>CM068372.1:73547274-74147274 GCA_034769895.1 Magicicada septendecula | reverse complement strand
TCGTACAACCACGGCGACTTCAAAATAGCGCCAGTGACCTATTGCCAGTCTAACTTCATCACCACTCGCGAGTGGTATACGTAAAAGTTCCGGAACGTAAATTTGCGGGCCCGCAGTACCGAAAAATGTGATTTTAATTCAAATTAATAATTAACAGTCATGAAGTGACAGTTTCGAATTATCTGGCGAGAATTACAACAAAAGTACGAAATGTGCGGAGTGATGAATGAAAGAAAAAAACGCACGGAGGCTGGACTGATTTTTTGGGACGCAATTGCAGATAAGAGAATAAATTATATCATATTCAATTATATTCATACATTATAAAAAGAGAATAAAAGAATAAGTTTTAAAAACAAAGAATTACAACCATTCAAAATTAAAATATGAGCTCTTAAAATCTGGGGGTTGTATGTGAGCGAGTGTGGGGTTTTTTTTGTTTAATTATATATATTATGAAGTGCTGGTTTCCGTTGCAAAACTAATCCTAGGTGTATAAAAATTATTTCTATTTAATATCTTGATTCCTTTTTATACTAAAGTTTTTTATATTAAAGGTTTATACTATATTTCAATTTTATTTTCATGTGAGTTTTTAGAATGAGAATTGAGAATATCTAATTGTTAATAAAATTTAAATCATGGGAAACCATATAAAGTTTTCTTTATTTTGAACAACCAATTCTGATCTCCTGTTCGCCGAAAAGAACCCGAGTACTAGTTTTTTTTGTTGTATTACGTTTCTTGTAATTAATAAAAACAAGATGGCGCCCGACAGTAAACAGTGAGCAGTAACTTTAGTATAAGTTCAATAATTATCAATAAAACGAAATATCTCAATGGCGCCCGAACAGGGACAATTTTATATAGAGAAATTTATATAAATATAGGCCTACTTGGGAGAACAGGATGGTTGTTTGAGGTAAAATAAATTTTTTTTTGCATACGTAAAAAAGACGTAAATATTGGTTATGTTTTGATAAAGGTAAAATATTGATATTGATGTTTTGTAGCAGATAAGATGATTACATTTAAATAAAATAAAAAGGGTATTATATAAATAAATTTTGAAATGAATGAAGTATAAATAAGGTGCATAGGAAGTTACGTGAAGTAACGTAAAACGTTATGTAAGTAGAATACATGGTTGTGTGAAAAGTAGATGTTATATATTAGTGTTTTTATTTAAAGTAATAATTTTACTATTAAAAACATGGAGAATCAAGAATTAAATTTGGAAAGCACTCTTACTGAGTCGATGTTAACTGACAATGTATCGGCTCAATCTACCCCGTCGACAACACGAGTTAGAGAGTTGTCGATGGACGATATGTTCAGTCTGATAAAAACAATGTCCGAAAATATAAGTAGTGATTTAAATGAATTGAAAAAACAAAATAAAGAACAACAAATTGATTCCAATGTTAAATACAATCAAATGAATGATAAATTTGACAGACAAAGTAGGGATTTTAATGAGAAGTTCGATGTTCAAAAGAATAGTTTGGATGAGTTAAAAAACCAAATCAACGAAATTAATAGATGTTGTAAAAATACCAGTGAAGAATGTACCAATAAAATTAACCAAGTAGATGCTAAGTTAGATAATTCAATACAGCAGATAGATGTTAAATTTAATGAAATCGATAGTCAGATAAGTAGAGTTGAGAAACAAATAAATGAGAATAATGAAATATTAATAAATTCAATGAATGAGTATAACAATGACATAGAATCTAAAATTAATAAATGTAATACTGAAACTGAATGTAAGTTGAGTAGCGTAGTAATGACAGTTGAAAAAATTAGTCAGAATATTGATGAACACCAAAATATGATAGACTCTAAAATAAATGAAATTGAAAATAATTATAAGACAGAAATACAAGCAGTAAATGAATCTATCGATGTAATATCAAAGAATAATGTACAGTCTGAATATAGTAATGACAAAAAATTATATTCACTTGAACAAAACATTAGTAGTATGAGAGATGAATTAAGTTTAGTAAAAAATCAAAATGTAAACAATGTTACTGAACGCATATTTATGACACGAGACACAAATAATGAAATAGAATTAGAAACTTTTAGTAGTGAAAATCGGAGAGTGCATCCAATGCAATTTCTGAATCGAGTGCGGGAATTTGACAGATTTAATGGTAGTAGTTGGGAGGTTAAACTAATAAAAATTTTGAAATGTTTTAAAGGCAATTCGGAGATATGGGCGGAGACACATCGAAACGAATGGGAGAGGTATGAAGATTTTGAAAAAGCCTTTCGAAATAAATACTGGTCGGAGGAGGAGCAGGAGATACTACGAAGCCAAATAATGGGAACCGGGAGCTTTGGGAGGAACAACCGGAATATTACCGTGTATACCATGAAGCTATACAACGAAGCCAAGTACTTAGAACCACCGTTGCCATTCCAGTCGTTTGTACGCCACATCAGCAAGCATCTACCGAGGGAAGTACAGATCACGTTGATGACCAGAGAGGTAAGCGATATCACTGAGTTAGAAAAAATATTGGATGTTTTCCAGAATATCAAAGACCAGGAAGACAGCAGACGTATACAACAAACGAATATGCACAATGCAGGGAACTATACACAGAATTTTCATAGAGGAGCGCGGGGAGGAAGCTTCGATAATAGACGTGAGAGTTGGAGGTGTAGAGAATGTGAAACCGACAATTATGCTAATAGAACAAATTGTTTCAGAAGTCATCGAAACAGGGAGTGCTCCAGGAACGAGAGAGCAAACCCACCACCCAATAACAGTCGAGAGGAGGAGAATTTCATAGAGGAGCGCCGAGAGGAGGAGGACATTATAATAGAGGGAGAGGGGGAAATCCTCCAGCTGTAGCAGGTCCATCCACGGAAAACTAGGGAGGACAATGGAGAAGCGGGCCCAACCATTGTCTACGGAAAACAGGAGGGTCCAAATAACCGACACATACCATAACAACGTTATCAAGATGGACATGGCGAAAGAGTTGTTAGAAGAAGAGGAGAACAAGGTGATGGAACGCAGAGCAGGATTGACTGAGGTGACAATTAACATTGAAGGTAAGAATTATAAAACTTTAATTGATACCGGTAGCGAGATCTCAGTAATTTCTGAAAATGTCATGGGTGAATTAAAAGAGTTAAATAAGAATATACCATCCTTACCAGTTGCCGGGGTTACAGTAGTGGGGGTAACTGGGGTGAGAAGTAAGAGAATAACCAGACAAGTACAATTAAATATTTCAATAAATGAAGTTGAATTTGAAAACACTTTCCTAGTAGTTAAAGGGTTGAGTCTAGATGTAATATTGGGAAATGATTTTTTGGAAAGAAACGGAGCAGTAATAGATTTCAATAAACAAATAGTAAAATTTGAAAAGGGGAATAAACCAGTCAAAATAGAGTTCAAGAAAGTAGTAAATGAAAGTAAAGTCACGGGAATAAAAATGTTACATAAGCAGATAAGCGATAGAGAGATAGAGACCAAAATAAATATATGTCTAGAGAATGAGGAGAGAGAGATGCATGAGCGTAATGAGAGTGTGTGGGCAGATAGAGCCGACAAATTTTTCAATGAAAATACAGTTGTAGGAAATACTCAGCGAGAGGAGCTGTGGGCAGTTGTGGAGCGGTACAGAGAGGTGTTTGATGAATCACCAGGGAAAGCGAAGGACTACATCTGCGAGCTGAAGGTTCGGGACCACGCACCATACATGCAGAGGAGCTACCCGGTGCCGTTTTCGAAGAGGAGGGCTGTACTGGAGGAACTAGACCGATGATGCAGGGAGGCATAATTGAACGCTCAGTATCACCTTACTCAAACCCTTTGGTAGTAGTGATCAAAAAGGATGGCAAGGTAAGGTTATGTTTAGGTGCTCGGAAAATTAATCAAATTATTATACCTGACAGGGAATCTCCGGAACCCATAAATGAGATTTTACAGAAGTTCAGCGGAGTCAAATACATGACGTCCTTAGACCTGACCGCTGGATACTGGCAGGTGCCATTAGCAACAGAGAGCAGGAAATACACAGCTTTTCTTTTTAACGGTAAGAATTACCAGTTCAAACGCTTACCTTTTGGATTAAACACCAGTGTTGCCAGTTTTATTAAATGTTTAGATAATATTTTACAACCGAACGATTTAGATTTTTTAACTGTATATGTCGATGATATCTTGATAGCTTCTAGAACATTCACTGAACATTTAGAACACATAGAATATGTATTAGATAAGCTGCAAAGAGGGGGTTTAACAGTAAATTGGGACAAGTCTAAGTTTCTGCAGACAGAAATACATTTCTTAGGATTTATTATTACACAGGAGGGGATATTAGCCAACCCTGACAAAGTAGAAGCCATAATCGCCCCGAACCTAAAAAACATTAAGCAATTACAAAGTTTTTTAGGCCTATGCAATTTTTACAGGAAATTTCAGGAGAACTACGCACACACAACATCCAAACTGAGTGCTGTACTGCAGAAGAATAAACAGTGGAGATGGGGCGATAACGGAACGAAATGCGTTCAGTGAAATTAAGAGAAAGTTTAGTCACATGATCATGATGAATCATCCCGATTTTAATAAGACTTTTTACTTGCAGACCGACGCCAGCAATGTAGCGCTAGGGGCGGAGCTCTACCAGGAGGGTTGCGACAAGGAACACCTAATGATCGCCTTCGCCAGTAGATCGCTGTTGTCGGCCGAAAAAAATTATACGACAACTGAAAAAGAACTTCTAAGTATTGTGTTCGCCGTGGGTAAATTCCGGACCTACATCCTAGGTAATACCACAATAATCCGGACGGACCACAAGGCATTGTCATTTCTTAACTCATGTAAGCTGACACATAGCAGATTAACCAGGTGGGTATTAGCCTTACAAGAATATAACTTTTCATGGGAATACATAAAGGGGTCAGGTAATAAGGTACCAGATACACTTTCTAGAGTAGATGTTATAGACAATAAAACTGGTAGGGACCTTAAAGAAATAGAAATCTTTAGACTAACTAGAGAAGATAGAATTTTTGGTGAGGAATTAAGTGATATTAAAAACATGCAAAGATCTGAAAGTAAATTGGGTAAAATAATTGTTAGTTTAGAAACAGATGTAGAGGGATCTGAATATAATGAGCGATTTCAAGTATATCAAGATATTTTGTTTAAAAAGGTAGATGGTGGGGAGCGTGATTGGAGGTTAGTTATACCCGAGGGGTTAATAGATAAAATTGTTTGGGATTGTCATATAAGGTATGGTCATTTTGGGGCGAGAAAATGTGCTAATGTTTTGAAAGAGTCATGTATATTTAAGAATATGGAGAAGAGAGTTAGAAAAGTGTTGAGAGTGTGTGATTTATGTCAAAAATCGAAAGTAGTGAATTATAAAGTAGAAGGAGAGATGAATTACATAAAAGTAGATAAACCTTTTGATTTAGTTGCGGTTGATTTATATGGACCATTACCCAGAGGTAGAGGTGGTGTGTTATATGTATTTGTAGTTCTAGACACTTTTTCAAAATTTGTAAAGTTATATAGCATTAAGAGAGCGACCAGTAAAGTACTCGGTGAGAAAATAGTAAAAGACTACATGCTTAATGTTGGAAAACCGAAAATTATATTATCTGACCACGGTCCTCAATTTATCAGCGGCAAGTGGCGGCAGACGCTTGGATGGGAAGGCATCATACCCAAGCATACGGCAGTTTACCATCCTCAGTCGAACCAAGAAGAACGGGTGATGAGAGAGATTGGTAGGATATTTCGGGCGTACTGTCACGCCAAACACACAGAATGGCCATCCTACGTGAAAAAAGTAGAGGAGTGGCTGAATTGTACCACCCATGAGTCCACGGGATTTACGCCGCATGAGTTGATCAGGGGAACAAGGCCGCCCAGGATTTTGGAACAACTTTTTGAATACCCACCAGAAGGTCAAGTTTTGAACAGGAACATGAAAATTAGATTGGCAAACGAGAACTTACTCACGAGAGGAGAGCGAAGAAAACAGAAACATGATGCCAAGGGTAAATGGACCAAGTATGAGGTAGGTCAGTTAGTGTTAGTGAAAAGGCATGATTTGTCCAGTGCTCAAGATAGAGAAATAAAGAAGTTTTTCTTGTTGTATGAAGGACCTTATGAAGATGTAGAAATAAAAATGCAGAATGCGTATGTGCTGAGGAACCCAGCGACGCAGGAAATAGTAGGTACTCAAAATGCGACGAATTTAAAATTATATAGGTCACTTTATGTTTATAATAAGTTGTCTAATATTGTTGTATGGTTACAGAAGGGATCCTTCCCCCATTTTCGGGCGGTCACGATCTTACCAGTCCTGGCCGTGGAATTCGGAACTCGGAGGCGGGCCATGGTTGGCGGATCTTCCTGCGGGCGGTGAAAACAACGATGGTCCAGCTCCACCAAAATTGGTATAAAGTAGAAAACTTAACTACACATTTGAACGGGGAGGGGGACCCCAACAGGTACGTGACACAAATTATTTTTTTTTAATACACCAGGTGCAGCGGTCTCGGTGTACCTGTCACGTGCCTGCACTGCCTTAGAGTGTTGTATATAATGGAGGCTGCATCTAAATATAGGGCAGTGCATACAAATTTAAAAGTTTTAGAACCAATGGCAAAATTAAAATTAGCCATTGACAATAGTTCTGTTTAGTCCGAAAAGACGAGTTTTGGGGCAAGAGGGGTTGGCGCAAGGTAGAAAGCGGGTTAGAAAAAATGGTAGGAGAGGGGGAGTAGTGTGTTTCAGAGGGGGGACGTGAGTTCACGTAGTATATCTACCTTGTGCCTATTCTTTTTGCGGCAGGACCCGGCATTTCAGGCGACTGCGACTTTCCTAGACGTGTTGAAAGTCAAGATAGAGTCAGCCTTCAATGTAAAAAAAAAAAAAAAAAAAAAAGTACCAAAACAATTTTGGATGTGTATAATTTTAAATTTAAACAAATTTTAGAATTAAGTGACCAAATATAATTGTCAAGTTTTAGTATCAGTGAGTATGGGAACGTTTTGAAAAGATGTGTAGTAAAATAAAAACTTGTTATCAATACAAGAAGTGGGGATAATTTTAGTGGGTAGATTGGTGCCCAAAGAAGTGACATAACAGTGTAGTGTGGAACTGCCATGGTGGGAGGTTGTAAATTTTGTATTTAATATTTTATGTTAATGATGGTTAAGCTTACATATAAAGGGGGTTAAAACACCATCCAAACTAATAATACTAAACTTATTAAGTTTAGTATTACAAAAGATATTTTACTTGTGATTCCCCAACTTTTCGGGCGGTCACGGCCTCACCAAACCCTGACCGTGGAATTGGTTTAGCTTTAACAGCTATGGTTGGTGCACATTACGATCACACGCTGACCATACTGGCCATAGCTGTTATCGTTGTAAAGGTGTATTTTGAAATTGATGGGGGGGTGAAATTAAGGGGAATCACCAAACTAGGGAACAGCGGCTACCACTCTGTCCGAGTAGGGACAGCAAAGCCAGGTGGTAGACCCGCATTAAGGGCGCATAACTATAGACACAGATATTATGATATCTAAATCTTTAAAATGTAATGCAGAAGCAAGGACACGGAGATGTCACATTCCTCCAAAACCTCAGTCCTTGTGGACGCAACTGGACGCCACAGTCCAGGGGGGGGTCATAGTGTGTGTGGCAGGGAGGTTATCCAGGGGGATAACGAATTAGAAATTTGTTGTATTTTAATAATGATGATTCGCTACTCAATAATTTTGTTTTGATTTAAAAATAGATGCACTACATACTTCCTATATTGTGTTTATTAAGGCTTATTGTGTTAATTGCATTTAGTATGTTAGGAATAAGGATTATAAAATATAATAATATGTTTTCAATGTGTTTTTAGATTTTAAAATAAAATGAAATAAAGTTGTGATAGTTTCAATGGGTTGAAAAAGATAAAAGTTGGGTGATGAATATTTGTGGGACATATAGATCTGTCCAAATTGAAGTCAAAGTTAAAGAAATAGTAGAGAGGAAAATAATGTAATGTTGTTTTGAGTAAATGTATGTTATAGAATTTTGAGAAGTATTGATGTTGACACAGTAGTAATGGAGAATTTATGTATAGTTTTGAGTGATATATTGTTGTTTATTTTAATGATGTTATTTTGTTGTAGTTGTAGTGAGGTAATGAGATTGAGATTTTGGGGATGGCAATTTTGTAGTAGGGGGTAGTGTAATGTGGGAGTCCGCAACATAATGATAAGTTGGGACGGGATTAGAATCGATTTAGGGAGACGGGGCCGCCTTAGGTAGAATCCAGGGGCCAGAGAACGGGAATTGAGCTTTTTGGGGGGGGGACACATATCCTATGTACAAAGGGTTAGAGAGTATTTTTTTTTATATATAGAGAGAATGTGGCGAATTGAGTTAAAATAATAAGTAGTTAGAGGTAGAGAAGGGTTAGTAGATTTTTTGGTAGAGTGGGGTGTCATACTAGTTAAAGATTTTGTAAGGGAGCGTTAGAGTAATAAAAGGGGTAAGATTATGAGTAAATGCCAAGTTGATAAGGTGAATTATAATGAATAACGTAGAATCACCCACTATTAATGAAAGGGAATAATAAATGAAATGATGTGTAAAACGAAGATTGAAAAAAAAAAATTGAGAAACGAATTAATAAAAGTTAAATTGAGATTAAAAGGTAATTTTCTGATTTTATATGCAAACTTAATGATGTAAAGTGTGTAAATTTTAAATATAAATTGTTTATTTTAAGATAAGGATAACAATGTGAATTATGAGTGTACTATGTTTTCTTATGTTATATTGTGTTTGTTAGTGTAAGAGAATTTTGTGAATTTAAATATTTTAAATGCATTTTAAATTGGGGATGAGACAAATGTGATATGGTAATGGGAAAGGTTTATGAGTCAATCGTCTGTTTATTTAAATTCTGATGGGAATCAGGGCAGTAATTTTGAATTTTGGGATAAAAGTTAACAAGAGAAAGTAGATAGAATGAGATTATGGAATGTTATAATGGGTATCATGTTGTTATTAGATATTTTGATATATATGTTAGCAGTAAGAAAAAAAAAAAAAAAAACCAGTGCTTCTTAGCGCAAACCAGCACCGCTAGGGGGAAACAGATCAGTTGGGGATATGGTGTTGTATAAGGCCACTATTTGATATTTGATTTGTTGTTTCAGTGTTTGGTGAGGCTGTGGCGGCGGTCCTGAGCTGGCCAGCGCGTCAGAGCAGGGGCGTTAAGTATCTGTCTGACTCTACGGTGTTGGGATCTCGAGAGAGAAGTCCAGTATTGTCATTCAGATGCGGTCACAGTCACCGGACCAAGGGTGAGTTGATTATATTTTTGTAAACCATACAGGGGGTTGTGGCGACATATCCTGGCTGATCCCTTTAGCAAGTATGAATGCGTCAATGAGATTTTTTATGCTTCGGCATAAAATATCTCATTGAGGGGGTATTGTAACGGGCCTATTTTGGGGTAATAAATCAGTTTGTATAATTTTCATAAAATAAATAACATTTTTCAATAATTGGGACAAACGTATAAACGAAAGGTAAATTTAGTGGTAGGCGACGGTAGCGAAGGTGGTACGACTGATTGACAATATTGTATGTAAATTATTGAAACGAGTTTTTATGAACTTAACAACCGACGGAACTGTGCGAAGGTCAGACAATGACACACGAAAAACTGTCAACAAATTATGTAACCACATCAGACCATCTGACGTCAGCATATACGTCAGAGCCTATCCTTGCTGTGGAATTCGGGTGTGTAAAGGAACAACAGTCTGCTGGCGTAGTGATACAAACTAAGAACAATAAGAGTTGGTCGTACAACCACGGCGACTTCAAAATAGCGCCAGTGACCTATTGCCAGTCTAACTTCATCACCACTCGCGAGTGGTATACGTAAAAGTTCCGGAACGTAAATTTGCGGGCCCGCAGTACCGAAAAATGTGATTTTAATTCAAATTAATAATTAACAGTCATGAAGTGACAGTTTCGAATTATCTGGCGAGAATTACAACAAAAGTACGAAATGTGCGGAGTGATGAATGAAAGAAAAAAACGCACGGAGGCTGGACTGATTTTTTGGGACGCAATTGCAGATAAGAGAATAAATTATATCATATTCAATTATATTCATACATTATAAAAAGAGAATAAAAGAATAAGTTTTAAAAACAAAGAATTACAACCATTCAAAATTAAAATATGAGCTCTTAAAATCTGGGGGTTGTATGTGAGCGAGTGTGGGGTTTTTTTTGTTTAATTATATATATTATGAAGTGCTGGTTTCCGTTGCAAAACTAATCCTAGGTGTATAAAAATTATTTCTATTTAATATCTTGATTCCTTTTTATACTAAAGTTTTTTATATTAAAGGTTTATACTATATTTCAATTTTATTTTCATGTGAGTTTTTAGAATGAGAATTGAGAATATCTAATTGTTAATAAAATTTAAATCATGGGAAACCATATAAAGTTTTCTTTATTTTGAACAACCAATTCTGATCTCCTGTTCGCCGAAAAGAACCCGAGTACTAGTTTTTTTTGTTGTATTACGTTTCTTGTAATTAATAAAAACAAGATGGCGCCCGACAGTAAACAGTGAGCAGTAACTTTAGTATAAGTTCAATAATTATCAATAAAACGAAATATCTCAATGGCGCCCGAACAGGGACAATTTTATATAGAGAAATTTATATAAATATAGGCCTACTTGGGAGAACAGGATGGTTGTTTGAGGTAAAATAAATTTTTTTTTGCATACGTAAAAAAGACGTAAATATTGGTTATGTTTTGATAAAGGTAAAATATTGATATTGATGTTTTGTAGCAGATAAGATGATTACATTTAAATAAAATAAAAAGGGTATTATATAAATAAATTTTGAAATGAATGAAGTATAAATAAGGTGCATAGGAAGTTACGTGAAGTAACGTAAAACGTTATGTAAGTAGAATACATGGTTGTGTGAAAAGTAGATGTTATATATTAGTGTTTTTATTTAAAGTAATAATTTTACTATTAAAAACATGGAGAATCAAGAATTAAATTTGGAAAGCACTCTTACTGAGTCGATGTTAACTGACAATGTATCGGCTCAATCTACCCCGTCGACAACACGAGTTAGAGAGTTGTCGATGGACGATATGTTCAGTCTGATAAAAACAATGTCCGAAAATATAAGTAGTGATTTAAATGAATTGAAAAAACAAAATAAAGAACAACAAATTGATTCCAATGTTAAATACAATCAAATGAATGATAAATTTGACAGACAAAGTAGGGATTTTAATGAGAAGTTCGATGTTCAAAAGAATAGTTTGGATGAGTTAAAAAACCAAATCAACGAAATTAATAGATGTTGTAAAAATACCAGTGAAGAATGTACCAATAAAATTAACCAAGTAGATGCTAAGTTAGATAATTCAATACAGCAGATAGATGTTAAATTTAATGAAATCGATAGTCAGATAAGTAGAGTTGAGAAACAAATAAATGAGAATAATGAAATATTAATAAATTCAATGAATGAGTATAACAATGACATAGAATCTAAAATTAATAAATGTAATACTGAAACTGAATGTAAGTTGAGTAGCGTAGTAATGACAGTTGAAAAAATTAGTCAGAATATTGATGAACACCAAAATATGATAGACTCTAAAATAAATGAAATTGAAAATAATTATAAGACAGAAATACAAGCAGTAAATGAATCTATCGATGTAATATCAAAGAATAATGTACAGTCTGAATATAGTAATGACAAAAAATTATATTCACTTGAACAAAACATTAGTAGTATGAGAGATGAATTAAGTTTAGTAAAAAATCAAAATGTAAACAATGTTACTGAACGCATATTTATGACACGAGACACAAATAATGAAATAGAATTAGAAACTTTTAGTAGTGAAAATCGGAGAGTGCATCCAATGCAATTTCTGAATCGAGTGCGGGAATTTGACAGATTTAATGGTAGTAGTTGGGAGGTTAAACTAATAAAAATTTTGAAATGTTTTAAAGGCAATTCGGAGATATGGGCGGAGACACATCGAAACGAATGGGAGAGGTATGAAGATTTTGAAAAAGCCTTTCGAAATAAATACTGGTCGGAGGAGGAGCAGGAGATACTACGAAGCCAAATAATGGGAACCGGGAGCTTTGGGAGGAACAACCGGAATATTACCGTGTATACCATGAAGCTATACAACGAAGCCAAGTACTTAGAACCACCGTTGCCATTCCAGTCGTTTGTACGCCACATCAGCAAGCATCTACCGAGGGAAGTACAGATCACGTTGATGACCAGAGAGGTAAGCGATATCACTGAGTTAGAAAAAATATTGGATGTTTTCCAGAATATCAAAGACCAGGAAGACAGCAGACGTATACAACAAACGAATATGCACAATGCAGGGAACTATACACAGAATTTTCATAGAGGAGCGCGGGGAGGAAGCTTCGATAATAGACGTGAGAGTTGGAGGTGTAGAGAATGTGAAACCGACAATTATGCTAATAGAACAAATTGTTTCAGAAGTCATCGAAACAGGGAGTGCTCCAGGAACGAGAGAGCAAACCCACCACCCAATAACAGTCGAGAGGAGGAGAATTTCATAGAGGAGCGCCGAGAGGAGGAGGACATTATAATAGAGGGAGAGGGGGAAATCCTCCAGCTGTAGCAGGTCCATCCACGGAAAACTAGGGAGGACAATGGAGAAGCGGGCCCAACCATTGTCTACGGAAAACAGGAGGGTCCAAATAACCGACACATACCATAACAACGTTATCAAGATGGACATGGCGAAAGAGTTGTTAGAAGAAGAGGAGAACAAGGTGATGGAACGCAGAGCAGGATTGACTGAGGTGACAATTAACATTGAAGGTAAGAATTATAAAACTTTAATTGATACCGGTAGCGAGATCTCAGTAATTTCTGAAAATGTCATGGGTGAATTAAAAGAGTTAAATAAGAATATACCATCCTTACCAGTTGCCGGGGTTACAGTAGTGGGGGTAACTGGGGTGAGAAGTAAGAGAATAACCAGACAAGTACAATTAAATATTTCAATAAATGAAGTTGAATTTGAAAACACTTTCCTAGTAGTTAAAGGGTTGAGTCTAGATGTAATATTGGGAAATGATTTTTTGGAAAGAAACGGAGCAGTAATAGATTTCAATAAACAAATAGTAAAATTTGAAAAGGGGAATAAACCAGTCAAAATAAAGTTCAAGAAAGTAGTAAATGAAAGTAAAGTCACGGGAATAAAAATGTTACATAAGCAGATAAGCGATAGAGAGATAGAGACCAAAATAAATATATGTCTAGAGAATGAGGAGAGAGAGATGCATGAGCGTAATGAGAGTGTGTGGGCAGATAGAGCCGACAAATTTTTCAATGAAAATACAGTTGTAGGAAATACTCAGCGAGAGGAGCTGTGGGCAGTTGTGGAGCGGTACAGAGAGGTGTTTGATGAATCACCAGGGAAAGCGAAGGACTACATCTGCGAGCTGAAGGTTCGGGACCACGCACCATACATGCAGAGGAGCTACCCGGTGCCGTTTTCGAAGAGGAGGGCTGTACTGGAGGAACTAGACCGATGATGCAGGGAGGCATAATTGAACGCTCAGTATCACCTTACTCAAACCCTTTGGTAGTAGTGATCAAAAAGGATGGCAAGGTAAGGTTATGTTTAGGTGCTCGGAAAATTAATCAAATTATTATACCTGACAGGGAATCTCCGGAACCCATAAATGAGATTTTACAGAAGTTCAGCGGAGTCAAATACATGACGTCCTTAGACCTGACCGCTGGATACTGGCAGGTGCCATTAGCAACAGAGAGCAGGAAATACACAGCTTTTCTTTTTAACGGTAAGAATTACCAGTTCAAACGCTTACCTTTTGGATTAAACACCAGTGTTGCCAGTTTTATTAAATGTTTAGATAATATTTTACAACCGAACGATTTAGATTTTTTAACTGTATATGTCGATGATATCTTGATAGCTTCTAGAACATTCACTGAACATTTAGAACACATAGAATATGTATTAGATAAGCTGCAAAGAGGGGGTTTAACAGTAAATTGGGACAAGTCTAAGTTTCTGCAGACAGAAATACATTTCTTAGGATTTATTATTACACAGGAGGGGATATTAGCCAACCCTGACAAAGTAGAAGCCATAATCGCCCCGAACCTAAAAAACATTAAGCAATTACAAAGTTTTTTAGGCCTATGCAATTTTTACAGGAAATTTCAGGAGAACTACGCACACACAACATCCAAACTGAGTGCTGTACTGCAGAAGAATAAACAGTGGAGATGGGGCGATAACGGAACGAAATGCGTTCAGTGAAATTAAGAGAAAGTTTAGTCACATGATCATGATGAATCATCCCGATTTTAATAAGACTTTTTACCTGCAGACCGACGCCAGCAATGTAGCGCTAGGGGCGGAGCTCTACCAGGAGGGTTGCGACAAGGAACACCTAATGATCGCCTTCGCCAGTAGATCGCTGTTGTCGGCCGAAAAAAATTATACGACAACTGAAAAAGAACTTCTAAGTATTGTGTTCGCCGTGGGTAAATTCCGGACCTACATCCTAGGTAATACCACAATAATCCGGACGGACCACAAGGCATTGTCATTTCTTAACTCATGTAAGCTGACACATAGCAGATTAACCAGGTGGGTATTAGCCTTACAAGAATATAACTTTTCATGGGAATACATAAAGGGGTCAGGTAATAAGGTACCAGATACACTTTCTAGAGTAGATGTTATAGACAATAAAACTGGTAGGGACCTTAAAGAAATAGAAATCTTTAGACTAACTAGAGAAGATAGAATTTTTGGTGAGGAATTAAGTGATATTAAAAACATGCAAAGATCTGAAAGTAAATTGGGTAAAATAATTGTTAGTTTAGAAACAGATGTAGAGGGATCTGAATATAATGAGCGATTTCAAGTATATCAAGATATTTTGTTTAAAAAGGTAGATGGTGGGGAGCGTGATTGGAGGTTAGTTATACCCGAGGGGTTAATAGATAAAATTGTTTGGGATTGTCATATAAGGTATGGTCATTTTGGGGCGAGAAAATGTGCTAATGTTTTGAAAGAGTCATGTATATTTAAGAATATGGAGAAGAGAGTTAGAAAAGTGTTGAGAGTGTGTGATTTATGTCAAAAATCGAAAGTAGTGAATTATAAAGTAGAAGGAGAGATGAATTACATAAAAGTAGATAAACCTTTTGATTTAGTTGCGGTTGATTTATATGGACCATTACCCAGAGGTAGAGGTGGTGTGTTATATGTATTTGTAGTTCTAGACACTTTTTCAAAATTTGTAAAGTTATATAGCATTAAGAGAGCGACCAGTAAAGTACTCGGTGAGAAAATAGTAAAAGACTACATGCTTAATGTTGGAAAACCGAAAATTATATTATCTGACCACGGTCCTCAATTTATCAGCGGCAAGTGGCGGCAGACGCTTGGATGGGAAGGCATCATACCCAAGCATACGGCAGTTTACCATCCTCAGTCGAACCAAGAAGAACGGGTGATGAGAGAGATTGGTAGGATATTTCGGGCGTACTGTCACGCCAAACACACAGAATGGCCATCCTACGTGAAAAAAGTAGAGGAGTGGCTGAATTGTACCACCCATGAGTCCACGGGATTTACGCCGCATGAGTTGATCAGGGGAACAAGGCCGCCCAGGATTTTGGAACAACTTTTTGAATACCCACCAGAAGGTCAAGTTTTGAACAGGAACATGAAAATTAGATTGGCAAACGAGAACTTACTCACGAGAGGAGAGCGAAGAAAACAGAAACATGATGCCAAGGGTAAATGGACCAAGTATGAGGTAGGTCAGTTAGTGTTAGTGAAAAGGCATGATTTGTCCAGTGCTCAAGATAGAGAAATAAAGAAGTTTTTCTTGTTGTATGAAGGACCTTATGAAGATGTAGAAATAAAAATGCAGAATGCGTATGTGCTGAGGAACCCAGCGACGCAGGAAATAGTAGGTACTCAAAATGCGACGAATTTAAAATTATATAGGTCACTTTATGTTTATAATAAGTTGTCTAATATTGTTGTATGGTTACAGAAGGGATCCTTCCCCCATTTTCGGGCGGTCACGATCTTACCAGTCCTGGCCGTGGAATTCGGAACTCGGAGGCGGGCCATGGTTGGCGGATCTTCCTGCGGGCGGTGAAAACAACGATGGTCCAGCTCCACCAAAATTGGTATAAAGTAGAAAACTTAACTACACATTTGAACGGGGAGGGGGACCCCAACAGGTACGTGACACAAATTATTTTTTTTTAATACACCAGGTGCAGCGGTCTCGGTGTACCTGTCACGTGCCTGCACTGCCTTAGAGTGTTGTATATAATGGAGGCTGCATCTAAATATAGGGCAGTGCATACAAATTTAAAAGTTTTAGAACCAATGGCAAAATTAAAATTAGCCATTGACAATAGTTCTGTTTAGTCCGAAAAGACGAGTTTTGGGGCAAGAGGGGTTGGCGCAAGGTAGAAAGCGGGTTAGAAAAAATGGTAGGAGAGGGGGAGTAGTGTGTTTCAGAGGGGGGACGTGAGTTCACGTAGTATATCTACCTTGTGCCTATTCTTTTTGCGGCAGGACCCGGCATTTCAGGCGACTGCGACTTTCCTAGACGTGTTGAAAGTCAAGATAGAGTCAGCCTTCAATGTAAAAAAAAAAAAAAAAAAAAAAGTACCAAAACAATTTTGGATGTGTATAATTTTAAATTTAAACAAATTTTAGAATTAAGTGACCAAATATAATTGTCAAGTTTTAGTATCAGTGAGTATGGGAACGTTTTGAAAAGATGTGTAGTAAAATAAAAACTTGTTATCAATACAAGAAGTGGGGATAATTTTAGTGGGTAGATTGGTGCCCAAAGAAGTGACATAACAGTGTAGTGTGGAACTGCCATGGTGGGAGGTTGTAAATTTTGTATTTAATATTTTATGTTAATGATGGTTAAGCTTACATATAAAGGGGGTTAAAACACCATCCAAACTAATAATACTAAACTTATTAAGTTTAGTATTACAAAAGATATTTTACTTGTGATTCCCCAACTTTTCGGGCGGTCACGGCCTCACCAAACCCTGACCGTGGAATTGGTTTAGCTTTAACAGCTATGGTTGGTGCACATTACGATCACACGCTGACCATACTGGCCATAGCTGTTATCGTTGTAAAGGTGTATTTTGAAATTGATGGGGGGGTGAAATTAAGGGGAATCACCAAACTAGGGAACAGCGGCTACCACTCTGTCCGAGTAGGGACAGCAAAGCCAGGTGGTAGACCCGCATTAAGGGCGCATAACTATAGACACAGATATTATGATATCTAAATCTTTAAAATGTAATGCAGAAGCAAGGACACGGAGATGTCACATTCCTCCAAAACCTCAGTCCTTGTGGACGCAACTGGACGCCACAGTCCAGGGGGGGGTCATAGTGTGTGTGGCAGGGAGGTTATCCAGGGGGATAACGAATTAGAAATTTGTTGTATTTTAATAATGATGATTCGCTACTCAATAATTTTGTTTTGATTTAAAAATAGATGCACTACATACTTCCTATATTGTGTTTATTAAGGCTTATTGTGTTAATTGCATTTAGTATGTTAGGAATAAGGATTATAAAATATAATAATATGTTTTCAATGTGTTTTTAGATTTTAAAATAAAATGAAATAAAGTTGTGATAGTTTCAATGGGTTGAAAAAGATAAAAGTTGGGTGATGAATATTTGTGGGACATATAGATCTGTCCAAATTGAAGTCAAAGTTAAAGAAATAGTAGAGAGGAAAATAATGTAATGTTGTTTTGAGTAAATGTATGTTATAGAATTTTGAGAAGTATTGATGTTGACACAGTAGTAATGGAGAATTTATGTATAGTTTTGAGTGATATATTGTTGTTTATTTTAATGATGTTATTTTGTTGTAGTTGTAGTGAGGTAATGAGATTGAGATTTTGGGGATGGCAATTTTGTAGTAGGGGGTAGTGTAATGTGGGAGTCCGCAACATAATGATAAGTTGGGACGGGATTAGAATCGATTTAGGGAGAC
Organism: Magicicada septendecula; assembly: GCA_034769895.1. Lineage (NCBI taxonomy): Eukaryota > Metazoa > Arthropoda > Insecta > Hemiptera > Cicadidae > Magicicada > Magicicada septendecula. The sequence goes on along the minus strand of CM068372.1, from coordinate 74,129,104 downwards.
GGGGCCGCCTTAGGTAGAATCCAGGGGCCAGAGAACGGGAATTGAGCTTTTTGGGGGGGGGGACACATATCCTATGTACAAAGGGTTAGAGAGTATTTTTTTTTATATATAGAGAGAATGTGGCGAATTGAGTTAAAATAATAAGTAGTTAGAGGTAGAGAAGGGTTAGTAGATTTTTTGGTAGAGTGGGGTGTCATACTAGTTAAAGATTTTGTAAGGGAGCGTTAGAGTAATAAAAGGGGTAAGATTATGAGTAAATGCCAAGTTGATAAGGTGAATTATAATGAATAACGTAGAATCACCCACTATTAATGAAAGGGAATAATAAATGAAATGATGTGTAAAACGAAGATTGAAAAAAAAAATTGAGAAACGAATTAATAAAAGTTAAATTGAGATTAAAAGGTAATTTTCTGATTTTATATGCAAACTTAATGATGTAAAGTGTGTAAATTTTAAATATAAATTGTTTATTTTAAGATAAGGATAACAATGTGAATTATGAGTGTACTATGTTTTCTTATGTTATATTGTGTTTGTTAGTGTAAGAGAATTTTGTGAATTTAAATATTTTAAATGCATTTTAAATTGGGGATGAGAGAAATGTGATATGGTAATGGGAAAGGTTTATGAGTCAATCGTCTGTTTATTTAAATTCTGATGGGAATCAGGGCAGTAATTTTGAATTTTGGGATAAAAGTTAACAAGAGAAAGTAGATAGAATGAGATTATGGAATGTTATAATGGGTATCATGTTGTTATTAGATATTTTGATATATATGTTAGCAGTAAGAAAAAAAAAAAAAAAAAAACCAGTGCTTCTTAGCGCAAACCAGCACCGCTAGGGGGAAACAGATCAGTTGGGGATATGGTGTTGTATAAGGCCACTATTTGATATTTGATTTGTTGTTTCAGTGTTTGGTGAGGCTGTGGCGGCGGTCCTGAGCTGGCCAGCGCGTCAGAGCAGGGGCGTTAAGTATCTGTCTGACTCTACGGTGTTGGGATCTCGAGAGAGAAGTCCAGTATTGTCATTCAGATGCGGTCACAGTCACCGGACCAAGGGTGAGTTGATTATATTTTTGTAAACCATACAGGGGGTTGTGGCGACATATCCTGGCTGATCCCTTTAGCAAGTATGAATGCGTCAATGAGATTTTTTATGCTTCGGCATAAAATATCTCATTGAGGGGGTATTGTAACGGGCCTATTTTGGGGTAATAAATCAGTTTGTATAATTTTCATAAAATAAATAACATTTTTCAATAATTGGGACAAACGTATAAACGAAAGGTAAATTTAGTGGTAGGCGACGGTAGCGAAGGTGGTACGACTGATTGACAATATTGTATGTAAATTATTGAAACGAGTTTTTATGAACTTAACAACCGACGGAACTGTGCCAAGGTCAGACAATGACACACGAAAAACTGTCAACAAATTATGTAACCACATCAGACCATCTGACGTCAGCATATACGTCAGAGCCTATCCTTGCTGTGGAATTCGGGTGTGTAAAGGAACAACAGTCTGCTGGCGTAGTGATACAAACTAAGAACAATAAGAGTTGGTCGTACAACCACGGCGACTTCAAAATAGCGCCAGTGACCTATTGCCAGTCTAACTTCATCACCACTCGCGAGTGGTATACGTAAAAGTTCCGGAACGTAAATTTGCGGGCCCGCAGTACCGAAAAATGTGATTTTAATTCAAATTAATAATTAACAGTCATGAAGTGACAGTTTCGAATTATCTGGCGAGAATTACAACAAAAGTACGAAATGTGCGGAGTGATGAATGAAAGAAAAAAACGCACGGAGGCTGGACTGATTTTTTGGGACGCAATTGCAGATAAGAGAATAAATTATATCATATTCAATTATATTCATACATTATAAAAAGAGAATAAAAGAATAAGTTTTAAAAACAAAGAATTACAACCATTCAAAATTAAAATATGAGCTCTTAAAATCTGGGGGTTGTATGTGAGCGAGTGTGGGGTTTTTTTTGTTTAATTATATATATTATGAAGTGCTGGTTTCCGTTTCCTTTTGTGTGGATTGAGAGAGAAAAAGTGAGATGGTGTTATGATGAAAGGTATTGTGATAGAGTGGTAGAATTATTCACATTGAGAGAGAGAGAGAGATAAATTTATTTGATGTCATTAGAAGTTATAAAGAGTTAAGAGAGAGGTTAAAATTTGAGAAAATAGACGATATAAAGGACTTACCTTGTGCAGTACATGTTGATGATTATTTTGATGATCCCACTGTAGATGATGAGCACTTACCTTGTGATGTAGTTGATACAGTAGACAAATATGATGATATGACTTTCATGGGAATAACGAATAATATTAAGGGAGACTGGACAAAAATAACTAATGTTGACAAGGTTTATGAGATAATAATAAGGAATAATCCTATAGATTATTATGGTATAATGAATAACACAGAGTTAACGGGGCATTATATTAATAATAGTAATGTAATGAGAGTAAGTAAAGATGAAAATTATTATGTGAAAATAAGATGGATTTACGATGATGGTGGTTAGATAAACAGTGAATGAACATTTAATCATTTTAGTTTATGGTGATGACTTAGCTAACTGATGTAATGAGGTGTGGTAAACAAAATAATGATGACGAAAAAAGTGTAGATAAATTTATAGTGAGGCTAATTGTGTTTGTGTAGTAGGTTATGTGGTACTATGTATTTCAGGTAAACAATGTATGTATGCAAGGTGAATTGATTGTATAATAACAATAATAATAATATTTTATCAGACTAAACAAACAATGAGAATAATTAGGATGTTTATAATGCAAATAAATTGTAATTATTTTGGAGTAAGGTGATTAAAGTAACTTTGTGTTTTAAAAAACTGGTTGAATTAAATAAATTTGAGACGAATTAATTAATTAATTTGAAATGTTGTATAAATAGATTTTGGTAATGAATTCAAATGATTTTTCTGAGAGTTAGACTTTATAATAAATAGTAAATGATTGAACATACAATGTGTTTAGGTATTGAGTTATATTGTTATTATAAGGTATCAGTAATAAGGTTATTATTGGTTATGTACGCTATATTTGTTGTAATGAATGTTTATATTTTAGAATTTATGACAGTATTCATGTTATATTTGAGTATATGATTGACCATATGTAAGTATAAATTTGATAATGACTTGGAAGTAAATTAAAATGTTTGAATAATAAATTTTAAATGAATGTAAAAGGTTTTAAATTGGGTGATTAAATTAATTTGAGGTAGTTATAAATTTTCTAATGTAATTTTCAATGATTAACTTAAGATAAAGTGTTGTAAAAGATGGAGTTTGGGTGATAACTATTTCAATAAGGCATTGAGTCAGTCAGAGTTAACTTTAAATGGGTATTAGACAAAATAAGAATTTTGGAATAAAAGTAATACAGAAACGGGTCAGTAGTAGGGACACAGTAGCAGGAGTGCATGTATGTAGAGAAAGTGAGTGATATAAATGGAGAGTAAATAGGTGGTGGTGAAATTTTGTAGTGAGGGTGGTGTGGTAAGGAGTCCTCAACGCAAGGCGTTGTGGCGGGAGGAATAGTTTTAAATGAGCGTTGGCGGAGTTACCTGGGAGAGTCCAGGAACTAATAAGGGAATGAGTATAAGGGAAGGGAACACACATACTAGGTACAAAGAGAGTATCAGGTATTTTGCAATAAGAGGAGAATGATTTAAGTGGAGTTAGAGAAATTATTGGAGGTAATTATTATTGTGAGATCGGTGTCACCCTATGCAAGTCCGTTAGTGGTCGTTCCCCCGAATGTTGATAATAAATTTGAATTTTTGGAGAATTTAATGGTACAATAAATGATAAATAATTAAAGGTTGATATAAAAAGAGTTAATAGAAGGTTCAAGTTATAATGTTTATAATTTTCTATGCAAATTATTTAAAGGTGAATTGTTTAGTTTAATGTTCTTTATGAACGTTTATGTTGTATTATGTTTATTATGTTAGTGCGTAGGAATCTTAAACATGTATTGTGTATAGATGGTAAGAGTAATCTACCTTGGTAACTAAAATCAAAATGGAATTTTAATTGGAATTGATAAATGAAGTTGAATTATTTTGGAGTTTGAATTTTTTTATTTTTGTTTGTTGTGTCTAACCTAAAGTGTATAGGTTACAGAAGAAAAAATAATAGGGAATATAATACAGGAAGATGTAATATGTTCAAGTTAAGGATACATGTGTTAAAAAATATTGTTTCTTTAAGTAGTTCATTGAGGTATACAACCAGTACTTTGCTAAAAGACAAACCAGTACGACTAAGGGGAAACCAGTCAGTTCAGGATGTGGTATGTTGAAAAGCCAGTAATTGATATTTTTATTGAATGTTACAGAGTTTGGTGATACTGTGGCGGGTACCTGTCTGACTTTGCGGTGTTGGGATCTCGAGGGGGAAGTCCAGTAGAGTCATGCAGGTGCAGCCACAGTCACCAGACTAGGGGGGTAAATTACCCATGATTGTAATAAGGATTAAAGGGGGGTTGTTGGCGCCATATCCTGGCTGATCCTCTTAGGTTTTTAGGCAATGAGAGTTTTTCTGTTTCGGCAGAAAACCTCTCATTGGGGGGTATTGTAACGGGACAAACTGATGAGGGTATATAATTTAAAGCTTTCCATTTTTCATAACCAGAGTATATTTTGTTAACGAACTATAGCTCTGGGACTGGTACGGTGAGGCACAAAAATGCAGATTATCAGCAAGGGTGCGTATTCACGCGTACGCGCGCATGTGTTGGCCAACGTTCACACGGAAAAGACATGTAAAAAATTCCAGAGCCGAACATGCGATGGGAACAAAGAAACACAGAGTATACATTGCCGGCGACGCCTGATACCTGGCGGGTAGACAACCAAGCACGCACACAGTCAGTCGTCACAGAGCAGTGCAGTTCGCTACAAACTATCGCACGGTACAGTCGCACATACAGCGGCCTCGGAATTTTGGTAGACTGATGCAAATTGAGTAGCCGAGGTCTACCGAAACTGGTGTAAATATAAGAGAAGAAAACCAGAAATAAAACTGTTAGTGCAATCTACTTAATACGTAAATAAACGGGAAGGATTAGAACAGTGTTTGGTGACAAAGTGTTAAGTGAATTACCAGTAATGGCGGAATAGCATATGCAGGTATAATATACAGTCAGCGGTGTAAAGAATGAAACTTAATAATTATATAAAGAGCTCGGAAACGGGGGACATTAACCAATATAAAGAGTGAGAGAGTGTGTGTGGGGAATAAGGGAAAAATAAATTATAAAGTACTGGTTGGTCGAGAAAGAATATGATAAGGGTATTTGTATAAGCACTTTCATGTTTTAAGTATTGAAGTAAAAATTAGAGAGAAAATAACATTGCATTTAATAAATAAGATTGGTTTTACAGAATATAACCATGTGTTAGTTGTAGTTATTTCGCCGTGAACCATTTCCTAGTGTTCTGTGCTGAAAAATTCGTCTAAACGCTCCGTGGAATTTTCTGAATTGGGGGAAAGTCAGATTGCAACATTGTCCAGATTTAATTAAGGTAATGTATAAAGGTCTCCATATCTGTCCTTCAAAGATATTGGTGGTGACTCTGAACTTCTGTTGCGTTTTTAAAAGGTAAGTAAGTGAGAAAAAGTTCGCAAGGTAAGGTTCTGGCAGAGTATTATTTTATTTATATTTTATTTATAAATTTGGTTGCAACTTCACAAGGGTAATTATTTTCTATGGAAAACGATAACAGCCGCAAATTCAAACAGAATCAAATAATGTTTTGCATGCAGCCCTGAATTGTAGAGTTCTCAAGACCTATTGTTTTAGGTGAAGATCGGTTAAGGGAAAGGGGTAGTTTACCTGCAACGTTTTATGTTTTAACAAGGGTATTTTCTATGATAATGATAACAGCCACAAATTCAAACAGAATCAAATAATTTTTTGCATGCAACTCTGAATTGTAGAGTTGCCAAGACCTATTGTTTTAGGTGAAGATCGGGTAAGGGGAAGGGGTAGTTTACCTGCAACGTTTTTTTGTTTTAACAAGGGTATTTTCTATGACAAACGATAACAGCCGCAAATTCAAACAGAATCAAATAATAATATGCATACAGCCCTGAATTGTAGAGTTGCCAAGACCTATTGTTTTAGGTGAAGATCGGTTAAGGTAAAGGGGTAGTTTACCTGCAACATTTTATGTTTTAACAACGGTAATTTTTTTATGACGAACGATAACTGCCGCACATTCTAACAAAATCAAATATTGTTTGCATACGTTCATCAATTATAAAAGACTGAAGGCCTGTTGATTTTGGTGAAGATCGGTTAAGGGAAAGGGGTAGTTTACCTGCAACATTTTATGTTTTAACAAGGGTAATTTTTTTCTATGGCAAACGATAACAGCCACAACTTCAAACACAATCAAATAATGTTTCGCATACAGCCCTGAATTGTAGAGTTCTCAAGACCTATTGTTTTTGGTGAAGATCGGTTAAGGGAAAGGGGTAGTTTACCTGCAACGTTTTATGTTTTAACAAGGGTAATTTTTTCTATGAAGAATGATAACTGCCGTAAATTCAAACAGAATCAAATAATTTTTTTGCATACCTTCCTTAATTGTAAAGAACTGAATGCCTGTTGATTTTGGTGAAGCTCAGTTAAGGTAAAGGGGTAGTTTACCAGCCACCTTTAATGTTTTAGCAAGAGTAATTGTTTCTATGACGAACAATAACTGCCGCACATTCAAACAGAATCAAATAATGTTTAGCATGCGTCCCTGAATTGTAGAGGACTCAAGGCCTGTTGATTTTGGTGAAGGTCAGTAAAGAGAAAGGGGTAGTTTACCAGCAACGTTTTATGTGATAACAAGGGTAATTTTTCTATGGTAACAAATTTGTAATAATTATTTATTTCTGTGCAAATGACAGAAATAAATTTTAAGGGGAAAAAATATTTTAAAAAATCTAAGTGAGTTGCCGTGTCTTCGAAACTAATTCGTAACCCGCTAACTGCTTTATCAAAAGAGTGATGTTTTGTCACAGGACTGTTGGCCGACCAATCGTAAATTCTTCCTCCTCCTCCTCCTCCTCCTCCTCCTCATATTGAAATTTTTAGTTTTTATTGTCGCTGCAATTTAGATTATAACTGAGTTTGAAATAATACTGTATTTATGTACAAACAAATTAGGAATAAAATAAATATATTTTAACGTATTCAGTAATTTCGGTTTGTGTGATATATCTCAAAACACGGATAAACACATAGTCCTACATCACACTCTTTACACACGTATCTTGACTCTCTCCTCCTGGGTGCACAGACAGCACATCTTCGAACAGCTGTTGCTTTTTTTTCTGTGGGTGGTACTAGTGATGGGAAATGTCTCTCCTTCAAACGTAGAGGATCATCTCCTGATGATGGCCTGCCTCCTTTCCTTTTTAGTGATGGTTGGTGGTACTTTTCCAGCATCTCTCTTATAAGGGCTAACTGAAAATCAGCAACTGAAATATTTTTTCCTGTTACTTTCTTGTATAATGAATGGGCATTGAGAATAGATATGTCCATGAAATGAAAAAATAGTTTTTTGTACCACTTTACTGTTTTTCGGACACATTCCACAGAACTAAGCAGCATATCAGTCTTGTCTACTGCACCCATATGATTATTATAATCTTTTACGCATGCTGGTATCATAATTTCCTGCCCTGTTTTTATATCCTTCTTACCCGAAACAACAAAGCCATCTCCATGAAATGTAGTCAACATACGTACTTCCCGCCTATCTTTCCATCTAAGACACATCATGTTGTTGGCTACAAAACTTTCATGTTGACCCTTCCTGAGTTCACTTGTGAATTTTGGCATGAATTTACTATTCATCCTTACAGTACCACATACATTTGTTCGCTTTTCACGCAGGATCTTGAAGAGCTTAGGACTAGAATACCAATTGTCAATATACAGTGTGTGACCCTGGTCGAACATACCATTCATAAGTGTCACAAAAACAGAACCAGCAAAACCATACTCAGGGTATGAGCTTATACGTGTCTTGCTTCCTGTATACACAATGAAGTCGTATATATATGAAGTCAGGCAGTCACATAAAATAAATAATTTTACACCAAACCTGTGCCTTTTTGACGGAATGTACTGTTTGAAAGAAAGTCTGCCTTTGAAGAGAAGCAGGCTTTCGTCAATGCACACATTTTGGTATGGTCTAAAAGCAGATTTGAAATTATTTCTAAGTTCGTCAAGGACCATCTGTAACTTGAATAACCTGTCTCCAGAAGGTTGATGAGAATTACAGCAGAAGTATAAACATTTTAGTAAAATTTGAAACCTATCTCTAGACATATAATTATTAAAAACAGGTATATGTAGAAGTGAATCTGTTGACCAGTACTCAAAAATTGAAAGTTTGTTAGTTCTGGTCATGAGGAAACACAAGGGCAAAAATACATATAATTCACGATATTAATTGATGACTCGTTGGGCACTTAGTGAAACATATTAATACAAAGGTTTTGTAAAATATATAAAAAACACTTGGTAAGTTTCACAAATTTTTTAATTAACTCTGACAGCTGTTTTGACTAACTTAAGCCATTGTCAAAGAGCGAGTGAATGAAATTACTGAACACAGGATGTTAGTGGAGTGTAGGTGGTGAACATCTGTTTAAGGCGTATCTGGAACATCTGTGTTGTGATGGCGAGGGGGGAGAGTGTGTGCATGAGACAAGGGAAGGTCAGGTGTCTTTAAAAACTAAATACAATCATGAATGCAAAATATAAAATTAACTGAACTAAATATAAACTGAATGCAAAATTTAAAATGATGATGAACATTCAAAATAATATAAAATAAACTAAACTAAATCACAGATTTTAATAAAGGGGATACATAAAATTCAGTCTGTTCATTGGTTAAATTTTTGTTATTTTTGATTGCTTTTTTAATTTCTAAAATTTCTAACAAATCCATTTTTTTATCTTTTTGTATGTTGTGTAGTAGTGTTATGTTTTTTGTGTCTATGAAGTGATTGTGTTGTAAGCAATGATCTGCAAAACCTGTATTAGATGTATTAGTTAAAATCGCCTTCTTATGTTCAGAAATGCGATGTTTCAGAGCACGGCCACATTGTCCGATATAAATAGCATCGCATTCTGCACAGTGTATTTCGTAAACTCCATTTTTCTCCAGTGTGTTAGATTTTTCTTTATTATTGACTAGTAGTGAAAAAAGATTACGTGTTTACTGATACCATGTTAAGACCATGGTTTTTTAACCTATTATTAATCTTATCTGTTATACACGGAATGTTATTTGTTAAGTGAAATTTTTTGTTACCCTGATCTGGCTCTATGGAATTGTGAGATAATAGTTTAAAAAGATGGAAAGTAAGACGGCTTTCTTACATGATAATTTAATAGCCTCTGGTGAGCTCGAAAGCAGCAGCATGCAGAATTGCTAATCAGACATAAATAATATAAAAATGACTTACCGTATCTCACGACTGGGTGATCCTGACACTCAAGGCAGGATAGACTGGTTGGGAAAAGGATGGGTGAAATGCATGGATTTCTACCTGCCGAGAAGGGCCCGACTTGTGGATGATGACACTGAGATGGCTGGCGTATGACAGAGCTAAAAGTTCACGTGCAGGTATGAGCTCTACAAAGCCATAGTGCCAACCTCGGAAAATGAAAAGAATGACCGGTTCGATCAGAAATATCGAACACCAGCCCCCGTTGACCGCAATGGGTCAACCACCAACTACACCAAAAGACATGGCCAAAAATGCAGTACAAAAATTTGGCTTTTGGTGAACAGGAACGTTCTCTGAAAATTACCCTCCAACATAGGAGGGGGTCACATGCAAACACAAGAAAATACAAACATACAGAAAACATGCAATGAATCAGAAAACCATGCCGAATAACTCCGCCGTGGGCGCATCGACCAGGCGAGCAATCCGAAAGGTTCGGGTAGAGCAGACCAAACCCATTAACATCCAATAAACAATGGCCCAGCCAAACACAATGTAAAACTCAGCAAATCAACTTAGTTAGTTCCCTAGTTTTTACTTTTTTTTTTTTTTTGTTCCCTTTATTCCCCCCTTTTTTTCCTTTTTTTTTTACTTATTTTTTTGTTGTTGATTTGTTGAGCATCCATAACTCCCAATGAACTGGCACAACGCCATGCCAGAAACATTCCACAATGTAAAATTCACTGCGGACAACAGCTGGAAGGAATCACCTGGGAAATCCCAGCAAAGTGTCCAGTAAGTCCACAACAACCATTGAAACTAATTCTGCTCAACCGAAAAAACAAGATAAACCCAATTAAGAAGATATGGGCAACCGGTATAATTTAATAGCCGGTCGTTCAAAAGAACCTGTGGTTGTTTTAACTGAAGCGCGATGAACAACCCCGTCGCTCCCCGGAAACACAGCTGAAACTCGGCCAAGAGGCCACATCAGGGGGGAGAATTCTATTCCTCCATAACCACCAGGTCCCCAACCATTAAATTTCTTGACTTAGACGACCACTTCGATCGGGCATGAAGTGCCGTCAAGTATTCCAAACGCCACCTTTTCCAAAAGGCTTGGAGCAAAGCGGCAATTTGTTTGTAATGACGGACGGTCCCTTCATTTAATGAGACTTCAGCTTCCGGGGGCGCGGTAATGGGGCGGCCAACCAAAAAATGACCAGGCGTTAGAGCCTGGTAATCACTCGGATCTGAGGATAGAGCAGTCAAAGGACGGGAATTTAAGATTCCCTCAATGCGAATGCATAACGACGAAAATTCTGCTATGGTCAGCGACCTGGTCCCAATCGTATGTTTCATGTGAAACTTGGCCGACTGGACAGCCCATTCCCACAAGCCACCCTGATGAGGGGCAGATGGAGGGATAAATTTAAATTCAATGTTATTGTCAACAGCAAAAGCTGTTATCTGAGCTGACTGGTCAGGATTGGAAAGCACATTTTGGAGCTCCCGTTTCAGTTCGGAGCGCGACCCCACAAAATTCCTACCACAATCCGAATACAGTGTTTTCGGAGCCCCACGGCGACTAATAAACCGTCTCAACACATCAATAAACTGGGGCGTTGAAAGATCCATAGCCACTTCAAAGTGAACTGCTTTAGTGGCTAAGCAGATGAAAATGCAGAGATACGCTTTGACTATAGGTGCCTTCCGAACAGCGTAGGCCCGTACCAAAAAGGGGCCAGCATAATCCATGCCGGAAGAATAAAAAGGAGGTGCCGGATTAACCCTAGGAACTGGCAGATCCCCCATTAACGGGTTGGTGGGGCGAGGACGCGCCCTGAAACAAGGAAGACATTTCCAAATTATGGTTCTTATTGCCTGACGTGCGGACAAAATCCAATAATTTTGGGCAAGCTGAAATTGAACTTGCAAGGCCCAGCATGACCTAACCACACATGAGTGTGATGAATTAGCAACCCTACTAGGTGGTGATGCTTGGGCAGTAAAATCGGAAAACGATTTCTAGTAACCGCAGAGTTAGTCAAGCGACCGCGTACTCGAATGAGGCCAAAATCATCTATAAACGGGACCAGGCGCTGAATGCGGACCGGGAGCCGCTTACCTAAACGAAGAGCCGCGAGCTCCTGTCCAAACACGCTGCGCTGAATGTAGCGTAAAATATACTTAACAGCCAACTTCTTCCAATCCATGGCTGTAGAAGCTTCAATCCGCGAAGGCATAGCCCACCTTAAGATGACTGAGGTAACCCCTACCACTAAGGGCCACGAGGACAAGTGCTCAAACAATTCCACCCGGGGCTCCTGAGTGAGAAACGAAGAGACCTTGGTTTCCAAGGCAACATCTTGCACATCGTGATTCGGGCGATAATTAATAGGGGGCCAGCATAGAGCATCAAGCTTTAACCAATCTGGCCCTGACCACCACAATGTCGACGACCAGAGGCTGGAGAGTGACATACCTCTAGAGGCTAAATCAGCGGGGTTAGAAACACCATGAACATGACGCCAAGATTTAGTATCGGTCCACTCGGTAATGGCAGCCACCCGATTAGCACTAAATGTCTTCAATTTAAAAGTAGGCATATTCAGCCAATCCAAGACAATCGTCGAGTCCGTCCATAAGAAAACTTGACTCAGTTGAATACATTATGAGAATAAGCCAACATAATGACGAACAAGTTTGGCTAAAAGATAAGCTCCCAACAACTCCAAACGTGGGATTGATAAAGTTTTAAGAGGTGCCACTTTAGTTTTAGACGACACCAACGAAACCACCGGAGGACCAGAGTCAGTATAAATGGACAGATAGAGGACGGCCGCGTAACCTAACTGGGAAGCATCACAGAAACCATGCAATATTACCCTTTCAATATGCCCACCTTTAGGGAAGAATGGCCGGGAAATAGTAATTACCGGAAGATGATTCAAAGAGGACAGGAATTGACTCCAATAGTCGTTTAAGTCATCCCTTAGAGGAGCATCCCAGTCCAAGCCCTCAGCCCAGAGTTTTTGGAAAAAAGCCTTGGCCCTGAAAATCACTGGCGAAAGCCAACCACATGGGTCAAATAATTGTGCCATCTGAGATAACACGACACGTTTGGTAAATTGAACCTGAGCATTGCTGCAACAGGCCAAAGGAGGAAATGAGAAGCAATCGGTGGAATGGTCCCAACTTAAACCCAGAATATCCTTATCCTTAGCAACAACGGAATCACTTGGAGCAGCTGATTCAGGTAGGCAGTCGGGTTGATTAGTGCACCATTTTTTCAAATTGAACCCTCCTGAAGACAACAACAGAATTAATTCCCGTTGTAGTTTGCAAAGCTCTGATTTTGAATCAGCGCCAGCAGCAATATCATCCACAAAAATATTACGCCTAAGTACCGCCGCTCCCGCAGGAAAATTAATTGCCTCATCCTGAGCCAGCAAGGTTTGTAACGCCTGAAAAGGGGCGCAAGCCAGCCCGTAAGTAACGGTACGCAAAGCGAAAACCCTTAGTGGGGCGGTAACCTCCTCACACCATAAAATACACAGGTACGCCAAGTCATCAGGATGCATAGCAATTTGGCGGTACATCTGTTCGATGTCGCACGTAAAAACATGGCTAAACCGCCGAAACAAAGTCAAAACGTCGGACAGTAAGGTCTGCAACTTAGGGCCGACACATAACACATCATTTAAGGAAATCCCAGAGGACGTCTTCATACTGGCGTCAAACACCACCCTTATTTTAGAAGTATCACCTCTAACTTTAAAGATACCATGATGAGGAATGAAATATTTTGGAAAATTGGGGTCAGACACCAATGACATATGCCCCTGAGCGACATAATCCGTTATAAATTGTACATACTGGCTCTTAAACTGACTGTTCGCCACAAATTTCCTCTCTAACGCAAAAAACCGAGACATGGCTCCCTTAAGGGAATTTCCCAAAATGTGAGAAGAGTTTTTGAAGAACGGCAAGCGCACCTGGTAACGACCCGACGGCAACCGACTTGTTGACTCCATGTAAAACCTTTCAGCAAAGTGATCCTCTTCAGATAATTGGTGGGGTACAGCTGGAGGCTCTTCGACCTCCCAAAAACGATGAACTTGCTCAATTAGGTTTGTTGTATCCGTAGATAACGTTGTGACGGAAGGATAAAAGTGGTTGAAATGACAGTGAAGCTGATGTGCAGATACCAGATCCAAAGGAAGGCCAGTGAGACCGCTAGCACAAGTCAATGCACAATTAAGTGAAATTGGGGCTCTACCCATAATCACAAAACCAAAAGGTGTCCTAACTGCAACAGGCAAACCTGCACCCAAAGGAATAGTCTCTCCCATAAGAATAGCCGCTACAATATCGGCTCCAAACAACGCATCAATTGGGGCTGCTACATCGAAGGTAGGGTCAGCTAACGAAAGATCTTTTGTAGCCTGCTTAACTTCAGGCAACACCTGGAACCTAGGTGAGTCCGACGAGATCTTAGAAAGAATTATAAAGGCATGGTTAGATGCCACAACGTCGCGTTTTAAAGTTTCCAAGGACAGATGGCACACCTTTTTTTGCTTTGGTGGCAATATCACCTACCCCATTGACACTTACCGAAGCGTCAAAACAAGCACATTTTAAGCGAGATGCACATGCTTCAGTGATGAAAGAAGCATGGGACGCGCTATCCAGGATGGCCCTAACTACAATATAACCACCATTCGGAGACGACAAGACTGCTAGACAGGTGGCTAACAGAACCCCTGCAGGATGGGGCAGAGACACGGTCAGAGTAGTGCTAGACAGATCAACAAGCGATGACTCCGAAGCCTTGAGTTCAGCTGTGTCAGAAATCTGTGAACGAGACGTAGACGGACGGGCACTTTTGAAATGAAGTAAAGTGTGGTGGTACTTAGAGCCACACGTTTTGCACCTATTTTTGCACCAGCCCGAATGTTTATGTTGGAGGCACGAAAGACAACATTTTTTATTTTTAAGACTCTGAAATCAAGCCCTAGGGTCCTTACTCAGCCACGCCGGACACTTGAGAAGCACATGGGTCCGGGAATCGCAATGAAGGCAATGTGAACTAGATGCATCCCATTGCGTAACCTCCGCAGATAATGTAGACACAGCAAGAGGAGTAGCCTTAGAAAAAGAAACCTTCTGGGTTTTCTGGTGGCTAGTGCTAGGAAGAGCAGGTAAAGCCGATTCCAACGATGCCTGTTCTTTCTGTTCCGCCATAGCGGTTAAAAATGTCATAATTTCTGTTAGGGCAGGGAGATTCTCTTTGTCCATAACAGACGCCTCAAAGCGTTCACGCAATGATAGATCCAGCCTAGACAATACAAAAGACGCATATATCGCTTGATATATATCAGCAATGTTTAGAGCTGACAACGCTGAAAAGTTAGCATTGAAGCTGTCCACCAACTTTCTAATAGACGCAGCTGATCGCATAGAAGCGGCTGGTAACTGAAGCAGATTGGTACAATAAACCCGAGCGGCCAAACGAGGATTGTGATAATGACTTTTAAGAGTTGACAGTGCAAGTGAATAACTATCATCAACTATGGGAAGCGCGGCAACCTTCTCATACGCCTCACCCTTAAGATGAGTCAATAAATATAACAACTTTTGTTTTGGGGTGAGGGCAGGACTTTCGTCCACCAATGTGGTGAACTTTGACCAAAACTCGGACCAACATTTGGCCTGGCCATCAAAACAAGGTAACGAAAGCTTCGGCAACTCATGAACAAGCACACCTGAGTGCCCGCCACTTGCCGATGAAAATCGACCGGAACCAACCGGTATCTCCGGTTTTGTTAGTTTGGACGCTAAAATGCTACCCCGGACATAAATATCCTTAATTTGAGCTACCACCGCAAAAATGTGGTCCTCGTCCAATCCCTGGGGCAATGACTCGGCCGATAGGTAAGGATCGACCTTACCTAGAAGGTCCTTATATTCTTCGGACAACCTGGAGGCCAAAATACCGGCTTCATGTTGATCCATGGCTCTCAATTGTGGCAACCCTTCCAACTTATTTATCAAATGCTGCAACGCAAGTATTCCCACCGAAGTGGTCCGGTCAAAAGCTGCCAACGACAATTTAGCAGGCATATTGAATTAAAAAAATATCGCGCAACCTACAACCACCCTTAATAAGAGAATTAGAAACTGAACAATAATCACGCACCGACAGCCTAACAGTGCTCGAGATAACTAGGCGTCTCACACAACTACTTTGCATAAACAATACCGAGCAAGATAAATACAAAAGTAAATTAGTGCACGGCAAAATACAACTTACACAATCCAACAGGCAAATAATGCCAAACACAATAAATTAAACACGCAACAAATTGATTTACACAGCGCAAAAGCACGACAACAAAAACACAAGTTACACAAGATTACAGCACATACGGTGCAAAATAATGGTACACAAAAGTGCACCCAAAAACAAACATGTATAATACCAAATAGAATAAATACACACAACACAGCAAAGTACAATGTACAACAATTCACCAGTTACCGAACCAAACACAAATAACTGGGACCCAATAAATGCCAAAATTGATGGTCAACGCGTCGTGTATGGACAGGATATCTCATATGCAAAATATAAATCGCACCTAAAGGTAATAGTCATGCCAAAAAATTAAATTAAATACAAAGGCAGGCTAATCCGAAATCCGGATAACCTAAAACCGTTCCCTTTACGCCAGACAGTCACAAACACGTAGCGCACAATTTCACGTGGGACGCAAACCGTAACAGGACGGAAACAAACTTTACCAGACTTGACCCAGTAATTAAACGACTACCCCAAAACAAGGTGGAAAATTTTGACACAAAATCTGCCCACCTGGCGATGGCACACACGACGACACTGCTGAACACAAGCTACAGCCATAAACGCAAACTCGTAGTTCACATGCCTACGTATTATACCAACGTGCTTCCGTGCGATAGCATGCAAATGACAAACATTCATGAAATTTTAAAAAATTAACCGCATGCAAAACACCCACGAGCAGGCGCAAAAAAACGAAACGGCACGGCACGTTGGTAATTAAAATAAAAATCACGCAGCCAAAACTGACTTACAACCCAATTACTGAAACTCAACCCACCAGCAGCATCATGCACAAAATTATGAAGCACGTGCTCCCAGTCGTGACGGCAAAATATTTAATTGAAAAGCTAGCAACCTCATGAACCCTCTGGTAGTAAATATATGTGAGATAATAGTTTAAAAAGATGGAAAGTAAGACGGCTTTCTTACATGATAATTTAATAGCCTCTGGTGAGCTCGAAAGCAGCAGCATGCAGAATTGCTAATCAGACATAAATAATATAAAAATGACTTACCGTATCTCACGACTGGGTGATCCTGACACTCAAGGCAGGATAGACTGGTTGGGAAAAGGATGGGTGAAATGCATGGATTTCTACCTGCCGAGAAGGGCCCGACTCGTGGATGATGACACTGAGATGGCTGGCGTATGACAGAGCTAAAAGTTCACGTGCAGGTATGAGCTCTACAAGCCATAGTGCCAACCTCGGAAAATGAAAAGAATGACCGGTTCGATCAGAAATATCGAACAGGAATAAAATTCTTTTAAAGTAATTTTCTTCTGTTTTTTTTTTTTTAAATTAAAGAGTTAATTATTCTTTCATCATAACCGTTATTTTGTGCTATGGCTTTTATAATATCTACCTCTTTATTGAAATTTTCATTTCAATTATATTACATATAATTTATCCCCATTTGTGTCTTTCCATTTAGATAAACATGAAGATGGGGAATTTATATTTGCAGCACATTCTGTACTTTATCGGTTTGTTTCTGCAGCAATCTTGCCCACCAAATTCAGTGTCACAAAGAGTTCGAAAAAATCTAAATACGATGAATTTTCATTCACATCGTCTGTCTGCAGACCACCAGAATTAGAGTCAAAATCACAAAACACAGGGTTAAATGGTTTGTTTTTCCACTGAAATCCTTCATTTACAAATGGAGCGACACTAAAAGAATGAGTAGTATCTTCAAAATCACTCAACAATTCATCGTCGCTTTCAATATCACTGTCATTATTTACAAACAACGAATCACAGAATATTTGTCCGTTTTCACAACTCGGGCCTGGCAAATCTTCCATTGTTACATAAACAATACTGAAATACGTAATAAATAAACCAAAACAGAAAAGAAATAAACTAAAACAAGAAATAAATACAATATAAACACACAAGCACTTTCCTTACGTAACCTCGCACGTGGTCGAGCAACGAATAGTCAGCTGTTTGAAAATCAAACTAAAAGATAAAATTTCCACTAACTCTGTTGCATGTTAATGCGTCAGTAGCACAGCGTGCACGAACTGTCAACGACGCATTGATACGTCAGTAGCACTGAAAGGGTTAAGTAGAATTTATTAAGAAATAAAGAAATAGTTAAGGAAAGTTTTTTATGTATACTTGTTTTTGTGTGACAGTTATTATTAGAGAATAAGCGATTAGCATGAGAACATCTAATTTTTCTTGGTAATCTGAGAACAAGTTGTAAGAGCAAGAAAAGGTAGAGACAGAAAAAATACAATAATCTGTCGTGCTATTAGTTCATAAAGTAAATTAGAGAAGTTGTGCTTAATAAAAGAGAAAGAATTTATTAGAATCTGAAAGACTGTGTTTAGCGTAATTATTTCGCACGCAAACCCAGATAACCTTTCTGCAACTGTTTTCGCCTATAGGATTCTGGATCCCAAAGGTAAGAAAAACGCAGTGTTATAAATTCAATAAATTTTATTAAATGATTGAAACTTTCAATTGTTTCAATGGCGCCCGAACAGGGACTCGATTATATTATTAATTAAATAAATTTCAATTGTTTCAATGGCGCCCGAAACAGTTGGATGATTTCTGTGATTTCTTTTAGTCACACAAATTAGACCTAAGCTATAAGTTGCAGAAATTGGTTATTTGGGAGTGAGGGCGGTGGTGTAGTTTAGTAAGCATAAGTGTATAAGTAAACAATAATATAAAAATGGAAATCAATATTGATAAAGTCAACAGCAGTGACTTAACTAGTACCAGTACTGAAAATCAAGTAAATACAATAGTAACCGAAACGGTAGTAAACGAAGTAAGCCTAACCGAGTCAGTAACAATGGAAGGCGCTAGGATTCATTCAACGCCTATCCAAAATAAACAATCTGACAGTAACGATATAATGAACATGATGCAATCACTTTTGGCAAAGCAAAGTGCAATGTTAGAGGTAAATTTTAATGCCATAAGTAGTCGTTTTGACATGAATGATACCATGTTCAATGAACAAAATAAGAAATTGGATGCTTTAAATAATCGTTTAGACAATAGTAATGAAAAATTTGATACTAAATTTGATGAAATAAGGGGTATTATAAATAATCGTTTTGACGAGAGTGACGAGAAATGGGGTAAGTTGATAGACTCAACAAAACAAATGAACAATGGTTATAATACTGAGAGTGTAGTGGTGACAGAAAACGGTAATCATGATGATGGTAAGTTAAGCACTAATGAGAATATAAACAAGGTAAGTGATGATTCTAATGGGGAAATAATTGCGAATAGTAATGGTAGTAGTTCAAATGCAAATCAGGTGATGAATTATAAGGTAAGTGGTGGTGTTAAAATAAGTAATGATGAAATATTATTGAATAAAAATAATGGTGAGATATTGAGTAATAGTAATAGTAATGATGAAAGTAGAAAGTTATTTGAAGTTGGTAACAGAATAGTAATTAGTGTTGATGAATTAGAGAAAGAATGGAAAGAGAGTGTACGGGTAGAGGGGTTGCAGAGGGTAAATTTTCCCCAGGTTTATTGTGAACCAAGAGGTTTACAAATGTTTTTGAAGGGCAAGAGTCCCTTAGCGGAAAAGATGTGTTTTCAAGTGGTTCCCTGAGTTTTTATGGTGTTCCTGGTAGGGCCAGGAAGTGTTTTTACGTAGTAGTACCCTTTGTATGGAATGACAGACAAAATGAAATGGTGTGGTGATGAAAGTGATTATGAGAGAGAGAGAGAGAGAGAGAGTGGTTTAAGCTAAATAGAGGTTATGGAGAGTTGATAGAGAGGATGAATATTAAGAGAATTATGATAAATAATATAGACTTACCTTTTAGTACTTGTGTAGTAGCGAAAGATGATTACATTGAGATCAATACTGATAATAAACACTTACCTGTAGTGAGGGTTAGCGTATTAGTAACAGCTGATGACTATAGCGATGAAAAAATAAATGATTCAATTGTGACCAATGATACAAACGGAGACTTAACAAATGATACTGATGCAGACATGGATTATGATAAAATAATAATGCAGGGTAACCCTGAGTATTATTATTATGGTATAATGGAAAAAACAAATTTTTATGGTTATTACACAAATGATAGCCATATGATGAATGTAAATAAAAATGAAATGTGTTATGTGGGCATCCGATTAATTTTCGATGACGGGGGTTAGATAAATCATGAATGAACATTTTAATTATTTGAGTTAAGGGTATGATGACTTGGCTTATTGAGGTAATGAAGTGTGGTAAACAATAATCGGATATGACGAAAATCTGTAAATAAATGTGTTATTGTTAGATGTATTGTGTTGAGGTTATATTGTTGGAATGTATACTATAGCTTATGTAACACATGTTTGTAGTAAAGATGAAGGGTGGTATAATAATAATAGTTTATTTCACTAAATAATCAACCAGAGGTACTAATGAATTTTATTTTTGAATTGATTTAAATTGAAGTAATTGAAGTTAAATTGTTTTAATTTGAGTTGAAATGAAACCTAATTTAAAAATGTGAATTTTATTAATGAAGTCAAATTAATTTTGATTTAAATTTTGCTTTGAATTGTAACAGATAGTAATTGATTACAACGTACAGACTAACATTTATTTAAATTGAAAACTGAAGGAAGTGTTAGTGGTGATGTAATCAGGAATGTTGAAGCTGAGTCAGTGTTTATAAAACAAGTCTTGTATACAACTGTTGATGTAAACAGCTATAAATAATCTCTATAGTAATGTTATTCTGATTCATTTGTATTTTATATAATCCAGTTGTACTTTTGGCGGGGAACCATGTTTTGTTAGGGGAGAAAATTACCAGTATATAACTGGTATGTGATTTTTATGTATTCAAAGTAAATAAATGTAATTAGACAGTAAGGTTGTATTGCTATGTAGACATATGTATATTGTATTTTGTAGAAAAGAGACCAGTACTTTAAAAAAAAAAATTTTTTGAACCACTACCTTGCCAATAATGAACCAGTACAACTAACAGGAAACGAATCAGTTGAGGATATGGAATAATGGAAGGCCATTTATTGATATTTTGCTTGAATGTTACAGAGTCAGTTGATACTGTGGCGGGTGCCTATCTGATTTTATGGTGTTGGGATCTCGAGCAGAGAAGTACAATAAGGTCGGATGGGTGCAGCCACAGCCACCGGACTAGGGGGTAAGTACCCATGATTTTAGTAGAGAACTAAGGAGGGTTGTGGCGCCATATCTTCACTGGTCCTCTTAGGTTTTAGGCAATGAGAGTTTTTATGCTTCGGCATAAAACCTCTCATTGGGGGGGGTTATTGTAACGGTACAGAATTGTATGTTTAAAATAATAATTTAAATCAATTGTAATCCCAATGTAGTCAGTATTCACCTAAGGGCTACCCCATTGTAACCATACAATGTTATTGCAGACTGTTTATGTCTGATGTCTGGAGTCTGCCCAGCCAGACGTATTACACAACAGCTTGCCAGCTCAGTCTCTTTGTGAATCACAGTAAAACACTTTTGTCACCCCAGTTTGCATCAGATAGTAGCAGAGAGCAGTGCGTTAACAAGTTAACCAAAAATGGTGGCCTCGGACGTGTGAGATGGGCCGGAAACATCGCCGGCCTATCTAGTAAAGTGTTAGAACTAATGTCCGCCAACTAATTAAAATAAACAGTGCTCGAGCCAATTAAAGTCGGCCGACTATATATATATTGTAACAATAAATAACGGGACGAGTTATTATGCCCCACGTTGGGCGCCAATTTGTAACAATAAATAACGGGACGAGTTATTATGCCGCACGTTGGATGCGTCAATTTATACCAATAACTTTTATTTAGTACATTAAATTCGTTTACGGTTGTTGTTCACTATTCCCGCCGTTTGCTCTCGCCTCAGCGTCCAAAACCAGTGATGTAATTCGGAGCTGCCAACTGCCGCTCCGTCCGCTTTGCTGTGCTGTCGTATCTTTTAATTTCGGCTCAATTCCACCTTTGTCTGTTTATTATCACTCTTTATTTCCTCCATTTTCTTACTGTTCTCTTTGAACCTTTTCTTTATATCCTTGTTACTGTCATCGATTTTCTGATTGATTGTTTCTGTTTTCGATATTTTTATTATTTTCCATTATCGCCCTCATTAGCTCCTGGAATCTTTTCTCCTCGGTCTGCATGGGTCGGTTAGGTTGTTCCTCTGGTTGCGCGGGTTTGGTAGGTTCCGCAGGAGGTAACATCACTTCTACATCTTCGACCGGAGTTGCCTCCTTGTCATCCATGTTTAATTCGCTCTCTTTCTCGGTTTCAGCCGCCCGTTTGCGCGATGTTTCTCGCTTCCTCATTTTCGTTTATTTTTTGCTGTTTGATTATAAATTATATTTTAATTTATCACCCCATGTTGGGCGCCAATTTGTAACAATAAATAACGGGACGAGTTATTATGCCGCACGTTGGATGCATCAATTTATACCAATAACTTTTATTTAGTACATTAAATTCTTTTATGGTTGTTGTTCACTATTCCTGCCGTTCGCTCTCGCCTCGGTGTCCAAAACCAGTGACGTAATTCGGAGCTGCCAACTGCCGCTCCGTCCGCTTTGCTGTGCTGTCATATCTTTTAATTTTCACAGTAATAATAATGCAAAATAAAACCAAACAGATGTACTCCTTTAATCAATCTTTATTCAAAAGAATTGGTCAATTACGTTTCTCGTTTTTCTTTATTTTAATACAAATTGTGACAAAATTATGTCATCTTCATTCATAAGTTGGTAAGTGAATAATAACTATGTTGGAATCAACCTCAATAATGATGCTCGTTGTTTTTATTCTATTAAATAAAATAATCTCAGGGCGTATTCAGTCCGAATATTATGGTTAAACAATTAATACAACTCTTAAAATCAAAATACAAACTTTACAAGATAAGGATATAAAAAAGGTTTTGATGTTTATAGTGCAAACTAGTAGTCGTGTGTGTGTTATCCACAGTTCTAGGTTATGAACGGTTTTAGATGTTTATTAGTTGTCGTTCAGTTTTTTGGTATTCAAAAGGTGTAATAATCAATTTGTGTTATCTTCAAGTGTTCTTTAGTGTTGGTGTATATTATAGTATATGTGATTTTTTATTGTTTAGTTTTCTTAGTGGTTCGTGTGCTCATAAGTGGGTGTTGTTGTTAACTAAGGTTATAAAATTATTCAGATTCACCCAGATCCTCTTCTTTTATTCATTCAGGACGAAGATGGGGCAAAATCTTCTTTAATTCTTTTTCCGGGATTTGAATTCTTCCGAATTGGTGTATTGTTGTTCTTGGGTTCCTCTAATGTTCTTCAATAACTGTCCTGATTCGTTTACTATGTTTGGTATAGGTTTACTCAATTTAAAATATAATTAGCTAAGACGTTATAAAAACGCGTCTGTTCTTAATGATGGTTGTTAAAGAAGTCCTTATTTTATTTATCTGAATTTTCGGTTGCTAAGGTAAAACTTGAAATCTGGTTGGTTGATTCAGATATACATTGTCATACAAATTCATTGTTTTATTGCATGAACTTGGCCAAAACTTTTAAATTAGTATAACTTTGTTATACTAATTGGGAATTTAAAACTAATAGCATCATTATTTTGGTCTTAACATTTGTGACACATAGACACCAAACATGCCTATTTTTGCTTAAGAAATTCTAATGTTACATTTTTGCTATTTGAATGTTCTTAAATAATTTAAAACTGATTATTTCGATTCCATATTTACTGTGTATACTATTAATTATAAACCTATCCATATTACAACATTTGTTTTATAAAATTCTAAATGTATTTCCTAAAATTTACAAAATTCCAAAGTTTTTATAGGCCTAGGTCTTGACATGTTAAATTTTTATTTTCTGTTATTGTAACACCTATTAACTATGCAACTACCATCAAAACTACTCCCTATAACTCTATTAGTATTATTATTTAAAATTACAACAATAATTATCACTGGAACATCATAAAAAACATAATTCAAATTTTGTGATCAAACAATCTGTATATGCCTGGTTACATAAATCCTGCATAAGACATATCATCCACTCATTACATAACAAAACTATAAATAACATAAACACAACTTTTTTCTTACTTTCAAACATTGAAAGACAAAGTTTAACCATTTAATAATGATTTTATATCTCTCTATTTGTATTAGACAGTTCAGCCATTGCCTGTACTAAGTACTTTTACTGGTTTTTTTCATCTTGTCATATACATTTGATAATTGTTATTTCTTAAGCCTTGTTTACACATGGATTGGCATTTCTATATTTTTGTCCATATTTTATTATTTGTTTTTATTACACCATAATCTATTCTTTGATTGTACAGTATTTATTTTATAACATTAGTTCCACCATTAATCACACTATTTTAATTGTATGTTTCCATGTATATATAATGATTGTGTTCTTGTATTATTCAATTATATTGGTTAGTTAACATTACATTCTATTGTGTATTTGGGCCTATTATCCCTCAATTTGTATTTTGATTATTTCTATATTGTATGATACATTTAACAAAACAATTTGTTTACTAATAGTAATGGTCCATAATGCTGTCTGTCTTCGTAAGTATTATTATTGTAATTGGTCAAATTTTATCTCATCATCTGGGTATTTTCCATCACTTTACCTAAACATTAATTTGGGTACGGTCAGTTATAGTCTAAGTCAGTTTAAATTTGTCAGTTGTTCATCTTCACTATCATTTTTAAAAGATATGTTTCTTCTTGTTAAGTTTCTTATCCATGATCTTCATTAAATCTGGTACGATATCAAGCTATGCCAAAATGTAATGTTACAATATTGTAGCATGACAGATTATCCACTTAATAATGAGTGAAATATGATTATAAATAAATATTAATTGAAATAACTATCAAAGTAAAATCCAAATGAAAACAAATAAGTATCCCAATAAAATACAATCATAACTTGAAAAAGTAAAAATAAAGAAAAAACCAATATGCAACAAATATGTGTAAAGAAAAATAAACCCCAAAAAACTAAAATAAAGTAAGGAAAATACCCAGGTAGGATAAGAGTAAGTAAGGAAGATACCCAGAACAAACCAACGTACATAATAACTATATGGTAATGAAGAAACAAAGAATGAATAAGGAAAATACCCAGAACAAACCAAAAAACCTAATAAACAGGAATGAGTTTGAAGATACAAGATAGTAGGAGGAGAAGACTACAAGAATTACCCAAAAGAGACCTAGTAAGGAGAAAACAAAAACCCCAAAGGAAATTAAAGGTCACAAATGAAAGTATAACACCCAAAAACATAAACTCATGTAAAATAAATGTAAACAAAAGTGTTTAGAGTTATAAGTAAAAGTGCACCCATGAAAGTTATTGTATAATGAATAAAAACAAATCTTAAGAGTCCTCTATAAAGAAAATTCTTGATAATATAAAACTATAAAACTGATTAGTGATAGTATCAAGAAATAACAGGGGACAAATGCAAGTTATTATATTATAGTAAATAAACTTCAAGAAAGTGCATTAAATGCTTAAACTTAATAAAAGTGTACCTTTGAACAACTTTAAAGTTTTAATTTAACTTCATGACTACTATTTGATAGAATAGTATTATGAAAGGCAAAGACTAATGTTTCTAATAAAGTGCCACTCTTTATCTAATAACATTCACTGAAATGAGTAAGATAAATAGAGAGCAGGTAATTAATAAGTAAAGTGACAAGGGATACATCCCTAAAATAAAATAAGAACAGATAAGACTGCACTCAAGTAATTTTAAGAAAGGTTTAAAAATGAAGGAACAGATGTGTTATGTTTCTATTAAATCAATGAACTCTATACCTAAATGTTGAAAATAGAGAGTAATGTTTTATAATTCTAAAATGTTTATTATGTTTAATAGTTTTAATCAAGAATGCAATGTCTGAGTGTGGATACCATTCTTTTATGATAAAATATTTATTAGGAGTTACTAGAGATAATCAAGACTAAAATGCCTGAGATTAAATACCACTTTTTAAGGTCAAATAATTGTTATGTATTAATAGTTTAATTTCAATACTAAATGTTCTTATAGTAAAGTAAGGAATTGTTAATTAACATTGTATTAGAATAGAAGGTCAGAAAGGGTATAAACAAGCTATATTGTTAAAAAACTTTGTATGTAAAACCAGATAAAATCTAGGCCAAAGGGTAAAACTAAACTAAATTATAATTGATGAATCAAGTCCAGTAAACTAGTTAAACTGATGAAATTTATGTAAGGTAAATCAGTCACAGAGTAATATAATGTAAATTATACTTTAAAAAGATATTGCAAAAAGATAGGAAGAATTATGAGAAAAAATGCAAATGTAACAACTGAAATTTCAAGGTGGGGAGTCACAAATTTATGAATAATATATAAAAAGATAACCAATTAATAAAATTACAAGAAATTAAGGGAAGATAAACATTTTATGTCAATCTGAGATATAGTACAATCATAAATATAACATATAAAATGGCAAACATTTTGAGAAAGACAGGAAATAAAAATTTAAAGCCTACTTTTCCAAAATGAAAGAAATATAGCATTTTAAATAAAAAAAACTTTGTAAAACTATCTTATTTGGTATCAAATCAAACAGAATGAACTAAAGAAAAAGATTATGTATTTAGTATTTCATAAAATTAAATAATAGCAAAAATATATTCAGTAATATAGTGTAATTTTTATGCATGTAGCGGAAGCAAAAAAGAATTGAAACAATGTATTGCTAATATTAAATTGGCTAAGACGATATTAGAAGACGAAGGAAGTAAGAACAGTTGACTAATAGACGTTGTAGAGCGTACTTGAATGAGATTTTGCTTATATTAACCTATATAGCAGACAAATATGGCGTGCGGTCTGTAAGCCTAGTCTACAGTGAAAAATAGAAAATTCCTAAATTTTGAACTTAAACCTTAAACTCAGTGAGAACATTTAACACCACAGTTAAACTAAAGTAATACGGAACAGTAAATGAGAGAAATAATAAATTAAACCTATAAAACAAATAATTCTTAATAACGAGATGAGAAGTCCCAGTTTTGAGCTTACTGAACAAAGTGAATTTAAACATTATCACACACATTTAATTGAAGTGAATCACAAAACACTGAACCAGAACCACTCTACTAACATAAAGAAGGAATAATCACAACTGCGGAGACGAGGAACATTGAAAAGGCACCATTTATTGGAAGAAATTTTCATTGATCCGACTACGGTTTAACATATGCAGTCTGGGAGCCACCATCTTGCTTCCCACAATTGAAAGCGAGCTTTACCAACATAGTCATACAGTCTTCAATGGTTCGATATTTTTCTTTAATAAACATTATATATTAACTAATAACTTTGAAATTTTTAATTCGTAAGCTTTTTACTTGTAAGTGTTATACTTTCCTGACCTTACCCTTCTAAACCCTTCCTGACTATATATAAAATAACCATTCAAAGAACCTAATAAGTAATATAAAATACAGATGTAAAAATTAATCGACAGCCCTGAGAACGAGTCGATACTACTGTTGAATAATCGATTAACACTCGATACCTAATACAAATTGTTAATAAATCTAAATTTTCTGCAAATTGGTTTCTATTTATTTATAAATTTAATAAATAGAATTAAAAATAAGATAAACTGAGATCACGTGTAACGTGTCCAAAATTGGGTTATTTTATTTATTACAGTAGGGGGCATTTGTATTTTTATTTATTTCATTTTGTGTGGGATTTTATAAATTTATTGTGAAGTTTTATTATACGGCCAACGCTATTTCCATTACCACAGAACACATAGCAAGTGGAACATTGTTGTAACAAAGCAGAGACGCAGTTCGTGTTGAGTAAGGAATTCGCGCCACCCTAATTTTCGGAGAAATGTGCATAAGTGTAGTCGCGCGCCCACGAACTGTACAATCACGCGCTCGAGGGACACGGTCAGCCTGAAAACCAAGATGGCTAGAGAACAAATTTATTCATCGTCTCCTTAGCGATCCTCAGGAAATGCTGCTAAGGACTGCCCACTTTAATGACGTCAGCCAGTGCCTAGCTGAAATCGTCTGCTATCTTAACTCTAAAAAACTACATGCATGGCATGGGACGAAGCTTCTGCGACGAATACCAAGGCAGTGCTTTCCGTCAAAAGTATGAGATCACATCAGCAACACCTGCCACGTTATCGGCCCCAGTCTGCTAACTGAACTCTCCGGCGCCGGAACAAGCCAAGTAGGCTTGTCACAAAACTTGATATTTTAATAGTCAAAAAATCACAGGAGAAAATTTTATGTGACCGCGGTCGAGTTTAAAGAACGATTAAAGAATGTAACTGTATGATTTTCGGAAAATAAACCACAAGAAAGTAACAGACGACGAGTGCGCGCGCGAACCACGTGCCGGCGGGTTAAGTGTAAGGGCTGGGGGGGCTTATTATAAAATGTTAAGGGCTAAATAAATTTTCTGTGAGAATGTGTGAGTGAGCAAAGCTGGGCTGTTTGTGTTTGTGTTTGTGTGATCTACTTAAGGTAAGACCATAGCATAGTAAGTAAGCTGTAATAGTTACACAATCTTTAAAACATGTAAAACTCATTTTGGAGAAAATTTATAAATTCAATATTTCGGATTAATAAACCAAAAAAATAATTTCTCTTCCAAAAAATTGAGAGTTAGATTCTTTCAAAACCTTAGTTCGTTTTATGTACTGTCAGAGTTCGTCGAACGAAATGGGTTCGTCCCCGCTATACGATCCGGCCAGATCAAAGATGAAAGGTAAGTGGGAGTTTTAATCTGAATAAATCAAATACCGAAAAGAATAAAGTTACAATTGGTGCCGTGAATTCCAGGACGTAATATAACACAAAAAGGGTTGTATTACGCCGGCTTACATTTGACAGTGCATAACGAAGTACGGTTGCGAAAGCAAAATCGATTTTGTATATGTTAAAACATCAGTTTTGAAAAAAGACCAATCATTGGCAGTTGTTACATAAGAAAAAATAGATCAAATAAAAATGTCTGAGAACACAGAGAAAAATATAGTAATAGATTCAGTTATGAGTGAAAGTGACCTTGAGTCGCAATCGCTGAATGAAAGTGGTATGCTGACAGTGGGGCCGAGCGCTGTTACAGAAACAGCTGTCGGTGGGAATATAATCGTTCATTCCACCCCGATTGCGGCTCAAACACAACTAAGCGAAACAGATGTTGACTCTGGGATTCAGTTGATCCCAGTGTCAACCAATAAAAATAAACAATCAGAGGAACTAGATATAATGAGTTTCTTACGAAAAATGGACAACAAATTTTACATGCAGAATAATGAATTAAATAAGCATCATAATGATTTAAATAAGCGTCTTGATAGAATTTACGAAAAATTTGAGAGTCGTTTTAATACTAATGACGAGAAACTTGAGATTTTAAGTAACGAATTCAAAGAACAGAAAATAAAATGCGAACAGCAGAATATTAAAAATGATATTATTTTTAATGAAATTAAAGAACAGAATATTCAGTTTCAGCAGAATATAAATGTAAAATTTGATGAGTTGATAAATAATATACAAGACAAGAATGAACGTCTAGAAAGTACCAATAAAATAAGAAATAATTTGAATAAAGTAGAACCGAGTACGAGTAATACAAATGAAAGTTGTAATGGCAATGTTGTATTAGATAAAGAATTAATAAATAATAATGATGTTGTTGAAAATAATGAGAATAATAATGTCATTGAAAATGTAATATCTGAGAGTACTGAGGAGTGTGTAGGATGTGATTATGAGATGTTAATGTGTGTTAATGAGTTAGAGAGAGAGTGGAAAGAGAGTTATATTATAGGTATGAAACAGAGGGTAAATTGTTTACGAGGTAGAATGGGGGGTGAAGGAAGACCTTCACGTATATATTGTGTAGACAAGTGTGCTACAAATAATTGTTTTTTGAAGTTTTTTTGTTTTTCCTGGAGAAGTCAGGAAAGGTTTAATTGAATTTGTACCCTCTGTCTGTAATACTTTTGAGAGTGTGATTTGGGGTTATGAGGAGAGAGATGTAAACAGAGAATTGTATGTTAATAAAGAAACAGAAGTGTATGATTTGAATAGAGAGCATGATGAATGGAAAGAAAGTTTAGAAATATATTTGAATAATAATGATTATGATGATTTGATAAAAGTAATTAACCCGATAGTGAATGAATTTAATGACAGAGACTTGACAAAAATACCTAACGTAGACTGGTTTAATGGGTATTTTGGTAAACTGATTGAATTTAGTTCTTGTGGTTACAACACACAAAACAGTGATTTGTATGTTAATGAGATTGAGAAATGTTATATAACACCAAGACTTATTTGGGACGATGGAGGTTAAACTGTAAAACAATAAAAGACAGTATAAACATTATGTTTTATGGGTTTTGACATGGCAGATTTGGACAATGAAGTGCGGAAAAAACTGAACAGTAATAACAAAAGTTTGTAAATAAAATGTAGTGAATTTATTTGTGTGAATTGTAGAAGGTTAAGTAAACAGGTGTGTAATCGTGATAATAATAATATAAATATTTTGCAATTTAAATAAATAAATAGAATGAATTGTGAAAACAGTAATTGATTAATTGGAATTGTTTCGATAACTATATAATTTATATTTTTGGTAATTAATTTAATTAAACAATTTGATACATGTTAAATATTTTGATTGGTTATTTAAATGTTAATTAATTAAATTTTTTTAATGAATTTAATTTATTTTACGAGATGGAAATTTGATAATGGATGATAAATTATTTAATTTAAACTAATATTTTTGTGAAATGTTTCAGAGGTGAGGTGAAAGAATGAGGGTGCATGGTGAGTGTGTTTTGGGTATATCATGTTGAATGGAATGTAAGTATAGAACTTTTACAATATGAATCATGTATAACAAAAATGTTTACAAGTGTAACTAAGATTTTAATTCAATAGTGAGATTATTTGAAATAATTGTGTTCAATAAAAATGATAATTAAAAAATGTTAATAATAACTGAAATAATTATTAATAATAAATTTTGAAGATTTTAAGAAAGTCCAATGGTAGAAAGTTATGAATGAGTTAAATGTTTATTGATGAAAAGATTATATTTATTTAATGTATATAAAATTTGTCAGTTATTAAGTTGCTATTGCGGGGGTGGCCTGTGCCCTCGTAGATAGCGAAATGGGTTGGGGGTAGCAGGGAGTGTTACCTCCATCGGAGGCGAAAATGGCGAAAATGTGCGTCACACCTTTTTCGTGTAAATTAAAATTTACACACTGATAGACGACCGTGTCGCACATAATAAAACGATGTATAACAGGCAGTGAAATGAAGTTAGATTTCCCCGACTTTTCGGGCAATTACTGCCTTACCAGCACTAATCGTGGATTTGGCTAGCGGCCAGCTATGGTCATATCAAGTCCCTTGACCATAGCTGACTTGAAATTGGTATATAGTAGAAATTGAATGGGGGCGAATTTTAGGGGAAATCCAAGCACTATGGAACAGCGGCTACCACTCTGCCCGCTTGGGGGCAGCAAAGCCAGGTGGTAGACCCGCATTAAGGGCATGTAAATATAGACGAAGGTATGTTGATATCTGAACCTTTTAAAATGTAATAGCGGAAGCAAAGACACGGAGAGTTCAAACTACTCCAAAATATGCCGTCTTTGTGAAAGCGAAAAGGGCGATACAGTCCTCCATAACTTGAAATAGTGCGTGTGGCTGGGAGGTGACTCAAATGAGTCACGAATTTAAATTGTACAACATGAAAAATTTTTTGCTAATTCAAATTTTAATCCAATAAAATTGCTTGTGCTCTGTTAAATAACTAGCTGCTCAGACATTCAATATAAGGTGTTCATTACATGCTTTTAAATGTATTATTTTATTGTTGTACGTTAGATATAGGTATTGATAGAAATATGTGTTTTCATTATGTGTGTATTTTTTCAACTAAGCAGATAATTAAACTGACTGGCAGGCAGTTAACGTAATAGAAGTGAGTATTGATAAATATATATATTTCATGTAATTTGTTCAATTTTGAGATGTGTTTTCATTGTGTTAGAAATATCAGCTGATCAGCAATAAAACGTCACTGGTAAAATGGTTTATAAATGTCCCAAGTAATGAATGTTCAATGTAATGTTTTAATGTATTACCGATGTTTTAAAGTAATGATAAAAAGAATTTGATAAAGTGAGAAGTAAAGTAACAATTTGTGAGAGATAATAAGAGATAGTTTTTTGGTGATGAATATTTTATGGGACATATAGATCTGTCCAAGTTGAAGTCAAAGTTAAAGAAATAGTAGAGATGAAGATAATGTAATGCTGTTTTGAGTTAATATATGTTATAGAGTTTTAAGAAGTATTGATGTTGACACAGTAGTAGTGGAGAAATTAGGTAGAGTTTTGAATGATATATTGATGTTTATAATTAATGATGTTATTTTGTTGTAGTCATAGTGAGGTAATGAGATTGAGATTTTGGGGATGGCAATTTTGTAGTAGGGGGTAGTGTAATGTGGGAGTCCGCAACATAATGATAAGTTGGGACGGGATAGGGATAGATTTTAGTGAGGAGGGGCCGCCTTAGGTAGAATCCAGGGACCATATAAGGGATTTGAGTTTTTTGGGGGGGAACACGTATCCTATGTACAAAGGGTTAGAGTATTTTATATATATATATATATATATATATATATATATATAGAGAGAGAGAGAGAGAGAGAGAGAGAGAGAGAGAGAAGGTAGCGATTTGAGTTTAATGATAAGTTGGGGTTAGAGAGTGTTTTGGGATAGATATTTTGATAGAGATGGTTGTCAGGGTAGTTGAAGGTGTTAGTTAGAGTCAGAGTGAGAAAGATTATATGTGTATACAGTTCAAGTAGTAAATTAAATGAGAATAAATAATTTACATCACCCACAGTAATGGAGAATAAGATTGTTAAATAAAGAGAGAGATTTGTAATAAAGATATAAATTTTTTATTTTAAAACCAGTGACAAAATTTTGATAAAAATTGAAAATAATGTAAAATTAAGAATTGTTTATTTTGAATAATTTAAATGGCAATTGGCTTATTGTTTATAATAATATTTTGTTAATTTTAAATATTTTATTTTATTATGTTTTGTGTCTCAAGTTAGATTGTTACAGATGTTGAATGTATTTTCAGAAAGTATACATAACATATGTAGGTCAAGGGTCTTGGACTTGACCTAGTTTCGATCAGCTGATGAGGTCATATACATACTAAGCTTGTGCAGTAGGGAGTCAATTCAATTTGTTTATTTGATCAATTCAAACAAATTTTAAACAAATTATATATATAAAGGAAACATTTAAATAAAATTAAATTTTTTTTCTTGAATTTTAAAATTTTTTGGGAAAATAGACTTTGAAAAAAAAAAAAATCTTGATTTTCGCCTGCCAGGTAATGAATATTTTGAGTATTGATTATTTTTTTGTTTGTGTATTAACCATGTTTATTTTTATTGATTTATTTTGTATTGCATTGTATTGTTAGACTCTTAAGTATTCACATGTTAGGTTAAGGATATGTTTAAATAAGGAATAAGGAAGATAAATAAAATAAGGAAGAGAATTTTTTTGATAAAATATTTTATTTTGAATTTTGAATCTTTTTGATGATATAGTGAATTTTAGGGAATTTTTTCAATGTGTAATATGTAATGTGTGTGTGTGAGAGCCCAGCATCTGCTAAAGGCAGCCCAGCTTGCATAAAAGGGGAAACATATCGGTGGAGGATCTGGAGTAATTTAAGCCAGGGATTGAGGATTTTGGGGGGTAGCATGTTAGACGGCGAGGTGGACGGTGGTACTGGTCTGTTCGATTTCTCGTTGTTGGGATCTCTTACGGAGAAGTCCAGTGATCTCGTTCAGATGGGTCCATAGTCGCTGAGCCAGGGGGGTCGTGTACCCATGTAGAGTAAGAACAAGGGGGTTGTTGGCACCAGTTCCTCACCGGTCCTCTTCGCGGTTTATCAATGAGATTTCTTCTGTTTTGGACAGCAGAATTCTCATTGAGGGGGTATTGTAACGTGTCCAAAATTGGGTTATTTTATTTATTACAGTAGGGGGCATTTGTATTTTTATTTATTTCATTTTGTGTGGGATTTTATAAATTTATTGTGAAGTTTTATTATACATCCAACGCTATTTCCATTACCACAGAACACATAGCAAGTGGAACATTGTTGTAACAAAGCAGAGACGCAGTTCGTGTTGAGTAAGGAATTCGCGCCACCCTAATTTTCGGAGAAATGTGCATAAGTGTAGTCGCGCGCCCACGAACTGTACAATCACGCGCTCGAGGGACGCGGTCAGCCCGAAAACCAAGATGGCTAGAGAACAAATTTATTCATCGTCTCCTTAGCGATCCTCAGGAAATGCTGCTAAGGACTGCCCACTTTAATGACGTCAGCCAGTGCCTAGCTGAAATCGTCTGCTATCTTAACTCTAAAAAACTACATGCATGGCATGGGACGAAGCTTCTGCGACGAATACCAAGGCAGTGCTTTCCGTCAAAAGTATGAGATCACATCAGCAACACCTGCCACGTTATCGGCCCCAGTCTGCTAACTGAACTCTCCGGCGCCGGAACAAGCCAAGTAGGCTTGTCACAAAACTTGATATTTTAATAGTCAAAAAATCACAGGAGAAAATTTTATGTGACCGCGGTCGAGTTTAAAGAACGATTAAAGAATGTAACTGTATGATTTTCGGAAAATAAACCACAAGAAAGTAACAGACGACGAGT
Source organism: Magicicada septendecula (assembly GCA_034769895.1). NCBI lineage: Eukaryota > Metazoa > Arthropoda > Insecta > Hemiptera > Cicadidae > Magicicada > Magicicada septendecula. The sequence goes on along the minus strand of CM068372.1, from coordinate 74,094,362 downwards.
GCGTGCGCGAACCACGTGCCGGCGGGTTAAGTGTAAGGGCTGGGGGGGCTTATTATAAAATGTTAAGGGCTAAATAAATTTTCTGTGAGAATGTGTGAGTGAGCAAAGCTGGGCTGTTTGTGTTTGTGTTTGTGTGATCTACTTAAGGTAAGACCATAGCATAGTAAGTAAGCTGTAATAGTTACACAATCTTTAAAACATGTAAAACTCATTTTGGAGAAAATTTATAAATTCAATATTTCGGATTAATAAACCAAAAAATAATTTCTCTTCCAAAAAATTGAGAGTTAGATTCTTTCAAAACCTTAGTTCGTTTTATGTACTGTCAGAGTTCGTCGAACGAAATGGGTTCGTCCCCGCTATACGATCCGGCCAGATCAAAGATGAAAGGTAAGTGGGAGTTTTAATCTGAATAAATCAAATACCGAAAAGAATAAAGTTACACACGGACTATCTGACAGGTGGCATTTACCAATAAAGAAGGAGAATACTCAAGTAAGAAGAAGAACCGTCTATCGATTAGTGCTAGAGATAACACAACGCCGAAGTTAATTCTAAAAAACGCAAAGTGATACAATTAACAGAAACAGCAATAAAAGAGTTAAATTTTTACACGAATCCATTACGAAATTTATTTACTAAATACAAACAACAAAAAACAATTAAACAATATTTTTCAAAAAAAATCAAAAACCTCCAAAATTTTTATTTTTGATAACAAAATTTTTTATTTTGTTACAAAATTGGCGCTCACAACAGTGGGGTGTAAAACAAAAGAAAGTAAACCCGAGCAGAAGTCTCGTTGTGTTACAATATATATATATATATATATATATATATATATATTATAACACCTTTCTTTATATATATTATATTTGTCAATTTACATATGCCTCTTATTTGCGGCGACAAATTATATAAAGACTTTTTTCACTATCAATCTACTTTCTATAAATATAATGATAGAAAAATGTTACTTACTCGTGACTTTTTACTTTACCTGGGCGCCAGAACAAATCCCAGATACAAATGACACGGATTCAGCTTAGCTCAGAGCATAGAGACACACTATCTCAGGATGCGTTCAGTGAGTGTGGAATTCAAGGGGAATCGTTACAAATAACACTTTAAAATTTGTTGAAGTTTGTTTAATTAACGATTAAATATTATTTTATTAATGTTCTTTCAAAGCTAAGTTAAGGACTTATTGCTAACCTAACTCTTATTATTAATGAGTGTGCGTGAAAAGTGAAGATTAAAACGTCCAAACGACCAATTGTTCTTATCTGGTTTAATTAGAAAAATTTATATTTCCCAAACCAGTGCTAAAGAACAGGTCTGCAATAATTTGCACGTTCAATACTACACCTCACTCTCCATTCAACACTCCTATGTTACATTATTACTAATCTTAATGTTTAAATACAAATTATGAATTTACTTAGTGTCTTTTAAAATTGTTTATTGATTTATTATTTAGTTTGTTACTTATTTCATTGATCAATGAATATATTTCTTACTGATTGATGCGTCGACCGTAGATAGCATCCGTAGAGATCCTCCTTTTGATGGTTCGGCTCAGAAGAAATTGTTGTTGACCAATATCGTTGACCGATGACCCTGGGCGCTTACAGATGCTATAGCTACTCTGGTGCACAGGTCACTTCACAATTAATTAATTAATTAATTTTTTAATTAATTAATGAGTTGTTACACAGCGAGAGTATTTATTAATGAACTTTACTAGTTCCTCTGCTACTGCGGACCACTTCTCGAATGGTTAATTAAATAAAACTTTGCGTGGTTTATGAAATTGAGCTCGTATCTAACACACGTCTTGCGTATTTAATGTTCGAACAAAGAGTGCTGGATTCCCCAAGTCTGAGTTGGCGTCTCTTCTGAATACAGCTTTGTGATTGGTTGTTCCAAATAAATCATGCGTTTTCCATTTGAAACAATATCGAACAAGTCGACCAAACGCCCCTTAACAGGTTTGAGATGGTAGAGAATTACTGGCTAATTTCATACTTCCTCTGCAAATCATTTGATTATGGGTATTTGCAAACGTGATTTCACAGATCTGACCCCAGAATATTATAGCTTAGGTCTTTCTCTTTAAGTGTGTGAAAACACCTAATTCGTACTTAGCCTTATTCTCTAGTTATTTCTCTTGGCGTTCTTCTTCTGTATAACTTCTGTAACTGTTAATTATATTTGTTGATATTTTTGCTATTTATATAGCTTTAATTGCTGAACACTATGCCGGTTTCAGAATTGCTGTATATTTATTAGTTTTGAAGATATTGCAGTTTTAACTAATAAAAATAATTGAATAAAAATTCATGTCTGTGCCGGCAACATTCGTAGCAGTGGCGATGTTAGACAGAGATAGCTGTGATTATACCCTCTCTCTCTTGCTTACGCCGCTATACTCGCACAGTATGACACTTTCATATAACGATCTGATGGGTCGGCTTTATGAATCGTTATACATACCCCCACTTGGTATAAAAAAAATTGATTATTTAAGAAATACATTAAATTTTTTTTTCTTCTTGTAAAGTTACGCCCTTTCTTTAAATTTTAAAACTTGCACTGTTGGTGATCGCACACATTTTGCACTATTACAATTTTGCTTACTTCTACCTTATAACTAATTATTACAATATGTTACTAATCATAACATGGCATACACATATTAGAGATTTATTTGAACATTAATGCTTCAATCACAAGTTTGATTTAATTGATGGCAATGATCAAAACGACAATACTAACATTTATTTAACTACTACTTATTAACATTGACATTGCTTCAAAGACATTTATAAATATTTGTTTGACTACGTTTGATTCACATGCCTCATTGGCTCAAACCATTGTTTCTTTATTGCTCTATATTTTGTCTATATTTCCTCAAACTATCCCCATGGTATTTTCCTATAATTTTGTTTTTTTCAACATCTTTTAATATGTATGTGTACCTTGCAACCTGCTTTTCTATTCTATAAGGCACCATGAATATCGGAAAGAACTTGGCCGTGGTATTATCTATGGCAGAGGATACAGGATTCGCTTTCACTAGCACTTCCTCTCCTTCCACAAAACTTACCAACTTGTGAGTACGATTATATCGTTCTACCCTCTTTTGGCCTTCTATCTGTATTCTTTCTTCTGCTATTCTGGTTTTTACCTCATATGGAATAGGTAGATTGTTGTTGGGTGGACTTTTTATGGTTTTGGTCCATACATGTACTGGTTCTTTGTTGACAAATAATTCTGAAGGTGTGTACCCCGTTGTTTCATTACATGTATTATTAATACAATCTGAAATAAAACTCAAGTAATCTACCCATGCAGAATGGTTCTGATGGCACAATATCCTAAAATATCTACCTAATTCTCTATTTATTTGCTCAGCTAAATTCGCTTGAGGGTGATGTATTGATGTAAGAATTGGTTTTATACTGAGTTCCTCCAAGGTTTCTCTCCATAGGTTATGGGTGAACTGTTTTCCTTGGTCGGACAATATTTTCCTAGGTTTACCATACTGAGGGATGTAGAACTTTGTTAACGCTCTTAGTGTTGCTTTTGTCGTGGCTCTTTGGACTGGGTATAATTTGACAAATTTAGAAAAGAAATCTACTGTTACAAGAATGTGCTTTACCCCTCCTTTTGCTTTTGGTAGAGGCCCGTAATAATCCATAGCTAATAACTCTCCTTTCTCTTTTGCTTGGATTGTTTGCATTTCTACTCTGGTAGATAAGTTCGGGTGTTTACGCTTCTGGCACAGGTCACAAGTAGACAATAATCTTTTCATGTGTTTTGCTAACCCCTTTCCAATGAAGCTTTCTGTTAAGGCTCGATGGCATTTTTTAAATCCAGCGTGGCCCAATGACAAGTGGCATTCCCAAATAAGTTCCTTCATCATACAGCTTGGTAATAATAATTTCCACTTATGGGAACATAGCTTATATAGTTTCCCTTCATATATGGAAAATTCTGGTTTGGTGTTGGCAACTACACTTCTCCGAGCTACACTAATCCTAGGGTCTTGTTGTTGATAGGTCCCTATTTCCTTAGGTCATCTAACTACTTCATGTTTTGTTACATGCTTTACCGCGTAAATACCTATATCGGTGCTACTACTTTTACTGTTAACTGTATCCATGTTGTTTTCTGATGGTGAATTTCTACTGAGTACATCTGCTACCATGTTGTCTTTCGCTTTACAATACTGTATTTCAAACTGGTGCTCTTGTATAGCCAAGATCCAACGAGTCAGACGAGCACCTAGCAATTTACACTTTAATAAAAATACTAACGCCTTATTGTCGGTGATTATAGTAAGGTTAGCACCCAGAATATAACTTCTAAACTTTGACAAGCTATGCACTATCGCTAATAGCTCTTTTTCTGTCGTAAAATAGGTTAATTCCGCGCCTTTAAGTGTGCAACTTACAAATCCTAATACCGCTTTTTGGCCCTTCTCATCAATCTGATATAAGTGTGCTCCTATAGCAATATTGCTGGCGTCTGTTTACAAATAAAATCTTTCTCCTACCCTTGGATGATGTAATACAACAGTTTTTATAAAAAGACTTTTCACTTGTAGCGCTTCATCGTGGTCCCTTGTCCACCTCCATTTAATCCCTTTGTTTAACAACTTCAACAATGGAACAGTACTTTCCACGTATTTACTTGTAAACCTCTGATAGTAGTTAGCTAAACCTAGAAATGACTTTAGCTGCTTGCAGTTCTTTGGAGTTGGAAATTCTTGTATGGCTTTTACCTTCTCTGGGTCCGTGGTTATTCCTTCCACTGAGATTCGGTGACCTAAATACGTAATTTCCTCCTTACCAAACTCTGATTTCCATAGATTCAGCGTCATGTTTGCTGATCTTAATTTTGCAAAAATATTTCTTAAATGTTGCAAGTGCTCCTCGAATGTTTGTGACACACATAGAATATCATCTACGAACACTAGTGTATACTTCTCTACCTCATTACCTAAGGCACTGTCTAAACACCTTACCATTGCAGCTAAGCTGGTGCTCAGGCCAAAAGGTACCACTTTAAATTGGTAGCACTTGTTTTTATACAAAAATGCCATATACTCTCTATCACATTTGCGGATTGGAATTTGCCAAAATCCTGATGTTAAGTCCAGTTTGGTCATGTACTTAACTCCATTACATTTTTGGAAGAATTCTTCCACACTCCTTGCGCACTCGTAATCAGGTACTAATAAAGAGTTTAATTTCCTGGCATCAAGGCATAAGCGGATACTCCCGTTCGGCTTGGTGACAACTACTAAAGGGTTAATATAGGGACTTCTTGCCCTCTCTATAACACCATTCGCTAACATCTGTTGGACCTCTTTTTCCACTTCTTCTCTATAGTGTAAAGGCATTGGATAAGTCCTTTGCACAAATGATGCGTTTTCAGTAAGTGTTAACTGATGTTCATAGAACTTAGCTCTTCCAGGCTCTGTTCTAAAAACATCCCTATACTCACAAACGAGTTGCTGAATTTGGTTCTGTTGCTCGTTGTTCAACTCAGTCCCAATGTTGATTTTTGGAGTATCATCAATATAGTGCTGGTCACTCCTAACGTCAACTAGCGGTTTCTCTCTATACCCTTTTATGACACTTACCGACTTCCAATGCTTAAATCCTTTAACGTTTACATTGATTTTCTTTGTATCAATTTCCATCGTGATGGTATTTCTTTTGAAATTTATTTCTGGCTTCCATTCAAGTAACATATCTACTCCAATAATACAATCATGAACGAGTTTCGGGACTATAAGAGCTACAATTTGGGTTTGGGTACCATTTATATTGACAGGTAAATAAATTTGTTCAGTGATCTTTTGCATTTTGGCTCCAGTGGTTCCCTGTACATTAAAATGTTTTACGGGTAGTCTGGGACAATTACGCAACTGACTATTATTTTCTACAAACTTTGAGCTGACACAGGTTACCTCACTGCCAGTGTCTATTAACGCTCGTACTAGTAGATTACTGATTTTACAAATTATTTCCGGACATTCAGGATAATGGCTTCTACCCACTTCTTGCTCTTTTAACAAGAACTCCCTATCGCTCACTTGTTTTATATTATTTGTTACTTTCTTTTTACCTGTTTTCGTGGGTTGTTTCACTGCAGGTAATGGTAGATTTAATTTTGTTTCTTTTCTACCTGCAGTGGCTTCCCGTTTCCCGTATTCGTTTTACTAGTAGACGGTTGTGGCTCGGTAGATGTTATGGCTGTTTTACATACCTTAAACTCTTTATTTGGTCGGTTTTCAACACTCCTACTTCTACCCTTTTCTTCCAATTCCTGCCGATTTTGGGGTTTGTTACCCGGATATGGGGTAAACCTTTTTTCTTTTGGACGCTCATTGTCTCTTCTTTTCGTTGGGTAGAAAGTTGGTTCCTGATGATCACCTCTACAGTGGTTATTCAGCTGATTATTTACACACTTCAGGTCCCTCTCTAGGTCTTGACATTCATCCACGACCATTATAAATTTTGTAGAGTATCCACTCCTCCAGTAGTGGTAGCTACTCTAGTGCGTTCTGAGAAATGACGCGCTAGCTTATACACTAGGTCTCTCTCCTCTATTGGTGGTGTTAAATGCTTTACTTGTGCCATTACGTTTAGCACATAGTTGGTGGTTGTCATATTCATGGACGGGTGATAATTACCAAATTCCAGATGATCACGCACCCTTCTTTGAATCTGTACGTTCCAGTACTGAGCAAGGAATTTTTCTCTAAGGTCGGCGTAGGTTTGGACTCTGTCCGAGATGACTTTCCACCACGTACCTGCCCAATTCTTGAGAAATCGGCCTAACATGTCCTTTTTGTCCTCGTCGTCCATCATTGGGTTTACGCGAGTTACATAAGCCTCAAACAGCCTTAGAAATTCCACAGGATTCTCATGTGGGTTTCCTGAGAATACAAGGTTTTCCGGTTCTTCCTTATAGCTGCCACACCTCACGACTTTGGTTTGTTGTGACTTCATTGCCTTAGTCAGATCTTCCCGCATTACCTTTAATTGCTGTTCTACGTTTTGATGAACTTCGTCTCAGTCAGCCTTACTCTCTACTTGTTTCTTAAATTCCTTAATATTTTCACCCAGTTGGGTGCACTCTACCCTAGTACTTTGGATTTCTTCTTTATTTAGAAGCGTTTGTGTTTTAACTCAGCAGTTACTTCGCTGAATTGTTGGTTAATAAGGGTTACTTTCTGTTCTAACCGTTCATGAAATTTGTTTCTAAATTTATTTAGTTTTTCGTCTTGGCGGCGAAAATTAGTATTTACTTGTTTCTTAAATTCCTCTATGGTAGCTTTAACCTCTTCGGTATGCTTATCAAACATAAGGATTACTTTCATCTACTTTACTAGCTAAATGAGTTATTTCTTCATCTATTTTAAATGTAGTTTCTTTACTACTTTGTTCTATTTGACTAGTTAAATTCTCATTTATTTGTTTCATTTCGCTAGACAAGTATTTATTAGTTTGCTCGATTTTATTATTAACATCATTTATTAATTTTTTATTACTTTCTTCTAAATTTTGATTATTTTCTTCAATTTTACTTTCAAGTTTACTATTTGTATCTTTTATTTCACTAGATATTTGACTCTTTGTACTTTCAATTTTGCTATTTAACTGACTATTATTTTCATCCATTTTAGTGGTCAACTGCTTAAACATCTGTTCAATTGCTGCCATATCTACTGCTTGTGATTTAGCCATTTTTTAAATTTATTATTGTTTAACAAAATTTATTTTAAAATTTAACCCTTCAACAGTTATTTGTAACCTTAAATTACACATCGTTTCTACTTAAATATTATTACAATTCAAACTAGCCACTTGGGTTAATAGTTGCACACCAAATTTATATATAACTTATTTACTTATACATAAATTTGTGAGTTTAATCGTGCCCATTAAGTTGTGGCGCCATTTTTATATAACACCTTTCTTTATATATATTATATTTGTCAATTTACATATGCCTCTTATTTGTGGCAACAAATTATATAAAGTCTTTTTTCACTATCAGTCTACTTTCTATAAATATAATGATAGAAAAATGTTACTTACCCGTGACTTTTTACTTTACCTGGGCGCCAGAACAAATCCCAGATACAAATGACACGGATTCAGCTTAGCTCAGAGCATAGAGACACACTATCTCAGGATGCGTTCAGTGAGTGTGGAATTCAAGGGGAATCGTTACAAATAACACTTTAAAATTTGTTGAAGTTTGTTTAATTAACGATTAAATATTATTTTATTAATGTTCTTTCAAAGCTAAGTTAAGGACTTATTGCTAACATAACTCTTATTATTAATGAGTGTGCGTGAAAAGTGAAGATTAAAACGTCCAAACGACCAATTGTTCTTATCTGGTTTAATTAGGAAAATTTATATCTCCCAAACCAGTGCTAAAGAACAGGTCTGCAATAATTTGCACGTTCAATACTACACCTCACTCTCCACTCAACACTCCTATGTTATGTTATTACTAATCTTAATGTTTAAATACAAATTATGAATTTACTTAGTGTCTTTTAAAATTGTTTATTGATTTATTATTTAGTTTGTTACTTATTTCATTTATCAATGAATATATTTCTTACTGATTGATGCGTCGACCGTAGATAGCATCCGTAGAGATCCTCCTTTTGATGGTTCGGCTCAGAAGAAATTGTTGTTGACCGATGACCCTGGGCGCTTACAGATGCTATAGCTACTCTGGTGCACAGGTCACTTCACAATTAATTAATTAATTAATTTTTTAATTAATTAATGAGTTGTTACACAGCGAGAGTATTTATTAATGAACTTTACTAGTTCCTCTGCTACTGCGGACCACTTCTCGAACGGTTAATTAAATAAAACTTTGCGTGGTTTATGAAATTGAGCTCGTATCTAACACACGTCTTGCGTATTTAATGTTCGAACGAAGAGTGCTGGATTCCCCAAGTCTGAGTTGGCGTCTCTTCTGAATACAGCTTTGTGAGTGGTTGTTCCAAATAAATCATGCGTTTTCCATTTGAAACAATATCGAACAAGTCAACTAAACGCCCCTTAACAGGTTTGAGATGGTAGAGAATTACTGGCTAATTTCATACTTCCTCTGTTTGCAAATCGTTTGATTATGTGTATTTGCAAACGTGATTTCACAGATCTGACCCCAGAATATTATTGCTTAGGTCTTTCTCTTTAAGTGTGTGAAAACACCTAATTCGTACTTAGCCTAATTCTCTAGTTATTTCTCTTGGCGTTCTTCTTCTGTATAACTTATGTAACTGTTAATTATATTTGTTGATATTTTGGCTACTTATATAGCTTTAATTGCTGAACACTATGCCGGTTTCAGAATTGCTGTATATTTATTAGTTTTGAAGATATTGCAGTTTTAACTAATAAAAATAATTGAATAAAAATTCATGTCTGTGCCGGCAACATTCGTAGCAGTGGCGATGTTAGACAGAGATAGCTGTGATTATACTGTCTCTCTCTTGCTTACGCCACTATACTCGCACAGTATGACACTTTCATATAACGATCTGATGGGTCGGCTTTATGAATCGTTATAATATCTATATATTATAATGTGCATAGATATTCAATCAAAGTGATGATTGAAGGTTTAATCAAAGATATAATAAACTCAATATAAACAGTTGCGGGAGTGCGTTAGAACGAAGAAAGCGGCCAACACGAGTCTGTGCCACAAACCACATGAACACGCAGCGGATGGGTAACTAAAAACACCAAATATTCATACTAAAACCAATTTAAAATAAATGGTGATTGTTCACTATAAAAGGAAAATTTTATATATAACCCTAAACAATAGAGATCTCTAAGGGAAAGGGGCTTTTATAAAAGAAAGAGGGGGGAATATATAAAAAGAGTACTGGTTCGTTACGTAGAATTGATTAAGAAATCAAGAAATAGTTAAGGAAAGTTTTTTATGTATACTTGTTTTTGTGTGACAGTTATTATTAGAGAATAAGCAATTAGCATGAGAACATCTAATTTTTCTCGGTAATCTGAGAACCAGTTGTAAGAGCAAGAAAAGGTAGAGACAGAAAAAATACAATAATCTGTCGTGCTATTAGTTCATAAAGTAAATTAGAGAAGTTGTGCTTAATAAAAGAGAAAGAATTTATTATAATCTGAAAGACTGTGTTTAGCATAATTATTTCGCACGCAAACCCAGATAACCTTTCTGCAACTGTTTTCGTGTATAGGACTCTGGATCCCAAAGGTAAGAAAAACGCAGTGTTATAAATTCAATAAATTTTATTAAATGATTGAAACTTTCAATTGTTTCAATGGCACCCGAACAGGGACTCGATTATATTATTAATTAAATAAATTTAAATTGTTTCATCAGGTGATGGTTTTTTTCTAATAATTTAACTGACATTTTGAATGCTATCATCTTTTTTTTTTTGATATGCAAGGACACCCAAGGTGTAGATTGTCTTCAATCATTTCCCTTCACATTAAAATTTTAAAACCACTTGGAAACCTAAGTAGCAGTAGACGTTCATCACCATAAACCTCATTCTGCATATTTTACGTTTCTGTAGCAGGCTTTCCAAGTTCTACAAAGTTCATGTTGTCATGTTACTCTACATGAGTACTTAACATTAATCTAATTGAGTTTAGATAGATGGACAACTTTGAACAAATACTGTTGCCAAAATGTTGGTTGCAAATAAACTTGATAATTTAATGGCAGATGAAGGGGACAGTACAGGTCAGTAACCTATGTTGATCACTATTTTCAGTAAAAAAAATCAATCTGCAAGCAACAAAATAATTAATACATTTATTTTGTAGCCATACCTCGTATCTGTGGTATGTAGAAAGTAGTTATTAAGTACAAGTTAATTTAAGAAACAAATTATTCAACAGAATTTTGAATACAGTACATACATACTTAGACAATTTTGAATACATAAGATCTTGCATTTTACACCACGTTTTGCATAAACAATTGTAATGGTACATTAAATCAATATAGGAATTTGTGGGTACAGGGAAATGTAATTTTATTTTTTATTCAAATGTAAGCAAATATGTGAAAGCAAAAGTTTCCCAATATGCTACAACGTAGTTCGCTACGACGAATTGGCGTCAAGGTCACTGGTGTACGTGCCGATTGTCAGCAAGTCATACGCAGCAACAAATAGACACTCCTAAAAAACGTCATAACTAATACGAAATAGCAACAATGGAGGCGTAAGACAATGCCGTTATCCGTTTTAAACAAAAGAATGATGACGTAATAACCCTTTCCACGAGTGAAAAATCCACCATGTTATCTGCCCAGTTACCCAGCGGTACTTGTGCAAGATGCACGCTAATTAACTTGCTGGCCAGTAATTGCTGGCAACAACATAGAATTTGGTAAAAATGTAGTTAAAATGTGCAAGTGAAATCAGTTGACAATAACAGTTTAGAAAATGTAAAGTAAAATCAGTGAAACAATAATAGCAGAAAGACTTTCAATAGTTTGGCAAACACAGGAGGCACCATGAGGGACGTCTGATTATCCTCAACCATCATCTGAATTCAGGGAAGTAGAACTTCAGGATTTTAAGTCCAATACCTATAAATTTTTGAGCTTAGATAAAACAAAATGTACCTCTTTTCAGTAGTGTGTGTGTGAGAGAATGTAAGCTTGTATACCGGTATATGCCTAGAACTAGATCGCTAAGCATTGGTTTACGTTACGTGATCAGAAAAGTAACTATGAGAAAGAGCAAACTGCAGTAAATTTTAAATCCACTTGATAGTAATTTAAACTTAAAATATATTATGTAACCAAAGCACATGTAATGCTCAGGCAACGAAAGTGAGTAGCGGCCATTTTGTTTTGGGCTTGCTAAAGAACAAGCACCCCGTTTGTTTTTTTTATGTGTGTTGTATTTCCAAAATGTTTGAAATTAAATTACCAGTTGTAAATAGAAATATTAGCGTCTATCATTTCTGATAACCGTTCAATCTCAGACTCGCTTAAAAAGAACCTTGTACCCGAACACAAAATATACGTAATGTTGGCAACATAACTATGGCACTTGAACGAGTATGTCAACAAATAAGTGTTAATCAAACCTCACCAGGTAAGTCACTTAAAAATATAATCACTGGTAAAGGAGTTAGTTAACAAATGGCAGCCCGAACATGGGACTTTATATAAATAAATTTTATATAAATAAGCCGGCAAAAAGAGACAGAACGGTTATTAGATTAATGTGTGACATGATACGTAAGAAATTAGGTTATGTTATGTCGAGTATATGGTAGATATACAGTAATATTTTAAATATATATTTAAAACTCCAAAATGGTAAACAATTATGAAAATGTCAGCTTAAGAGGGTGCCAAGGTTGGCCCGAGAATCGCATTTTAGTTTATGGGGTGGCCACCAAGCGCTGTCATCGCGACGCCTGCTCTTGCAGCTAGGCAATATACAAACGTTCTATCCACTTTCATGAGTCACATAAGTCAGCGGTGCGGTGTTGTCACTTCGCTAGGGCAAGCAGCGATACGTGCAGTGTTGCCGCTATTTGCACAACACTCCATTCAAATTCAACCAACTTTACTCGCGTGGCAGTGCCGTGAACTTACCACGGCACTTCGTCGTATGGCCCTCCTGAGTGCCGACTGTGTTATGTCGTTTAGCACCCACGGACCGTATTAGCTTATCTTTACATTAGACCTGTAACTTTCGTATAACTACTTGGGCAGTGCTAGATATATAGCGTTATTACCGTATATCGTTATTCTCATTACAAATTGTTATTGAACAATATTTTTCATGGTTCTAATAAACAATTGTAAAATAGTTAATATAAGATTTTATACCATATTATAAAAATGTATTAAACACCATTAGAAAGTGAAAGTCATGGAGCGACCGGGATGTTTGACGATAATTTCAGTGCAGCGGAATTTACTCGCTTTTTATAGTATTGTTTATATAATTCACAATTTCCGCTAAATATAAAGTATTATACATGAAATTGGTAGCTCAGAATGTCTTCTTTACAATGGTATAAATATCAATGTATTTAGAGAATATATAATACATGCTTTTTGCAAAAACCAAGAGGCATGTTGGAACGGCAACATACGTTGCCCCTTGCCACTTGACTTGTGTTTTCTGGCGCAGCAACAAATTTTGCGGTCTGCCACTACTAGGGTTAGGGAACAAACAAATAAACAGATCCGTTTTTACAAAAAAATGCTATTCTTTATTTTCTATCACTTTTTTTAGATCATGGAAATGTTCTACAAATATAGAACATAGTAGATGGAATTTATACATAATGGGGAAGGAGAATCCTAGATTTTAATTTATTCTTAGAGAAACTGTCATGCTGTCCAATTAAATTACTCATAGATGATACAGATACATGAATGGCGGAAATGCTATTCAAAGACAATCTAGTAAAAACGGGGTACTCTACACAATTATTGATGCTAAACATGTTTTGAGTAACTATATATTCAACGAAAAAAAGAAAATGTAAACAACCATTAAATGTTACATTACAATACAGAAATGGTGTTTATATATTTAGCAAAAGTAAAACAAGTGTACTCCGTACTTTGTAAGTTCACATGAAATAGATATTATATTATATATTTTCCTTTGACAATATACGAACTATAGTCTACATACATAAATGGTAAGAGAGATAATAAACACTATATATAATAAAAATATATAAATTAAAGCAATACACAACTTAAATTAAACCAATTACACCAACAAACAATAAAACAATACCTAAAAAGTCACACATACAAAAGCATTATTTTTTAATGAATAGAATTTTTATAACTAAATAAATACAATTGAAGGAGAAATTGTTCTAATGGAAACTATGGATGTGCTATGTACAGATGTCATATATTTTTAAAAGTTATTGTTGAGAGTTTGCTTTTTTCTCTCGGGACGTATTTTGGGCCTCTAGTATGTAAAGGGGATTTCTTATCGGCATGGAGCGGTTGTGCCGAGGGTCAATTATTTCAGGTAGGAGGCAGTCCATGTAAAACCTTTTGAGTTTTGGAAACATTCGATCACGCCAAAAGACTTCATCCCATTCAATTGTTATGGTTTTGAGGCCCTTGGGAGTCCACAGTGCAAAAATGCAGTATTTTCTTTTAGTGACTTGTAGCTGGCCCTGTACCTGGTAATAGAAATTATGATTTGTTTGGATATCCCCAATTTCTCCTTCTTTGGTAACTGTCCAGAACGTGCACTTCCGTTTCTTGACTGCATCGTCTGGAGACAGTTCCCTTGCTGACGATGGACATTTTATCTCTACAATGGAATCATCCTTTACAAGGCCGTCAGGACTTGCCCTAAGAAAGGATTATTTCTATCAATAAAAATCCCACATTTTGTGATTTTTTCTCCAATCCTAGAAGCAAGGTCTTCACGAGCTAACTCCTCGTTGTTTTAGCCATACTCCATTGCCTCGCAATCGAACGCAGTGTAGAGAATCTGCTTGACAAGGGACTCGCAGCCAGTGGTTGGTCTCATCTTGCAGACCCGCCCAAAGTCTGATGCAGTCAGGATGTTTCGGCGAAGTTCCAGCCATTCACTGCAGTCCCTTTGCAGTACTGTCTGTCGCTCAATTCTATCAAACTCCTCATCTGATTTATGAAGACTATTCAAAAATTCATTGGATTGCTGTACCATTGTGTCCTCGTCTATGTCTGGTCGTTGAGCTGCTAGACCGTAGTCCTGCTTTTCAGTACCGTTTCTAATAAATAAAGACCTACGACATCTTTTACTTTTTCTGCGGTTATCTGATTTTTTTTCTCTTTATTTCGGTACTATTGGAAAATGTTCCTGGGCTGGAATTGTACATGTTCTTGTGGAGTTTGTAGTGCGCAAGTCCGGTGTTGTGATGAACAACAGCTTCAGAACATCGACCCTTGTACAACCCACTTGTTGCAAAATTAATCCTCTTACCGCCGATAAATTTGGCGACTATGGAATTATAGTGCTCGACATAGTTGCTTGTCACATCAGCAAGCAAGCTCCTGCTGTGACGACTTAGGTCACGGAACACATCCATAATCAAGGGGTATAGGCTGACTGACACAAGGTTGGGTACAAGGTTAGAATGTGCTGGGGCAGATGACGAGTTGAGCTTCCAAAAGTATCCCAGCTTTGCACAACTCTTGTGTTCAACGAACACGTGGCTAGGGATATTCAAGATATCTTGCCGAAGATTTTCTATCTTTTTGCTTGTAGGTCCTTCTTCTCCTTTTCTGTGATCTGTGGCTTTGGTTACTGCCATTCTGCAGCGAAACAAATTGTCCCCAATTTTTTTCCTTAACACTATTGAAGGCTTTTGGGTTTTAGAACCAGCAATATTTTTCAAGCGAGTGCACATGTTCCATAGGAGATGGTTTTTACACTCCACCTTTTCAACTGTCAAATACTTATACGGCCGACGTTCAAGGATTTTTTTATATACACTACTGTCGCCATTGGCAATGAGCATAGCATACCTTAATTTATACATGTCCTCACTTTTCTCGAAACCTTCGCAGATAATTGCTGCTTCCATGCTAGTTGAACTCTGTTTCATACCCCAGTTCTTGTAGCAAGTGTGTGTTTTTGCCGTCTCACTCTTTGTCTCGGCTCGAGCGCAGGTTGTACAGTACTTGTTTTTCACGCCGATGAATAGCACCTTTCTCGTCCGATAACCAACAATGGCTGCCTGAAAATATAATGACTAAATATAATATTGAAAATCACCTTTATTTAAAAATCCTATACTCTAAGCTTACAAACATTACGTTGGAAAACTGGTTTCACCATTGTGGTCTGCTTACTTAGACCTTTAATTTTATATATGACATAGCCGGTTTACTTTAATTTGTTTGGTTTATTCCATACATTTGTCTTTTTTTAGTTCAGTTTAGTTTAGTTTTTTTTATTTATTTTTGTTCTCCCTTTCACATAAAGTAAAATTCAAAAATGCAACATCGGTTGACTATGAAATTAAATCGGGAGTTCCCCAAGGTACTGACGGTATGTGTTTTGTATGTCCATATTCATAATGAAATAGAAATTTTGATGTTGCACATTTCATAAGTTTTATTTTTGCTGTGGATGTTTAGTATGTTTAAAAACACTATATTGTACGTGTTTCTGCTGTAATTTTAGGCAAGTGTGTAAGTTTGTTTACAGTAATGACTTTCACTTTGTTTATTCGATTCATTAATGACGGATGATTCAAATTCATAATGTGCAGCTTATATTCATTATATTATACAATCATGTGACAGGTTATTTCATCACGTGAGAGGCTGAATAACGAACTTAGCCTCTGTTTTAACAATACAAATGTGCATATTAAATTTAAACTCCTTGCGAACAACTGTTTGACAGCTATCGATGACACAATGAAAAATCGGTACGAAATCTATAAAAACCTAAATTGCAGTTTAAAGACGTAACTAAAAAAATAAAGGGGTTTATTTAGTAAAGTTAAAAACATTTGCCGAAAAGTGGCAAAAGTCGGACCTTAGAAATAAGTTATTTTAAAACCTGAGTCACATTCATGAGGTGTTATAAAAAAGTAACGTTTTTGCCAAATTTGAAGGAATATATATATATATAAAATTTTGAACGAACGCTAAAAACGTGTTCTGGGGGGTCAGGGTCGGTGCATATTTCGCACTCCCGAGTCTGGGTTTCACCGTAAGGGCCATCTGAATAGCTCATTTTTCCTAACGAAATTCGCTAATAAGGATTTTAAAAATTAAATTTTTAGCATTGGCCTTTTGGGTAATCAAGATGGCAACGAGATCATATGACATTAACAAGCATGTAAACATAAGATCTGTAACAAGCAATTTGTAAACATTAGTTCTATCAAACATATGACATAGAGTAGTAAAAGAGATAGAGTCAACAGCATAGCAATAGCACATCGCGTGCCTAACCTCATATCAGTCTTTGGCCTGGGAGTTCATTCCTTCACTTCGCTTGCGGAATAGTCTCGCTTCCCCTACGACTAATTAAAAATTAACATTTCCATCAATTTAAATGTTATCATTGATGGTGTGCGTTTCTAGACTAGGGGAATATAAATTTACAATTAAAAAGTTTAGAAATATAGTTTGCAACTAGTGTTTTATAGTGAAATCGAAGATTGGTATTACATAGTTATCAAAATAATTTTAGAAAACTGGCCCATTACACGAGTTTTCCATTTTTACAGTTACTTCTTATTTAAACCATCATTACACAATAGTTGACAATAAGAGGCTAATTTCATTACATGAGATTTCACTTTCACTCTGTTCACAACTCTCTCCAACAGGAACATCACACTTCATCCCTCAAAACACACCAAACATCAATGGTTGAGGGTCATTACCCTCTCTGTTATGCTCAAATATTCGTATTCTATAAAATGTATAGTGGTATATGCCGCTAGGCTAAGGCCCCTCTACCCTCTCCCAAAATGGTTTTTGGGCTATAAAAGCTTACTACTCCTAAACTAGTAAAGATAAAAAGACGCGGTTTTCGGCATATTATTTAGCTTTGTCTCATCTATGTTTTGAGTAAGTTTCAGTAAAATCCGATGGTAAGTTTGTGAGAAAAGTAGGTTATTTGTCAATTTTGGGGGGGTTTTTGGGCTATAACTACCCCCCAAATCAAAGTTTAAAATATGGATTACACTTACCACGCCAGATAAAGAGGAGTAGTTGGTGCGATAAGATCTCTTGCACCAGGCACCGTCAGCAACCACCGTGATGAGCGGAACGCTGTCCTTGTCCACCTCTCCATGCTCCCGTGCCAGCCGCGACTCCTCCGCTGCTGCTTCCTCCATCTCCGCTGCCGCCGCCGCCGCCGCCGCCCATCCTTCTGATACCTTTTCTTCATATTTCTTGTATGTTCCTTGGCCGATAGGAGGAATGTCAAGTACACCAAGGAACTCCTCCATTTGAGCGTGCCCACCTCCTGTCGTAAATGTACCGCAAACAACAGCAGTATTGACATCCATTATGTTATTACGGGGTGTTTCAGACCAAACGGTGGTTTTCAAATGGCACATTTCACACCGAAAAACAAAAGCACTTCTTAATCCTTGTCTTTTTTCGGATATTACTTCCATATTTGAATATGTACAACCAACTGGACTATGTTTGTCTAAATCGTTTATTTGCTGGAAAAGATCCACAATATTTACAATTCTTCTTCCAGTTGGTTTCAGTGGGTCATGTGAAGTTGCTGTGTCGTTCCAGTCACTAATTCTTGTAGTTGCCCCAGAGGAACCGCTGGGCCTGCGTCCGGCTCCTGCTGCTGCCTCAACTCTGCTTCCGCCGTCATGTTCCTATATAATAAAAAGTATAATAATAAAGACTAATTTTTTTTTAGTATCGTCTTCAAACTGATACCACATGTGGTAATACATAAATCGAAGGTCTAACCCAAAAATCGCGGTTCTCGGATGATCTGTTGTAAAATGGCAGCAATTTAAAGTATTTGTATTTTTCGTCGATTTACAGGTTCTATCTATTGGTCTTATGTGATCGTTGTTATAACCATCGAGAATAAATTAGGTTTGTGCTAAGCCCTTTCTTGCCATAAAATATTACACACTTACTACAAATATTACATAAAAGAAATTAATTACAGCTTACCTTCTTTTTTCGTTGTATCGTTCAAGCACAGGGTTTAGACTTCTTTTTTTCCGATATGCAGAAAGTGCAAGGCGAGATTTCCCCATATTTTGAACAAAATTAAAAAATATGAATAACAATACACATGCAGCGATATAAAAAAACTGTACAAATAAATCACAACATTCAATGAAATACCGTCAAAAACAATGGGCACATGTATTTGCGTTATAGTTAAAAAACCACAGTGACAAAGAATTACGTCCAGCCAACTTGCCATGAAAAGTACGACTAATAAATAATTCTATAAACTCCCACATGACGCGTCAGTACTGTACTACTTTACTGACACTGCACTAATGCGACCTGTAGGTGAACTTGCAGCGAGCAGCGGCCCTGAATTATAAAATGTAAACTTGTAGAAAAACCGTTTGTATAAAGAATTGAGAAAAAAATTACATATTATATCACTACAGAATCGTTCTACACAAAATATACTTTAAAATGGTATAACTTCCAACGTTATTGACAGTCACGATAAATTTTAATCGTTTAGGCAAAATCAGTATAAAATAAATATTCCTTATAGGAAATTAACTTTTTAAATTAAATTATAAAAAATTATTTTTTAGTGGAAATCACATTGGCTAGGTTTATTAGTAATAGGTTAATTAGTTCCATGACATGTTAGTGAAGTTTTAATTTATTTTTTGACGTTCTTATATTAAAAACGTAAATTTAAACAGTTATCCCATGTTAAAAGCGTACTCTACCGCGAGCGCCTGGCTGGCCAACCTTGGTGCCCTCTTAACTGACACTGCAAATGAAAGCCAGATAAGCATGACAATCACAAATCATGAGTGAAGAAATGCACTCAACACCAGTCACGATTAAAAAGGCTGAAGATAGCGAACTAATGAAAATGATGCAATTACTGTTAAAAATGGATAAGAAGTGTGACAATCTAGATGATAAATATGAAAAAAAAAATACAAAATCTGATGAGGTAAAAAATGTAATCAAAAAACAAAATTTTAATTTTGATAAACGAATTAACGAAATAAATATACATTGTAAGAATAGTAAAAAACAAGCAGTAGAAGCAGTTAGTCAGAAATTTGACACCAAAATAAATGATTTAGACGATAAATCGATAAAATAAACGAAGCAGTAATAGAGAAAATTCAAAACCAAATAGAGACATAAAGTAAAGAGATAGAAAATAAATGTTTAGCTACAATAGATAAGCAGATAGAGATGAAAACCAATTTTGAAATAAACAAACAAATAGACATTAAAACAAATGTTTTACAAAATCAGTTAGAAAATTTTGAGTCAAATGTAACAAGTATAACAGAAAATATAGAAACAGTAGATAAAGCCATTTCAGAGCATGCAACTAGTACTAACTGTAAAATAAGTACCATACAAAGTAAGCTTAGAGAAATAGATGAGTTCAATATACAAACTAGTAATGACATATATGACAAATGTACTTTAATCGAAAATAATTTAACTAGTGTGAAAAAAGAGTTACGGGGGGAAGTTAACAAAAAATTTACAGGGGTTACCGAAAGGGTGATAATAACTAGAGACCTACACAATGAAATCGAGTTAGAGACTTTCAGTTACGAGAACAGGGCAATACACCCAATGAGATTTATAAACCAAACCCGGAGTACAACCGTTTCAGCAATAGTAGTTGGGAGGTACAACTAACCAAAAAAATTAAATGTTTTTTAAGGGAAGTTCAATTGTATGGGCGGAAGCACATAGGTTAGAGTGGGATTGTTACGAAGCATTTGAAAAAGCATTTAAAGGGAAATATTGGACAGAAGACGAACAAGAAATACTAAGAAGCCGTATAATGGGAACGGGCAATTTTATAGAACACCCTAATAATAATATAGCGATATACGTAACTAAGCTATACAATGAAGCCAAATACCTAGAGCCGCAAATACCATTTAAATCTTTTGTGAGGTATGTAACTAAGCACTTACTGCGGGAAGTGCAGATAACCCTAATGACAAAATAAATTGAAGATATGAACTATATATATATATATATATATATATATATATATATATATATTACTATAATACTTATAACTAATTTACCTCAAGATATACTTTTTTCCTTTAGGAACATGTTTCGGGAGATCTTGTTCTCCCATCTTCAGCCTTCGCCATCTTGTATCTGGTGAAGTATTTGTGTGTTGGCTTCTGGATGTTATTAAGGTAGTTTGTTGGTCTTTGGTCCTTCAAAGTTGCATTATTGTGTGTGGTTGTGGTATCTGTTTTTGTATTTTGTGTATTTTCGATGTTGAGTGCTTTGAATATTGTGTCATGTTTTGTATTGATTTGTATTTGTTCTGGTATTAATTTGTTTTGTGTTTTATGTTTGTAAATCTGTCAATTTTCCCAAATGTTCATTATGGTGCCTTTGTGTGGTATATGTTTTATTAGTGTTACATTGGTTATGTCTGGGAATTCATGTCCTACCACACACAATAATGCAACTTTGAAGGACCAAAGACCAACAAACTACCTTAATAACATCCAGAAGCCAACACACAAATACTTCACCAGATACAAGATGGCGAAGGCGGAAGATGGGAGAACAAGATCTCCCAGAACATGTTCCTAAAGGAAAAAAGTATATCTTGAGGTAAATTAGTTATAAGTATTATAGTATTATATACATCAAGAAACGGACTGTAGCAGAAAGTGATTGAAATATATATATATATATATATGCTAGAGAGAATCCTTTGACATATTACAGAGAATCCTTTGACATATTACAAAGTATTAGAGACCAAGAAGTGGGTAGGCGACCATTACAACGTAATAATAATAATAATAATAACAACTCTGAATTTAGCCACCAGAGAAATAATTATAATGGACATAATGATATGCATAGAGATAGTTTCAACAAATCAGGTGAGTGGAGATGTTCCGTATGCAGATGCGAGAATTACGCCAACTGGCAACAATGTTTTAAATGCAGGCTACCAAGAGAAGACCAGAGGAGGAGAGACGAACCAAAGCAGTTTGGCCAGCAAAATAGAGGAGCACCGAATACCAGAGGAACAACCAGTCATAACCAGGGATTGCCGAGGGGGTCACCAGGGACCAACCACAAGCACCAACAGACAACAGATGGAAAACTAGATCAGACAGTGGTAGCACGGACCAGACCACTGTCCAGGGAAGCACATGAGGTCCAACCGTTGGAGGATGTCCAGAGCAACGTGATTAAAACAGACATAGTTGCAGATCTATTAGAAGAAGAGAACAACACCACGATTGAGGTGA
The DNA here is from genome assembly GCA_034769895.1 of Magicicada septendecula. Classification (NCBI taxonomy): domain Eukaryota; kingdom Metazoa; phylum Arthropoda; class Insecta; order Hemiptera; family Cicadidae; genus Magicicada; species Magicicada septendecula. The sequence goes on along the minus strand of CM068372.1, from coordinate 74,072,328 downwards.
GAGCTGGACTCACAGAGATACAGGTAAATATAGAAAATAAGAATTATAGAACACTTGTAGACACAGGTAGCGAGATTTCCGTTATTGCAGAAAACATTTTAGGAGAGTTAAGGGGGACTAATAAGAATATTCCAATTTTACCAGTAGCAGGGGTTACAGTGGTAGGTGTTACGGGAGTACGCAGTAAGAGAATAACAAAACAAATACACTTAAGTTTTTTGATAAATGACACAGAGTTTGAGAACACATTTTAGTAGTAAGAGGGTTAAGTCTAGACATTATATTGGGTAATGATTTCCTGCAAAGAAACAAAGTTGTTGTAAATTTTAAGGAGAGGGTAGTATAGTTAGAAGGGGGTGATTGGTCTGTAAGGGTTAGTTTTGAACAAGTATTAGATACAATTACAACAACAGGGGGTGAAAATACTACAAAAACGAGTAGGCGAGAGTGATACAGATACTAGAATAAATTCATGTAGAGAGGTAGAGTATATGGAGAGTTTTGAAAATGAAATGGGTAATATTAATAATGCAGTATGGGAGATAAGGGCGGATGAATTTTGTAGTGGAGGTGAGGTGATAAGGGATGATCAACGTGCGTCGTTGTGGCAAGTGGTTGAGCAGTTTAAGGGAGTGTTTGCTGATGTTCCAGGAAGGGCAAAAGGTTACGAATGTATATTGAAGATATGGGAACACACACCTTTCATGCAGCGAAGTTATCCCGTGCCTTATTCCAAGAGACGAGCGGTGCAAGAGGAGCTGGACAGGATGATGGAAGGAGGTATAATGGAGAGGTCAGTGTCACATTATTCAAATCCATTAGTTGTAGTAATAAAAAAGGATGGTAGAGTGAGGTTATGTTTAGACGCGAGGAGGATCAACCAGATTATAATACCAGACCAGGAATCACCAGAGTCGATCAACGAGATATTTCAGAAATTTAGTGGAGTGAGATACATGACATCACTGGACCTGACAGCAGGATATTGGCAAGTACCATTGGCGGAGGTAAGCAGGAAATACACAGCATTCTTGTTTAACGATAAAAATATCAGTTTCGACGTTTACCCTTCGGATTGAATACCAGCGTAGCCAGCCTCATAAAATGTTTGGACCAAATTTTGAAACCTAAAGACTTAGATTTTTTGACAGTGTACGTCGACGATATATTGATTGCGTCTAGAACTTTTGAGGAACACCTAGATCACTTGGGATGTTTTAGCGAAATTAAAGGAAGGAGGACTAACCATAAATTGGGACAAATCAAAGTTTCTACAAACAAAAATAAATTTCTTAGGATTTATCATTGCACCAGAGGGAATCTCAGCAAATCCGGACAAGGTGGACTCCATTATGCGCTTCCCTGAACCGAAGAACATTAAACAACTACAAAGTTTCCTAGGACTATGTAATTTTTATCGCAAGTTTCAGAAAAACTACGCACATACAACAGCAAAATTGAGTGCAGTGCTCCAGAAAAATAAGCAGTGGAGATGGGGAGCAGTAGAACGTGAAGCTTTCAACAAAATCAAAAGGAAATTTAGTCGAATGATAATGATGAACCATCCCGATTTTAATAAGACATTTTTCTTACAGACGGATGCTAATAATGTGGCAGTAGGTGCAGAACTCTACCAAGAAGACGACGAGAAGGAACACTTGACCATCGCATTTGCAAGTAGATCATTGCTGTCGGCAGAAAAGAATTATACGACCACCGAAAAGGAACTGTTAAGCATTGTGTTCGCCGTCGGGAAGTTCAGAACCTACATCTTGGGAAACAGAACAGTGATCCGCACCGACCACAAGGCGTTATCCTTTTTAAATACATGTAAGCTCCCTCACAGCCGTTTGACCAGGTGGGTACTTGTTTTACAGGAATATAACTTTGATTGGGAGTACATCAAGGGGACAGACAATAAGATACCTGACACTCTTTCTAGGGTAGACATGTTGGACAACAAAACTGGTAGAGATTTGAAGGAGATTGAAATTTTTCAGATAAGCCGGGAGGACAGAATTTTTGGAGAAGAACTGAAAGACATTAGAACCATGCAAAGAGCAGATGGTAAGTCAGGTAAGATTATAGATAGTTTAGAAACTGGATTAGCAGAATCAGGGTATAGTCAACATTTTCAGATTTATAAAGGGTTGTTATTTAAGAAAGTAGTAGGGGGTGAGCGTGATTGGAAGTTAGTTGTGCCAGATGGGTTAGCGGATAAGATCATTTGGGATTGTCATTTTGGAGCGAAAAAGTGTGTTAGCGTTTTGAAAGAGTCAGTATTTTCAAGAGTATGGAAAGACGGGTTAGAAAATTATTAAGGGGTTGTGATTTGTGTCAGAAGTCGAAGGTAGTAAATTATAGGGTTGAAGGGGAGATGAATTTTATAAAAGTGGAAAGACCTTTCGATTTAGTTGCGGTAGATTTGTTTGGACCATTGCCGAAGGGTAGAGGCGGAGTGATGTATATTTTTTGATGTTAGACACGTTTTCTAAGTATGTGAGATTGTATAGTGTAAAAAGAGCTACCAGTCAGGTATTGAGTGAAAAGGTGACAAAGGACTACATGATTCACGTGGGTAAGCCAAAAGTAATTTTATCAGACCATGGGCCACAGTTCGTCAGTGGGAAATGGAGGCAGACCCTAGGATGGGAAGGAATCATCATGAAGCATACGGCTGTGTACCATCCCCAGTCCAACCAGGCTGAGCGTGTCATGAGAGAGATAGGCAGGATCTTCAGAGCCTATTGTCACGCCAAACACAGTGAGTGGCCGTTATACGTCAGAAGGGTAGAGAATTGGCTGAACAGTACCACCCATGAGTCCACTGGCTATACACCTCACGAATTGATTAAAGGAACACGCCCCCCCGAGGATTTTAGAACAGTTATTTGACTACCCACCTGAGAGTGAGCAAACGGATGTGAGTATTAAGATGAGGTTGGCCAATGAGAACTTATTGAGCAAGGGAGAGCAAAGAAAACGTAGACACGACGCAAAAGGTAAGTGGATGAAGTACGAAGTAGGACAGTTGGTATTGGCGAAGAGACACAACTTATCGAGTGCTCAGGATAAGGAGATCAAGAAATTTTTCTTGCTCTATGAAGGTCCTTATGAGGTAGAAATTAAGATGAAAAATTCATATGTATTGCAAAATAGGGAGACAAGGGAGATAATAGGAACATACAATGCTACAAATTTAAAGTTGTACTGGTCATCATAGGAGTTTGAATAAGGTTTATTTTATATTAATGTATGGCTGGATTTTAATTTGATATTTATTTTTCCAGAAGGGACACTCCCCCATTTTCGGGCGATCACAGACTCACCACCTCTGATCGTGGATTTAGGCAATCTGGAGGCGGACCATGGTTGGCAGTAGCCTCAGCAACGGGGTGAAACCAACGATGGTCTTACTCCACAAAAAGGTGTCAGTAGAAATTCTTTACTTACAAGAACGGGGAGGGGGACCCATAGTTTCGTGGAAAGGTAAGGTAGATTCATTAAAAAAAAAAAGAGAAAAAGGAGGAGGAGAGATATTTTGATGGTAGTATTTTTCCACGAACTATTTTAGTTTTGTTTTAAAAAATTGTGAAATGAAACAACCAAAATTATGTAACTTAAATACTTAACTTTTCAAGGAATTGTTTTCCTTCAGAAAACAACACAAATGTATTTTATTATAATGTAAACTTATAAGATGACCCATTGTTGTACTTATTATTTGTCATAAAGAAAATGTTGGTGAAACGTGAAAGCTTGGACTTGCAAAAGTGTCTATGTGAAAAATTTTTTTTAAATAAATAAAAGAACTTGTTATTATACAAGATTAAAGGGTGATTTTGGGGGTTATTTTGGTGTTATTAGAAGTGTAAACCAATTGTGGAATGTAGAGACTGCAAAGTAGAAGGACATAAGTTTAGATATAAGTAGGCTATTGCAGTGGCGGCATGTGCCACTGTAGATAGTGTTATGGGTTGATGAGTAACGCACAAATACGTTACCATCAGAGGCCGATATCGGCATATACACACTGCACAACCACTTATATAATTTTATTATATGTTAATTGATGCCGTGCAGTGTTAGTATTGACTAAGTAAAACATGGTAATGAAGATGATTTCCCCACCTTTTCGGGCAATTACTGTCTTACCAGCACTAATCGTGGTTTTGTACTACAGCCAGCTGTGGGCAGCAATTGTAACACTGACCATGGTTGGTTGTCCTGAAAATTGGTGAAAGTTGAAATTAATGGGGGGCCACTTAGGGGAAATCCCCAGAACTATGGAACAGCGGCTATCACCTTGTTCGAGTAGGAACAGCCAAACAGGTGATAGACCCATTTTAAGGATATAATTATGTAACATAAAATTATGTTACATAATTATGATGTCTGGCAATTTTAAAAATGTAAAGCTGAAGCAAGGACAAGGAGATGCTAAAATTCCTCCACCAATTCAGTCCTTGTGGAAGCAACTGGACGCCACAGTCCGGGGGGGTAATAGAGTGTGTGGCTAGGAGTTTGCAACAGGGGTAGCAACGGTAACAAATATTAAGCATTAAGTATATGATGTCAATAATGGTGTTGATTAAAAATATAGTTATGATTCTGTAGTAAAGAAGTATTAAAATCAAGAAAACTGATTAATAAAGTTTAACTAGTTAGATTGTTTGCCATAATAAATTTGTGTTTTGAATTCCGTGTATTAGAGATATAGATAAGTTGTTGCTTTTTGAAAACTTAAGGAATCATTTTACGTGTTGTTATCTTAGTATAAGAATATATTTTTCTTGTGATGAAAAGAATGAAGTAGTATTGATTGGAGTCAGAAAGTTGGTAAATGTAGGAATGCCTAAGGAGACAGACCTTCTTTCATAAACCTTGTTTATTTTATGTTTGAGAAATTAGTAGTTAAATATAAAACCAATGCTTATCAACGTAAACCAATGCAGCTAAGGGGAGACAGATCAGTTGTGGATATGGGATTATACAAGGCCACTATTTAACATTTTGCATTCGATGTTTCAGAGTTTAGTGATGCTGTGACGGCGGTCCTGAGCTGGCCAGCGTGTCAGAGCAGGAACGTCAAATGGCCTTGCAGTGTTGGGATCTCGCCTGAGAAGACCAGTAAGGTCAGGCAGGTACAATCACCATCAATGGACCAAGGGTAAGTGATTGATATTCTTTGTATATAAAAACTACAGGGGGTTGTGGCGACATATCTGGGCTGATCCCTTTAGGAAGTATGAATGAGTCAATGAGAGTTTTCATGCTTCGGCATAAAACCTCTCATTGAGGGGGTTTGTAATGGTACATTAAATCAATATAGGAATTTTTGGGTACAAGGAAATGTAATTTTATTTTTTATTCAAATGGAAGCAAATATGTGAAAACAAAAGTTTCCCAATATGCTACAACATAGTTCGCTACGACGAATTGGCATCAAGGTCACTGGTGTACGTTCCGATTGTCAGCAAGTCATACGCAGCAACAAATAGACACTCCTAAAAAACGTCATAACTAATACAAAATCGCAACAACGGAGGCGTAAGACAATGCCGTCATCCGTTTTAAACAAAAGAATGATGACGTAATAACCCTTTCCACGAGTGAAAAATCCGCCATGTTATCTGCCCAGTTACCCAGCAGTACTTGTGCGAGATGCACGCTGGCCAATTTAACTTGCTGGCCAAAATTGCCAGTAATTGCTAGCAACAACATAGAATTTGGTAAAAATGTAGTTAAAACGTGCAAGTGAAATCAGTTGACAACAACAGTTTAGAAAATGTAAAGTAAAATCAGTGAAACAATAATAGCAGAAAGACTTTCAATAGTTCGGCAAACACAGGAGGCACCATGAGGGACGTCTGATTATCCTCAACCATCATCTGAATTCAGGGAAGTAGAACTTCAGGATTTTAGGTCCAATACCTATAAATTTTTGAGCTTAGATAAAACAAAATGTACCTCTTTTCAGTAGTGTGTGTGTGAGAGAATGTAAGCTTGTATACCGGTATATGCCTAGAACTAGATCGCTAAGCATTGGTTTACGTTACGTGATCAGAAAAGTAACTATGAGAAAGAGCAAACTGCAGTAAATTTTAAATCCACTTGACAGTAATTTAAACTTAAAATATAACCAAAGCACATGTAATGCTCAGGCAGCGAAAGTGAGTAGCGGCCATTATGGTTTGGGCTTGCTAAAGAACAAGAACCCCCCTTTTTTTTATGTGTGTTGTATTTCCAAAATGTTTGAAATTAAATTACCAGTTGTCAATAGAAATATTAGCGTCTATCATTTCTGATAACCGTTCAATCTCAGCCTCGCTTAAAAAGAACCTTGGACCCGAACACAAAATATACGTAATGTTGGCTACACAACTATGGTGCTTGAACGAGTATGTCAACAAATAAGTGTTAATCATCCTCACCAGGTAAGTCACTTAAAAATATAATCACTGGTAAAAGAGTTAACACAATCAAGAACACTTTGAATAGAAGTTGAGGTATGCAAAATTAAATAATTTTTATTGGTTTTAATCTTAAGATTACATTTTTCTTAACTAGAAGCAATGCAAGAAACTCTTGGTAGTTTTAAAATTAATTTATATATGAAACTGACAATCGTTTTGCCCAGCTATTTTCAAAATACTTGTTGGCTGAAACAATTTCCAAGTTTCATAAACAATTATTGTCAGCTACCAAAAGTTTTTTGTAATTTTCTTGTTTTACAGTGTTTCACCAATGTGCCAATCAGGATGTTAAGTGTAGAATTAAATGATTTTCTGTCCAAGTAAAAGCAGTTTTTTGTAAATATTTTAAAAAATCGATTTTACATCAATTTGCTCAAAATTATTCTCTGCAGATTTTGTCATTAAACTTTACAAATTTACTAGTGGTCAGCTTTATCAGGTATGTAAATTAACTGACATACCATTTATTGTGCTAATCTTAATACAAGTTTGGGTTCTTTAATCATAATTTTATTTATTTTTTCTGTTTTATAGCATGAATTGGTAAGTCTTCAATCTCAGGGCTGCAGTACATAAAAACGAAACTGTATAGACTTTTAGAACCAAGTTATTTATTGCTCAATATATATAGGTTTTTTTATACAACTTATAAAAAGAAAAAACATTCTTTACCTATAATTAATTACGGTCTCAAAATTTCACTACTAGAGCGCAGCAATGGCTGTACTTTCAACAAGAAATGTCACTCTTCAGTCTCTCACCTGTGGCGCTAGTTGGTTTATCTAAACTGTACTGTTAAATACACAATGTTTCACTTGCTTTTAGTTAATTTTTACAAATAAATAATATTTTAAAGCTACAAGTCTGTATTAGTGTGTTTCTTATTTGTTAAAATAGGTTATGTATATAGTACACAGGATGTGGATTAAGTTGTGGGTGTGGGTGCTTAATTTCACTTTCTTTTAACTGTGAACGTTAATAGGTTAGTTCTCGTCTGTATTATTTGAATTGTTAATACACGATAATACCCGATAGGTGAGTAACGTGCTTTCATTCACTATTAGTTTAATTTCTTCTGTTTTTTCCACATTATTATATTCCATTTTGTGAGATAATTATTTAGTGTTTAAATTTACTCTCACACTATTTATGGTTAGGTTACCAAATACACTTTAATTATTTCACTTTTTGAAGATACGTCTGAACTTGGTGATGGTCAAATTAAAAGTGATGCTTACTTTCCAAGCACATCTATTTCAGCATCCCAGAAACAGAAAGCTTTACGTTTTTCCTTACCTTAATCACTTTTCCTTTTAGCTTTACATTTTCCTTAATCACTTTTTATAATTTTACACATTCCGCTATTATTATGGTCCTTGATTTACTAAATATGCTTAATCTCGCAGAATTTTACATAGTTATAGTCCTTTTACTTTTATATTCACATATATAGTGATTTATCAATTTGTTATAATACAAAGTTTGTTCATAAACTGTAGGTAAACTTCCTTAGTTATTCACAGATAGGTTCTTTTTGTTCTATGACCTTCTATCAAAATACAATTTGTAACTAAACTAATTCAATATTATTTAAAAATTTCTTATTAATTTCAACTTTAATGAATTTTATACATAATTACAATGATTTTGGGGTTTTAATTAGTTTTTTACACATCAAATGTCTATACCCAGCCAAAGATTGGTCCTAGCCCTTTCACATGCATTCAAGGTGGCTGATAATATTATTCTGTAAATTATAAATTTTTCAATTTTACTAGGATTCAAGCCTTAGTATATACTGGTGTATTTTACAGAAGGACAATATTGGTGCTTAGGAGAACTGTATGTTAGTACAATTTGTAAGTAGAACTGTATAAACAAACTGTTAATAAAATGTGTCACTGTTGGTTATCTGGTATTTAATGTCACTGTCCTGCTATCCATGAAACAGTATTGTACAACTAGCTTTGGAACTTTTTGATGGAACTTGTGGTTCTGATATTTTTAAATGATGTAAAATACAAGGGTTGATCAAATGTAATATAAACAAGACTTGAAATTAGGACAAGATTCTTTAACATTATTTGTTAATGGTGGCAAAAGTAGCCAGCTGGTAGTAGTGCCTAGACATGAGCAGCGCTACACGTTTGTTTCTAAAGTTTTGTAATATAACTTTAATTATTACTTTAATTATTTTCTTTCACAGAATCACTTGTTAGCGTCTACTTCATTCGGACGCCATCTTGCCTTACTACCAATTATACAAAAAAATTGTACTTACCAGGGTTCAGTTAGACATACTGGAGAACAGAATTGGTATTCAAATACAATGATTACATGCTTGTATATATTGACACTACATTGATTACAACAGAAATATTTAAAAACATATAAATAGTTAAATTCCTTTTTTACACAAACCAGTGCCTCTTACTTTTGTTATATAATTATGACACACGCACACCCACTCTCACACGGTACATATTTTACATTTCCCCTTTGAGCTCATATTTGATTTTGAAAAGTTTTAATTTGGATGGTTTATTTTACTCTCCCAGTTTGTTACTTATCTGACATTTTAATCCAAAACTGTTCGGTCTCCTTAGGTATTTCCGGTCACTCCGCACATTTCTTCCTTCACTGTTCTATGTTAAACAAAACTGTTAATTCATTTTATTATTAATTCAACACACCAAACTGCTTCCTTTTACAACCTTTTTATATTTTTTACTTTCGGGTTCCGGATCATTTTTGTTCCGCGGAACCTTTTTGGCTGTACATCACTGGGTATATTAAAACTGGGGCGAAAGCTGCACACATCCGTTGCCGTGACATGTTGTATGATGACTGGCTTTGTTAACTCAGCGCAGAACGCTGTCGACGCTGCGTACACACCTTACATTCCTGTGACGTCAGTTGGGTTTGGCTGATGACGTCTTATGTGGCTTTGTCTACATGCAAAGTTCAAATGTCAGATGGCTAAAAATAACTGCTTCTCGCCGTGAACTAGTCAACCTTGACTCCAATTTGCATACATCGTTTTACTCCAATATTTTTCGAATACAAAAATATGTTAAAATTCCCAATGTTTTGGGATGGTCATATCTGTACCATTACAGTTTGTTTAGTTGTTGTCACAGTGATTCAACAGGAAGCACATGTGTCCCTTGCACAGTGTATAATTATTAAAATTTTAGCATGCAAAGATGTTAAACCAGCTGAAATTTTGTGCAGATTGAGTGTACAAATTGATAATGATACACTTTCATAGTCTTAGCTGTACAAGCGGCTTAAATTTGTCTGCAAATGTCAAAGAAGTTTCTAACCTCACGCATGTCATCCCAGAAACAACCAGTATGGCTCAGAACATTTTGTAAGTTCAAGACATTATTCACAATGATAGATGAATAACTGTTCGGGGAATTAGTGCAGTAACTTCATTAAGTTATGGAAGTATGCAGACAATCATTAAAAAAGAGTTAAAGTTATGCAATATCTCTGGAAAAATTTTCCAGTGACTAAGAGGTGCAGGACACCACATGGTATGGGCTACTAACATGTCCAACAAATTTTTATGAAGAAGGAATGAAGAAACTGCCTGTGTGATGGAAAAAGTGTGTAATGACGGAGGAAGCTATATAAAAGTAGTTTTGTATTTATTTGCACATGTATTAGTCCAATAAAACAATTCTCAAAAGGTCTCATTTATATTTGATCAACCCTTGTACGTGTGTGTGTGTAAGTGTCAATTGCTTACTTCATTTTGCTTATAAATTAAATTTATCCTTTTTTTCTGCCCTGCTAAGCAAAAGCGCTGTATTAGAAGAAATTCCCATTTATGTGTTATATAGGGTGATTCAAAATTGCACGGCAATCTCTCGGAATCTGATTCTATAGCTAAAAATAAGAAAAAAAGTGCATATAAACATAGGTCTGAAAACGGTTTGTTAGCGAGTTATGGCTTGCAAACCAGTTAGCCCTGATTTCTGTTTCTACGAAAAAATGATGCCATACTTAAACTCTTGGGGTATAAAGTGGAGGGTAAATTTGGTGGTTTCTTATAGTTTTTGATCTGAACAATTGAATAAAAGAGGTCCCAGAGCTCTATCTTAATTAGTTTCTAAGAAAAACTGTGTAAAACACTGGAGTCGAAAAACACATTTTTAGATTTGGGATAATAACTTAGTTAATTTACCAATAAACAAATAAAAATTTCTAACTAGCTTTGTAGAGAATTTAGTTATCAGGAAATTGATGTGTATAATGTGTATTAAAAATAAGTACAAATTTGAGAAATTTGACTTTAATTAAAAACAAAACAGACCAAAGTATGCCAGAAAAGTATTACAATTTACAAGAAATTGCATTGTAAACTTTCGAAACACCCACACTTGGACAGAAGAAAACCCACATGAGAATGCTGTAAGACTTGAGCAACATACTTTTTTATTTAATGTATGGTGTGGTCTTCTTGATGATAATCTTTTAGGCCCTTTTTTCTTACCACCAAGGCTTAATGGAAGAAAATACTTACATTTTTTGCAAACGAATCTGATGGAACTCTTGAAAGATATTCCACTTGGAGATAGAGCGCAGATGTGGTTTTTGAACAACGGTGCGTTTGCTCACTACTGTCGTGATGTAATGAACCATTTAAATAATACATTCAGCAAGCAATGGATTTGTTGGAATGGACCAGTAAAATGGCCACCTCAATCTCCCGATCTGACGCCAGAAAATGTTTTCCTTTGGGGTTGGACGAAGTCGTTAGTTTATTCCGCTTGTATTGGCACACAACAAGAATTGAGACATTGCATAATAGAAACTGGAGCTACTGTTAAGAATACTCCTGATGCTATAAAACATGCCCGGCTAGCATGGATTCGCCGAGCTGAATTCTGTATTCAACAAAATGGCGGCCACATTGAACAACTACTTTGAATAAATGTTTGCAGCTTTATTGTCAATTTAAAAATATTGATATTTAATTATTTGAAGAAAATATTTATAATGTAAGTTTTTAATTACATTTGTTGTGAAAACGTTTACGAAAATCTTTTTGTTTAAAATGTAACACTTTTCTGACGCATTTTGGTCTGTTTTGTTTTTAATTAAAGTCGAATTTCTCAAATTTATACTTATTTTTAATAAACATTATACTTATCAATTTTCTCATAATTAAATTCTCTACAAAGCTAGTTAGAAATTTTTATTTGTTTATTTGCAAATTAACAAAGTTATTTTATCCCAAATCTAAATACATGTTTTTCGACTCCGATGTTTTGTGTGTTTTACACAATTTTTCTTAGAAACTAATTGTGATATAGCTCTGGAACCTCTTTTATTAAATTGTTCACATCAAAAACTATAATACACCACCAAATTTACCCTTTATTTTATACCCCAAGAATTTCAGTATGGCATCATTTTACCGTGGGAACAGAAATCAGGCCGAACTGGTTCGCGAGCCGTAACTCGGTAGTGAACCGTTTTCAGACATATGTGTATATGAACTTTTTTCTTATTTTTAGATATAGAATCAGCTCCCGAGAGAATGCCGTGCAATTTTGAATCACCCTGTATATCACTTCTGATATTTTTGATTGTTGGGCAATTCAGTGAAATATTGACAAGTGTACCTGTAATGTACATGCATCTATTGGTGAGACGTTAACATAGAATTTTGCAATATGTAATCCCAAAAGAGCTCTATGGTGGTGCTTTTCAGTTTCCGGATTTTGCAAATGCAGCCCTTGTAAGAGTTTGGATTCTAATAAGCAAGTTTAATCCAGTTGTTTACAGAATTTCCAGCATTGCTGTCTAATGAATAAGGTTTCTTTCTTGTTCATATCAGCCCCACTCATCCTTCTCCTCCCCCTTCTCTCTTACTATGGGATAATTTTTTACAATTCTCATGACTTGCATTCCTTTTATTGTTGTCATTTTGAATTTTCATTTATCTGGCTATAAACTTTAAGTATTTATTTTTGTGTAATCTGTTTACAGAGGTCTTTAGGCTTGGGTGTAGCACTTAAGGCAGAAGTTCTTGACGAAGAAGAAGAAGAAGAAGGAGGAGGAGGAGGAGGAGGAGGAGCAGAAGAAGAAGAAGAAGAAGACAGTGACAGTGAGCAACACAAAACTGAGGTATGTTATGCACTTGTTATTTTGAAAAATTTTTTTTTTACGTTTCCAACTTAAATAATTTTTCCCTTGTCATTTATGTGCTGTGAGCAACAAAGATGGATAAATGCAAGGAAAAATGTTTCACCGAAGTAGACTGCAAATAAAGTTGTGTTATTAAGGTAGATTGGATGACTCTGTGATGAATGACTGCTCATTTGTGCAAATAGATGCCCTCACAGTATATAAAGGAAAATGGTGGTTAAAGTATAAGAAACAACAAATTTAAGGGTGATAGAGGTTTTAAGAGTCAGTTGACAAATTAGATTGAAATTCATTTACTTGTGGTCAGTTCAAAAGATATATTTTTTATATGTATAGATGAATGTTACTGAATGCAGTTTGGAGAATTTTAACAGATTTCTCTTCAACTATTCAGTGAATGAAAATTGGGTCGAACAGACATTTCATCTTTCTAAGAGTGGCAAATTGCAACAGTGTCTGATCTGTGAATCAGATGTTGTAGACAGTTAAAATGTGTACAATTTTTTATGTGTACAAAATATGAAAATTTTCTGGTTCATTTTGACAGGCGTAACATAGAATATGTAGTTACTTCTAAGTATATATTTTTTTATCTCTTCTCCATATTTCTATTTTCTGATAAAATGTTGAGTTAATTAGGCTTATTATCACTCATGAGTGACATGTGTGCATATTTAGGCTATATGTCCAGAACAAGAGAGATAATATTAATGTAACAATTGGGCTAAAACTATGTAAGTAATATATAATTCATTTAATTACACAATTAAAAATATTTAGCTAAGTCAGGGCGCACAATAGACACTGTTGCACCTGTGTCAGCTGTAAATGATGTTGGTTTACCTTCCGCAAATCCATTAACAATCAAGTTTCCACTGGTCTTATGTAGCATGGAAACTGTGTGCTGTTCTGGGGCTTTACTTCTCCAATTGATGCGATCACTCTTGTAACATTTTCAATTTATATTTAATAAATATTTAAAAACAAAACCACCCAATTACTCAACTTCCCACCTTTACTTATAAGTCTTACCTTCATGTGGGTCCAGGATCTATATATGAACTCATGACCTGTAAGAGTGGTTATTGGGTTTTATTACATAATAATTCTCAACTCTCATTTACCACATTTAAACAACTTCGTTTATTAAAATTAGCTCCAACATACTTTCTTTCTCTTTATGTTCTTTACAAAAAGTTTATTTCTTTTTGTCTCTTATACATTTCCCAAACATTGGTTAACTTACTTATAGAATAGGCAACTGTTCTAAATAACTCTTACTTCCTTACTCTTTACGTTCTTTATAAAAGTTATTTTGCCTTAGCTCTTAATCATCTTTCAAAAAAACAAATGTTAGTTAGTTTAAGTATAAAATAGATATATATATATTTATTATAGAAGGCGATCCAGTACTTCTCTCTCTCTCTCTCTCTCTCTCTCTCTCTCTCTCTCTCTCTCTCTCTCTCTCTCTCTCTCTCTCTCTCTCTCTCTCTCTCTCTCTCATACTTGTCACCCCCCTAAATTAGAGATCTCTTTAATTTATACATATTTTAGTGGGTCGTTGTATTTGTTGTATTGATTTATATTGTTAAATATTGCAAATGGTACTCATCCTGTACACGCTCCATTGTTACGCCAACACTGTTAATCCACTGTTTCCAGAAAACACTCGCGAAATTAGTTTAAAACTGTGAAATTTTGAAAAAACTGTTACTGAGTATTCATTCTGACATTCTTTCTTGTTGTTTGGTGTTCATTTCCCTGATTTAACTGTTTGTCAACACTAATTTGCTCGAGCTGAAATTTTATATGACTGCACGGTCTGTATACTGGGGGTCGACTGAGCGTCCAAAATGTCTAGCATCTCTCTGTGAATGGCAACTTGGTATTTGATTGGCCAGTGAGCGTCTCGCTGTTTCTCGTCATCTCGTAGAAGGCGGTTAGGAAATTCGGTATGTGCTTTTCACTCTGCTAAAAGCGGCACATACACGCTCGTACACATTCCAATGCTCCAAATTACGTCGCACCTTCCCCGGATTGTTAACAGACTGTGTAACTTTTTATATATTTTTTGTATTTATTAATGAATTAAATTGAAACTTCCACCTACCTTTTAATTCTTGATCTGGCCTGATCTCTAAGCGTGGACTAACCCCGTTCGTACGGCGAACTTAACAGCACAGTAAATGAAATAAGGTGGTTTAAATAATTTGTAAACTCTTTTAGTAAATAAAATAAAGTAATGAATTTTTGTAATAATTTCAACCATAATTTCCACAATTAAATTAAATTGTATTTGATACTGAGGTGAAGCCCCTTCTTACCAGCAATAATTTTAACATATTTCACCACATTACTTATGTCTGCCTTAGAATATTTATTAATTAATTTAAAGCGACCCAGCTTGCTATTCACACATTCATTCCTTTTATTACCCCATTTAATTTATCCTAACATTTGATTATACATGCATACTAAACAGTACCATTCAATAAAAAACACTAGTAATACACATAAACAATAATACACTTGAAATTTAAAACCTCAATTAGATGGTAGGCACAAAATCAAAATTTTTTTTTTGTAATATACTTTTCTCAGTATTCAGAAAATTTAAAATCATTTAAATCAATTGAACAACAAAATTTGCATCACCTCATTGCCAAAAGTGGTCTGGTTTATAACATCACCCATCAGCTGATCAAACTGGGTCAAGTCCACAACCTTGACCTACATAGGTTGTACATAGGCTACATCACAAAATACCTTAAACATCTTTAAAAATGTTATCTTCAAACATAACATAATAATAAAATAGGACATTTAAAATTAACGTAGTATTATTACAATTAACAATAAAACTGACATTTAAATTAATCAAAATTACACATTTTATAGCTTTACTTTATCCTCAAATTCTATTAAAATTGTCACTTGTTTCAATTAAAATTTTATATTTTTACTATGACTCTCTTTCTTTAACATTCTCAATCTCCATTAGTTTGGATGGTCTAATTATTCATAATAACTTGATTTACAACTTGACATGTATACATTTATAACCTTCCCCCCTCTGACTTTAATACCACTAACAGCTTTAACTAGCATGACACCCATCTCTATCAAAAACATCTATCAAACAATCTCTAAACCCACTTAATACTCAACTCAATTCGCATCATTCTACCCTTATATAACAAAAATACTCTCTACCCCTTTGTACTCAGGATGTGTGTTCCCCCCCCCCAAAAGCTCATTCCTTTATCTGGTTCGTGGACTTCATTCCTAGGCAACCCTTTCCGGCGCTAAACGGTCCCTTCCCGTCCCAACACCATTCGTTGCGGACTGCTACCACACCACCCCCTCTTACAAAATTCCCATCAACTCTAATTACTCTCCCAATACAATACTCTCATTTACAAAATATCTCCACTTATGTATTACATCAATATATCAATCAATACTCTACAACTGTGTCACTATTACATCTCAAATTCTACATTACCTTAATTCACAACAATATTATTTTCTCTATTACCCCTTTACGCTCAACATGGACTGCTCTAATTGTCCTAACAAAATATTAATCACCCAAAATCTCCCATCTACTATCTTTTACACATCATTTAAAATTCTTAACTATATCAAATTACTTCCAACATTTAAATCAACATCTTTTAACACATTAAAATCCTTATATTCAAACATTAGTTACATTGGAAATTAGCAAACAATTTATAAGTGACGTTCTACAGCGGATCAGCTGATTTTCTTAGCAAGGTGAATGACCTTATTATAAACATATTTCAAAATTATATCAAGTTTTACTTAACATATATTGTATTAGAAAATTTATACTTACAGTATATCACTCATACACTGTCCTAAATACACAAAACACCAAACACCCTGTACCTTCTGAAACAATTTAACAACAATGTTATTCCATACTAAACAATTTCACATTTATTTATTAATTACTGTCAAATTCACATCTCATAAAATAGTTTAAACTCATTAGACAAATTCAATTATATAACATTTAAATCAATCAAAAATATTTAAACATCTCAAATTACTTTAATTAAATCAATTATGGAAATACAACATATTTAATTACTTTCACCAATTACCATAATTACAATTCATTTGTTATCCTCTTCAAAATTATTCTTGTTGTTTATTTAGACTGCAAAAATATTATTATTATTATTATTATCACAACAATTTCTACTACATATACACATGGTTTACATAACATCTTACAATACACACAATTAATTTCACTAAATTTTATTTACAATTCTTCATCATTAATTGTTCAATTTTACCACACTTCATTTCCAAATTCAGCAGGGTCATAACCATAAACTAAAATGTTTAGAATGTCCATACACTGAGTTTATATTCAACCCCCATCGTCAAAAATTAATCTTGGTTTCACATAACATTTTTCAATTTTATTTACACTCCATTTATTATTATTATTATTATTATTATTATAACCCTTATCAACATAATATTTGATACCATTATAACCTATTGACTCATAAAACCGGTCTACGTTTGTTATTTCCATTCCATCTCCGTAAGTATTAGTTGTTACACCCAGGTAAATTATTTTCTCATCATATTCCTCCACTACAAGTACACTACTTCTTCCTACCGGTACATGTTTATCATCAATACAATCATTGTTTACTACTGCACAAGGTATGTCTACAGTATTTACCATAATATTAATATTCAAACTCTCCATCAACTCTTTATAACTTCTGTTTAACTTGAAACACTCTAACTCTTTCTCTCTCTCATAATTACTTTCATCACAATATTTCGCACTACGTTTCACATTTTCATTCCACACAGAGGGCAATACCACAAAATTCTTTAAACACCATCTGGCCGTACCAGATAAACACAAAAAACTTATTTGACCATTTGCCGACCCATCGTCACCCAAATGTCCTAGTGAGGATCTTTTATCCCCATTAACAACTTGTGAAAACTCTGTTTCACATTTAACCCCATAAAAATTTGCCCCCTGTTCACCCTTTAAATTATCTCTCCCTTCTTTCTCCAACTCATCAATACTAATCATTACTCCTTCATTACTAACATCAACTGACTTTCTACTCTCAATATTACTACTATTGTCTACTGTATCATTTTTTGTTACCCTATTTTCAATTACATCATCATTTTCAATATAATTGTTAACACATCATTATAATTATTGGTACTCACCTTGTTCTCCGTTACTTCATTAATTACATCCCCACTACACTTACCGGTATTTCTTGTAACATTATCTACATCATCTTTTGTTTGTTTTATTAAATTATCAAACATTACATTTATATTCTGCTCAAACTTACTCTTTTGTTCTTTAATTTCTTTAAAATTAATATTTTTAATATTTTGTTGTTCACATTTTATTCTCTGTTCTTTAAGGTCAAATTGGTCAAATTTGGTATCGAACTTCTCGTCATTAGCATCAAAACGTTTATTTATTTTTTCGTCACTAGAATTAAAACGACTTTCCAACTCACCTCTCAGTTCGTTTACCAACTCACCTCTCAGTTCGTTTAAGCTACTATCAAACTTGCTATCAATTTTTCGTAAAAAAAACTCATTATATCCATTTCATCGGATTGTTTATTTTTATTTGTTAAAACTGGGGTTAATTGAATCCCAGAATCAACAGCTGTTTCACTTAGTTGCATTTGAGCAGCAATTGGGGTAGAATGACTTATTACGTTACTGCCAACAGCTGTTTCTGTAACAGCGCTCGGATCAGCTGTCCGCATCTCACTTTCATTCAGTGACTGTAGTTCAAGGTCACTTTCACTCATATCTACGTTCGTTACATTGCTTTGTTCAGTATGCTCAGACATTTTTAACTGATTTATAACTTATTTTTACTTACGTGATAACTACAATTGATTAATCTCCTTTCAAAACATTATACTACAAGATACATAAAATAAACCTTATACCATAATTACGTACATTTTACGTAAATAAAATTTTGCTTTCATAACCGTATTTCATTCTCTGTACTGTCAAAATGGGCCGGTGTAATATAACTTTTTATTACATTACATCCTGCAGTCACGGCACCAATTGTAACTTTTTATATATTTTTTGTATTTATTAATGAATTAAATTGAAACTTCCACCTACCTTTTAATTCTTGATCTGGCCTGATCTCTAAGTGTGGACTAACCCCGTTCGTACGGCGAACTTAACAGCACAGTAAATGAAATAAGGTGGTTTAAATAATTTGTAAACTCTTTTAGTAAATAAAGTAAAGTAATGAATTTATTGTAATAATTTCAACCATAATTTCCACAATTAAATTAAATTGTATTTGATACTGAGGTGAAGCCCCTTCTTACCAGCAATAATTTTAACATATTTCACCACATTACTTATGTCTGCCTTAGAATATTTATTAATTAATTTAAAGCGACCCAGCTTGCTATTCACACATTCATTCCTTTTATTACCCCATTTAATTTATTTAATTGTAAAAGGTTATATGATATGTTTACTTGATTTTGATGATTCACGCCGACCACCTGCTTCACAATTTCGTCAATGTTCTCCGAATTCAGTTCTCCTGTTAGATTTTGATATTACTGCCGATTAACGAACGTTACACTTTCTGCACCACTTTATTTTATAATTTTTTAGCCGGTCTGTCTACATTTTATTACATCTCAAAGTATTTTTTGCGAACCGCGTGTACACGCAACTGTGTGGCTCAGATGTCGTTAGCCGACTGTCTTTAACTATTTTTCCATTTGTACTGATAAACAAAACCCCGCCCGGTCGGCGACGCACACCACCACCGGCGTCCGCTGCACTCAGTTCTTTTTCGCCGACTGATGAAACGGCGGGTAATTAAATCCCCACCTTGTCTGACTGTTTCCGGGCACATACACGGCCACTGCGATTACTAAGCTTTTCGTCACCGTTTAGGTAGCATGGTTTGGCATTGGGCACTGGCGTTGATGATGCTGACTGGCGAAAATAGTGAGGCAGTGGAAGGCGTGGCCTCTAAGAGTCACCAACGACCCGCAACGAACCGCATGGAACAAACTTTTCGTCTCGCCATTTTTTGTGGCGTCCCTTTGGAGTCTGATGTGTGTCTTTATGCGCGCATGTTCATGTTGCGCGTCTTTGTACGTGCCTCAATGCTTAATTACCGCCATGTGTTTAGACTAGGCATCGCATTCCATTGCCAACTCGCCGTTCACAATCTCACTTCATTATTCTTTTGACGACAATTTTACTTCACATAGGGACTGACCGTGCAGAGGGAAAATATAATATTATTTTTTTAATAAAATGAAAACCCTTCCCTTTAGCCCCATTACAATACCCCCCCCAATGAGAGATCTTCTGTCGAAACAGAAGAAATCTCATTGCTAAATCCGTAAGTGGATCGGTGAGGAACAGGTGCCAACAACCCCCCATTAGTTCTTATACATCATGGGTAAACTACCCCCCTGGCTCAGCGACTATGGCCGCATCTGAACGAGATTACTGGACTTCTCTATACGAGATCCCAACACCATAAAATCGCACAGACACGCACCACAGCACACCTAACCCTCTAACATACCGCCCCAAAATCCAAACCCCTGGTCTTATACCATGCCAGATCCTCAACCGATATTTTCCCCCTTTTCATGCACACTGGGTCGCCTTCAGCAATACTGGGCGCATACATATACTTGCTAATACATTTTTCAAATTAAAAAATATTTATCGTTAAATCAAACTCATGTATCCTAACATTTGATTATACATGCATACTAAACAGTACCATTCAATAAAAAACACTAGTAATACACATAAACAATAATACACTTGAAATTTAAAACCTCAATTAGATGGTAGGCACAAAATCAAAAATTTTTTTTTTTGTAATATACTTTTCTCAGTATTCAGAAAATTTAAAATTATTTAAATCAATTAAACAACAAAATTTGCATCACCTCATTGCCAAAACTGGTCTGGTTTATAACATCACCCATCAGCTGATCAAACTGGGTCAAGTCCACAACCTTGACCTACATAGGTTGTACGTAGGCTACATCACAAAATACCTTAAACATCTTTAAAAATGTTATCTTCAAACATAACATAATAATAAAATAGGACATTTAAAATTAACCTAGTATTATTACAATTAACAATAAAACTGACATTTAAATTAATCAAAATTACACATTTTATAGCTTTACTTTATCCTCAAATTCTATTAAAATTGTCACTTGTTTCAATTAAAATTTTATATTTTTACTATGACTCTTTCTTTAACATTCTCAATCTCCATTAGTTTGGATGATCTAATTATTCATAATAACTTGATTTACAACTTGACATGTATACATTTATAACCTTCCCCCCTCTGACTTTAATACCACTAACAGCTTAAACTAGCATGACACCCATCTCTATCAAAAACATCTATCAAACAATCTCTAAACCCACTTAATACTCAACTCAATTCGCATCATTCTACCCTTATATAACAAAAATACTCTCTACCCCTTTGTACTCAGGATGTGTGTTCCCCTCCCCCAAAAGCCCATTTCCTTATCTGGTTCCTGGACTTCATTCCTAGCCAACCCTTTCCGGCGCTAAACGGTCCCTTCCCGTCCCAACACCATTCGTTGCGGACTGCTACCACACCACCCCCTCTTACAAAATTCCCATCAACTCTAATTACTCTCCCAATACAATACTCTCATTTACAAAATATCTCCACTTATGTATTACATCAATATATCAATCAATACTCTACAACTGTGTCACTATTACATCTCAAATTCTACATTACCTTAATTCACAACAATATTATTTTCTCTATTACCCCTTTACGCTCAACATGGACTGCTCTAATTGTCCTAACAAAATATTAATCACCCAAAATCTCCCATTTACTATCTTTTACACATCATTTAAAATTCTTAACTATATCAAATTACTTCCAACATTTAAATCAACATCTTTTAACACATTAAAATCCTTATATTCAAACATTAGTTACATTGGAAATTAGCAAACAATTTATAAGTGACGTTCTACAGCGGATCAGCTGATTTTCTTAGCAAGGTGAATGACCTTATTATAAACATATTTCAAAATTATATCAAGTTTTACTTTACATATATTGTATTAGAAAATTTATACTTACAGTATATCACTCATACACTGTCCTAAATACACAAAACACCAAACACCCTGTACCTTCTGAAACAATTTAACAACAATGTTATTCCATACTAAACAATTTCACATTTATTTATTAATTACTGTCAAATTCATATCTCATAAAATAGTTTAAACTCATTAGACAAATTCAATTATATAACATTTAAATCAATCAAAAATATTTAAACATCTCAAATTACTTTAATTAAATCAATTATGGAAATACAACCTATTTAATTACTTTCACCAATTACCATAATTACAATTCATTTGTTATCCTCTTCAAAATTATTCTTGTTGTTTATTTAGACTGCAAAAATATTATTATTATTATTATTATCACAACAATTTCTACTACATATACACATGGTTTACATAACATCTTACAATACACACAATTAATTTCACTAAATTTTATTTACAATTCTTCATCATTAATTGTTCAATTTTACCACACTTCATTTCCAAATTCAGCAGGGTCATAACCATAAACTAAAATGTTTAGAATGTCCATACACTGAGTTTATATTCAACCCCCATCGTCAAAAATTAATCTTGGTTTCACATAACATTTTTCAATTTTATTTACACTCCATTTATTATTATTATTATTATTATTATTATAACCCTTATCAACATAATATTTGATACCATTATAACCTATTGACTCATAAAACCGGTCTACGTTTGTTATTTCCATTCCATCTCCGTAAGTATTAGTTGTTACACCCAGGTAAATTATTTTCTCATCATATTCCTCCACTACAAGTACACTACTTCTTCCTACCGGTACATGTTTATCATCAATACAATCATTGTTTACTACTGCACAAGGTATGTCTACAGTATTTACCATAATATTAATATTCAAACTCTCCATCAACTCTTTATAACTTCTGTTTAACTTGAAACACTCTAACTCTTTCTCTCTCTCATAATTACTTTCATCACAATATTTCGCACTACGTTTCACATTCTCATTCCACACAGAGGGCAATACCACAAAATTCTTTAAACACCATCTGGCCGTACCAGATAAACACAAAAAACTTATTTGACCATTTGCCGACCCATCGTCACCCAAATGTCCTAGTGAGGATCTTTTATCCCCATTAACAACTTGTGAAAACTCTGTTTCACATTTAACCCCATAAAAATTTGCCCCCTGTTCACCCTTTAAATTATCTCTCCCTTCTTTCTCCAACTCATCAATACTAATCATTACTCCTTCATTACTAACATCAACTGACTTTCTACTCTCAATATTACTACTATTGTCTACTGTATCATTTTTTGTTACCCTATTTTCAATTACATCATCATTTTCAATATAATTGTTAACACATCATTATAATTATTGGTACTCACCTTGTTCTCCGTTACTTCATTAATTACATCCCCACTACACGTACCGGTATTTCTTGTAACATTATCTACATCATCTTTTGTTTGTTTTATTAAATTATCAAACATTACATTTATATTCTGCTCAAACTTACTCTTTTGTTCTTTAATTTCTTTAAAATTGTACTTGTATTATTTTCTTTTATACATTTAATTATTAAACTTTTATTAATAAAAAACTCACCTCTTACGCCAAGGTCCGTTGCACGAAACTGCGAAATACAAATATGACCTTCAGGTTATCTGAATAACATACTCGACTCGCTTTTCATTTGAAACAAATCTAATTTAATTGCATTGGTTATTTTCTTTTAAAACACACCCTTACTCCTCCTTCTACCTCAATTCACATATTACAGCTCCCTTTTCTCCTTTTAACAGACAGATACTACATACACATTTTACTTAATCATTTTCTTATTCTAATATATTTAGAAATCTATTAAAGTGCGACCCAGATTGCCCATCCACTCATTCATACGAAACCCCTCTTTATATATGCAATTACTTCAAAACCCCCTTTTATACATGATTACAACAATTTTGGGTTAGATACAATTACAGTTACCATGGCGTCTCCTGCAACCTCATGGCGCGTCACACACACGATTTCTTTCCCAAGAAAATAAAATGTTATTGTTTCATTGATTTTTTAAAGTTACACTGAATCACTTGTATATCACTTTACTTTTGAGTTATATTTTAGTTCTTTAGGCATGCTGTTACAGTCGGATGGAATTTTCGGCCCGCTAGCCGGTTGTATTTAGCCAGCTGCGGCCATGGTAATTAGTCGACTGGGCGGCAAACTTTTTGTCTGTACACTGTTAATACTTTTTAATAACTGTTTTCACACGTTCTAAGATAAGCCGAATTTGTTTTAACGGCCTATCTTGTAAACCCGAGGCCACTGTTTTAAATTCACAACTTTATTGTCTGGTGCTGCTTACTCTCTGATACCAAACTGCAAACTGGAGACTGTGTCACAAGGCTGCTGCTGGGCGGTTGCGCAATCCGTCTGGCAATTGTTTTGGCTAAATAATGTGCATTGCTGTACTGGAGGCTCCTTACAGGTGAAGTCTGGCAATTTAAAAGTGATTGAATGGGTGATCTATATTAATATAAAATTAAACTGTGGTAGCTCCCATATATGAAGTGAATTGTACACTTTTAACAGAATCAAAACCAAAATTAATAAAAAATAAAACCTTCTAATTCGACCCATTACAATACCCCCCCCCCAATGAGAAATCTTCTGTCGAAACAGAAGAATTCTCATTGCTAAAACCCCTAAGAGGATCGGTGAGGATATGGTGCCAACAACCCCCCATTTATCTTATACCTCATGGATAAACAACCCCCCTGGCTCGGCGACTATGGACGCATCTGAACGAGATCCCTGGACTTCTCTAGGCGAGATCCCAACACCGAAAAATCGAACAGACACGCACCACCGCGCACCTCGCCTTCTAGCATGCTATCCCCAAATATCCTCAATCCCTGGCTTAAGTTATTCCAGATCCTCCACCGATATGTTTCCCCTTTTATGCAAGCTGGGTCGCCTTTGGCAAATACTGGGCGCATACATACCCCTATAATGGTTCTACACAAACTCATCATTTAAAATTTAAGTCAAAATCAGATTGTATCAAAACAAAACAAAATCTCTTATCTGAATGGACTAAATCTCTTTATTATTACTAAAAAAACAAATAAATTGAATATTTAATTAAAATATGAACTGCCTTATCTTAACGTTTGATTATACATATATCGTAAACAATATAATTCCATAACACTATTAGTACACATAAACAATAATACCACCAAAATGCAAAACATCAATTTAATGGCAGGCACAAAAGTATATACAAATATATAGATATATATATATTTATTATTATTTTTTTTCTTTTTTTTCTTTTTTTTCTACCCCCCTTTTAATCCCTTAACCCCCGATACCCGTTACATATTAATGTGTTCTGCGCGAGGCTTCTTGGCCTTTTTCAGCCTCATCCTCGCCGTAAACCACATCTTCCCGTATCGTAAACAATATAATTCCATAACACTATTAATACACATAAACAATAATACCACCAAAATGCAAAACATCAATTTAATGGCAGGCACAAAAGTATATACAAATATATAGA
Source organism: Magicicada septendecula (assembly GCA_034769895.1). Lineage (NCBI taxonomy): Eukaryota > Metazoa > Arthropoda > Insecta > Hemiptera > Cicadidae > Magicicada > Magicicada septendecula. The sequence goes on along the minus strand of CM068372.1, from coordinate 74,046,902 downwards.
TATATATATTTTTTATTATTTTTTTTTTCTTTTTTTTTCTACCCCCCTTTTAATCCCTTAACCCCCGATACCCGTTACATATTAATGTGTTCTGCGCGAGACTTCTTGGCCTTTTTCAGCCTCATCCTCGCCGTAAACCACATCTCCCTCGTGACCTGTAACTGAGTCACCGCCCATCCACACTCACTATTACCCCCCCTAGAGTGTGGCGTCTAGTTGCTTTCACAAGGACTGATGCGGAAGGGGTGGACATTTTTTCTTTTATTCCACCCCCATCCTTGCTTCGGCGTTACAATAAAATTCGGTATTATACCTACTATTTTCTATTTATACACCCCTAATGGACTACCACCCCTATCTGGGTGAAAATAGCCCTGTTCCAAAATTTGGTAGATTCCCCAAAAAATAACCCCCCTACTAAGTCTAACAAACCACCGGATTGACAAAATAAAACAAACCACAAGCCGGTTATATCAAGTAAAATTTATGATTTGCCACAATTAACTACTTTCACGGTCATGGTCCGGTGAGGTCATGGCCGCACTTAGGTGGGGAATCTACAGTTAAAACATAAAATATAAATTGGCATTGATACAAGTTACGTGGATAGTAATATACACCTCTAAGTTCCCAAACATTTTTGACAGCATTTACACAAAATTCCCTTCAATTAAAGTACGTATTTCATTTGTTTTACAATTACATGAAGTTTGCATCAGAATAAATTTAAATTTATTATTAAAATCATCTTTTCAATTATTTAATTATCAAATTAATTTGATTGTATTTAATTTCTCAAACTCTAAGTTACAACAATTACCTCATTATTATTTTATCAAAAAAAATTTACTTTAATTCTTTTATGTCACAATAGGGTTTTGCTCAAGATACTGATTCAGCAGACTACAACATTTATCAGCTTCAAAACATTGGCTGTAAACATTGGTCACACAACCTACCCATTTATATAAACACTTGTGTGCCAGACTTGTTTTCATAAACACTCTCGGTCTCAACACTCACATAGTCTAAACATTCTGGTTACATCATATACTGACATATCTGCTTGCTGCACTTTTCAAATTTTTTATAAATCTTTTAGATAACATATTTATCAATGGCTATTTCTTACAATTTAAGCCAAATATTATTTTAATTCACCTTTCAGTTATTATTGCCCTTTAATTACAGTTTCTATTTAATACTATTATCTCAATACCATTATTATTATTATTATTATTATTATTATTATTATTATTATTATTATTATTATTATTATTATTATTACACTCTTTTCACACCTGTAAGCATTTTATTCTATCTGATTGGTATTATAAACTTTATACTTACAGTACATTATCCGCATATTGACCTGAACACAAAATACACACCACACACACACACCAATATCTCCATGTAACCTGTGAAACATTTAACAACACTATTACTTCATACCAAACAATTTAACATTTATTTGTTAATATCAAATCTCATAAAACAATTTACACTCATTAGAAAAATTCGACCATATAACATTTAAATCAAGCAAAATATTTAAACATTTCAAATTATTTTAATTAAATCAATTATTGAATACAACATTTTTAATTACTTTCACCCATTGCAATAACTACAACTCATTCATTATCTTCTTCTCAATTATTTTTGTTATTTATTTAAGCTGCAAAATATTAATATTATTATTATCATCATCACAACAATTTCTGCTACATACATACATTGTTTATCTAACATTTTATAATACATAAAATTAATGACACTACACCTGTATTTACTATTCTTCAGCAATAATTATTCAGTTGTATCACACTTCATTGTCCAAGGTTGCGAGGTCTGAACCAATAAACATAATGTTTACAAACTGTCTTTTATTGTTTTAATAGTTTATCCTCCATCGTCCCAGATAAGTCTTGGTGTTATGTAACATTTTTCAATTTTATTACCACACAAATGACTGTTTTGTGTGTTGTAACCATACAAACTAAACTCATTCCTCTTACTCAGATACTCATTAAACCAGTCAACATTAGGCATTTTTGTTACGTCTCCATCGGTAAATTCATTCATGATCGGGTTAATTACTTTAGTCAAATCATTATAATCATTGTTACTCAAATATACTTTTAAACTTTCCTTCCATTCATCATACTTTCTATTTAAATTATATAATTCTGTTACTTTCTCCACATACACTTCTCTGTTTAACTCTCTCTCATCACAATACCAAATCACACTTTCAACATCATTATTACAGACAGAGGGTACAACATTATACAACATCACTAAACAACTCAACTCTTCTACTAATACGGGTCTCTTGCCCTTCAAAAACAACATTTGTAAATTCATTGAATAATCATCATCAATAATAAAGGGAAAATCTACCCCCTGTCCCCACTCTACTACAACATTATTTTTTCGCTCTCTCTCTACTTCATCAATACACATTAACATTTCATTATCACTACATTCCACCAACTCATCAGTACTCTCATTCTTTATTTTTACCGTATCCGTCTCCGATACTAATTCTTCAAACTCAATATTATTATTCTCATTTTCAACATTATTGTTATCACTTATCTTACTCTCTACTACTACGTTTTTACCCATATCATTATAATTGTTATCTGTTTTACATTCAAAATTTTCAGTTACCTTTTGTCTTTGTTTATCAAAATTTTCCACCACATTACTCTCTATTTTGTCAATTTTATTATTCCTACTATTCAATGAGTGACTCAACGTTTCTTTTAATTCATTTGTCAATTTGATAAAGTTACTCTCACAGTTGATTTGTACTTTATTAATATCAGTTTTAAGTTCATCAGATTTTACGCTAATACTCTGTTGAAACTGAATATTCTGTTCTTCGACTTTTTTATTAAAATTGCTCTGTATATCTAATTTCTCATTTACACTACTTTTAAATTCTTGCATCTCGTTTTTCTGTTCATCTAACTTTACATCAAATTTATTGAAACTAGTACACAACATTGTATTTTTTTCTAAAAGCAATTGGATCATTTTCATCATATCTGGATCCTCAGATTTTTTAATCGGGACTGGTGTTGAATGCAACACGTCATCCATAATTTTCGACTCAGTTCCGGTTAATTCTATATTTATTTGGCTCTCTGTTTCAACGTCAGACAAACTGGCTTCATTACTGTCTGCCATTTTTATATTGTCAACTTACTACTTTTCTTAATTTACATATACTGCTCTTAGACTTATTTCTACAACATCTTATATTTACTCTAATCTTACCTCATTGTCTTGCGTACTTTACGTCATTTTTTCCGTATCGTTATTCAACCTTCAACCATACTTGTATTCGCTTTTAGGTGCCGATTTATAATTATTTTACAAATCGAGTCTCTGTTCGCAGCGTCAATTGTATTATTTTCTTTTAAAATACATTTAATTATTAAACTTTTATTAATAAAAAACTCACCTCTTACGCCAAGGTCCGTTGCACGAAACTGCGAAATACAAATATGACCTTCAGGTTATCTGAATAACATACTCGACTCGCTTTTCATTTGAAACAAATCTAATTTAATTGCATTGGTTATTTTCTTTTAAAACACACCCTTACTCCTCCTTCTACCTCAATTCACATATTACAGCTCCCTTTTCTCCTTTTAACAGACAGATACTACATACACATTTTACTTAATCATTTTCTTATTCTAATATATTTAGAAATCTATTAAAGTGCGACCCAGATTGCCCATCCACTCATTCATACGAAACCCCTCTTTATATATGCAATTACTTCAAAACCCCCTTTTATACATGATCACAACAATTTTGGGTTAGATACAATTACAGTTACCATGGCGTCTCCTGCAACCTCATGGCGCGTCACACACACGATTTCTTTCCCAAGAAAATAAAATGTTATTGTTTCATTGATTTTTTAAAGTTACACTGAATCACTTGTATATCACTTTACTTTTGAGTTATATTTTAGTTCTTTAGGCATGCTGTTACAGTCGGATGGAATTTTCGGCCCGCTAGCCGGTTGTATTTAGCCAGCTGCGGACATGGTAATTAGTCGACTGGGCGGCAAACTTTTTGTCTGTACACTGTTAATACTTTTTAATAACTGTTTTCACACGTTCTAAGATAAGCCGAATTTGTTTTAACGGCCTATCTTGTAAACCCGAGGCCACTGTTTTAAATTCACAACTTTATTGTCTGGTGCTGCTTACTCTCTGATACCAAACTGCAAACTGGAGACTGTGTCACAAGGCTGCTGCTGGGCGGTTGCGCAATCCGTCTGGCAATTGTTTTGGCTAAATAATGTGCATTGCTGTACTGGAGGCTCCTTACAGGTGAAGTCTGGCAATTTAAAAGTGATTGAATGGGTGATCTATATTAATATAAAATTAAACTGTGGTAGCTCCCATATATGAAGTGAATTGTACACTTTTAACAGAATCAAAACCAAAATTAATAAAAAATAAAACCTTCTAATTCGACCCATTACAATATTTTTAATATTTTGTTGTTCACATTTTATTCTCTGTTCTTTAAGGTCAAATTGGTCAAATTTGGTATCGAACTTCTCGTCATTAGCATCAAAACGTTTATTTATTTTATCGTCACTAGAATTAAAACGACTTTCCAACTCACCTCTCAGTTCGTTTACCAACTCACCTCTCAGTTCGTTTAAGCTACTATCAAACTTGCTATCAATTTTTCGTAAAAAACTCATTATATCCATTTCATCGGATTGTTTATTTTTATTTGTTAAAACTGGGGTTAATTGAATCCCAGAATCAACAGCTGTTTCACTTAGTTGCTTGAGCAGCAATTGGGGTAGAATGACTTATTACGTTACTGCCAACAGCCGTTTCTGTAACAGCGCTTGGATCAGCTGTCCGCATCTCACTTTCATTCAGTGACTGTAGTTCAAGGTCACTTTCACTCATATCTACGTTCGTTACATTGCTTTGTTCAGTATGCTCAGACATTTTTAACTGATTTATAACTTATTTTTACTTACGTGATAACTACAATTGATTAATCTCCTTTCAAAACATTATACTACAAGATACATAAAATAAACCTTATACCATAATTACGTACATTTAACGTAAATAAAATTTTGCTTTCATAACCGTATTTCATTCTCTGTACTGTCAAAATGGGCCGGTGTAATATAACTTTTTATTACATTACATCCTGCAGTCACGGCACCAATTGTAACTTTTTATATATTTTTTGTATTTATTAATGAATTAAATTGAAACTTCCACCTACCTTTTAATTCTTGATCTGGCCTGATCTCTAAGTGTGGACTAACCCCGTTCGTACGGCGAACTTAACAGCACAGTAAATGAAATAAGGTGGTTTAAATAATTTGTAAACTCTTTTAGTAAATAAAGTAAAGTAATGAATTTATTGTAATAATTTCAACCATAATTTCCACAATTAAATTAAATTGTATTTGATACTGAGGTGAAGCCCCTTCTTACCAGCAATAATTTTAACATATTTCACCACATTACTTATGTCTGCCTTAGAATATTTATTAATTAATTTAAAGCGACCCAGCTTGCTATTCACACATTCATTCCTTTTATTACCCCATTTAATTTATTTAATTGTAAAAGGTTATATGATACGTTTACTTGATTTTGATGATTCAGGCCGACCACCTGCTTCACAATTTCGTCAATGTTCTCCGAATTCAGTTCTCCTGTTAGATTTTGATATTACTGCCGATTAACGAACGTTACACTTTCTGCACCACTTTATTTTATAATTTTTTAGCCGGTCTGTCTACATTTTATTACATTTCAAAGTATTTTTTGCGAACCGCGCATACACGCAACTGCGCGGCTCAGATGTCGTTAGCCGACTGTCTTTAACTATTTTTCCATTTGTACTAATAAACAAAACCCCGCCCGGTCGGCGACGCACACCACCACCGGCGTCCGCTGCACTCAGTTCTTTTTCGCCGACTGATGAAACGGTGGGTAATTAAATCCCCACCTTGCCTGACTGTTTCCGGGCACATACACGGCCACTGCGATTACTAAGCTTTTCGTCACCGTTTAGGTAGCATGGTTTGGCATTGGGCACTGGCGTTGACGATGCTGACTGGCGAAAATAGTGAGGCAGTGGAAGGCGTGGCCTCTAAGAGTCACCAACGACCCGCAACGAACCGCATGGAACAAACTTTTCGTCTCGCCATTTTTTGTGGCGTCCCTTTGGAGTCTGATGTGTGTCTTTATGCGTGCATGTTCATGTTGCGCGTCTTTGTACGTGCCTCAATGCTTAATTACCGCCATTTGTTTAGACTAGGCATCGCATTCCATTGCCAACTCGCCGTTCACAATCTCACTTCATTATTCCTTTGACGGCAATTTTACTTCACATAGGGACTGACCGTGCAGAGGGAAAATATAATATTATAATTTTTTAATAAAATGAAAACCCTTCCCTTTAGGGTAAGTGTTAGAACTGACCACTGGGTGTTCACAAAACTCAAGCTTTTGTGACAAAAGTCAAGCTTTTGTGACAAAAGTTGGGGCTCAGTGTGGGTGACTACAGATTATTACACTTATGATGGAATTTAAATAAACCCCCTGGTCTGTACCGTACAATACCCCCCAATGAGAGGTTTTCTGTCAAAACAGAAAAACTCTCATTGCCTAAAAACCTAAGAGGACCAGCAAGGATATGGCGCCGTTGACCCCCTGTAAATCCTTATAAATCATGGGTAACTTACCCCCTTGGTCCGGTGACTGCGGCTGGACCTGCATGACCTTACTGGACTTCCCTCGTCGAGATCCCAACACCATAAAGTCAAACAAGCACATCACCACAGTATCACCAGACTCTTAACATTCAAAAAAAATATCAATCACTGGCTTTTCAACATACCACATCCTTAACTGACTTGTTTCCCCTTAGACGTACTGGATTGCCTTTAGCAAAGTACTTGTTACTTATTTTGTATCTTCCTCTCTTGGTTTGCCTACACATACTTAACATAAACAGATTACATATATTGATCATTTAGGTTAGAAACAATAAAACCCAAAAAAATACATTTGAATTCCCCAATGTAGGTTATATAACATTGAAAACCTAGAGATTTTTTATATCTAATCCCAATCATAGCAGATTCTATTAAATACCATTTACGTTTAATTATTTATCATGTATTATACACTTCAATCCCAAATAAATTTCTCGACTTTGTTACCAAAGTTTCACATTCTTTAAGTTAATTACCATCTCTTTTCATTACCTACCTTAATGGCATTATTTAAAACAATTTCAATTCAGATAATGTCATCTTGCATCTATTTACTTTCATAATAAAATTCATTTATCATTTTTTCTTTTTTTTTATAACCTCCAAATCAAAACTTTCAAATCTATTACCAAAATGTAATATGGTTTAACTATCGTTTAACTAAATTTAATTACATTAATTTAATTTTCCTTACAAAGATTCTTAAAATTTCATTATTTATTACTATAACACCTTAGCTAATATTTCATAAAATTCATTATTATCATAAAATCAATTGCAACTATAAATTGGTTACACAAACTACAATATACATATAACACCATGTATCGGCTGCTAGCTTATAATATCAACACAACCTTACTCTAAGTACCTTTAACACATGTAAACCAAATACAAAATTATCTACAATGTACTTCATTAAATGTTCTTGTTAACCAACAAATCGTTACATTATTAAGTCCAGTATTTAAAACCATTAACTCTCATAATTAACTGTCCATTAATGACAATTTAACCATCATCATCGAAAATCAATTTTCTTTTAATACAACACAATACATAACCATTACAAAACAGCACTTGAGTCGAACCAATAACAACATATCTAATCAGAGCCAACCAAACTCAATTTCACCGTGATTACGGTCACGTAATCCCTAACTGACCATTCCATTATACTCCTCCTTCCATATCATTTTATCATATTCCCCCCCTAACCCAGTTACAATTGGGTAAATAACCTCCCGGGTAAACCGGGCGAGGCATTTACCTCTTTGCATAGATGCTATATCTATGCCCTTGACTTGTAACGGCCAGCTCCTTTCCACACACTCTATTGCTTGGTGATGTTCGACTGTAGCACCCATTTGGTTTCACAAGAACTGCAGTTTTTTTTGTTTTTTTTTTAGGGTGTAGACGCTGCGTACCCCGTTCTTGCTTCAGTGTTATAAAACATTCGGCATTACTGGTATCCAAGGACACCAGTAATCGTACTAAAATTTAGTTACAAGCCCTTAATCGGTCTACCATCCCATTCGATGGATAGCTGCTGTTCCATAGTTATGATTCACCTTGATTTACCCCCCCAGTTAATTTCTAAATTCACCTTTACAACAGTAAGCTATGGCCAGACTTAGGCAGCGCGTAACGTAATAATGCCCTGACCATAGGCGTTTAAAGATGAGCCAATTCCACAGTCAGGGTTCGGTGAGGCCGTGACTGCCCGAAAGTGGGGAATCACATTTAAAATACACAATACATGTTACACATTTCGATACCTAATTACATCGTAATCAAATATACATGTATATTTCACAAAAACCTAAACTCAAAATAAACGTTACTACCCTGAGGTTAACATAAAACATATCATCTCTGAATTTGTATAAAATTCACTAACATTACTCAACTTCCAATTTCAATTCTTATTGATTAAACATTTTAATTGTTTAATTTTAATTATCTACCATTTATTATCCATTTCAAATAAAAAATAAATTATTCAACTTTATTACACATATTTCCATCTTTTAAATTAACTACCAAATCAAAACCACTAAATCAAATCTCTTTTAATTAATTACTTAAAACATTTTACATTAATTAAATCCTCTCACATAAATTTTAATTACCTCATAATCAAACATTGTAAGTTATTTCAAGTAGTTCATTATTCAAAACAATTTTAATTCCTTTAATTTCATCTTGCATTTATGTATTTCCATAATAAAATTTATCTATCATCTTTATAACCTTCAAATCAAAAAACTTTCCACTTGTCTACTAAGATTTCTGTCTCTTACATTTTACATTACTTTAATTTTATTATTTAATTTACATACTGTTAATTATTCAATTCAAACAAAATATTATTACTGACATGACTTCGAACTAACCTGTAAATTAACTACATAAAACAATGTACACATAACATCCTGTATCAGCTGATATCTTATTGTAACAACATAACCTTAACACAATATATTTAACATCACTACAAATTCAACATCATAAAATTACCACCTTTAGAGACAATTGATGACCCATACTCAGTCTATTATTACATCAAGACAAACATGTCAGTTTTTAAGTTTGACCAAAATTTACACACCTTACAGCTTTACTTTAATCTCAAATTCTATTAAATCTTTCACTGGTTACCCTATAATTTTAACTATGAATTTCTGTTAAGCATTTTCATCATCAATTGGTTCGGGTGACTCCCAGTCATTAATAATGATCTGATTTATTGAACGGGCATGTAGATATAACCTTACTCACAGTCTTCCTTCTAACAACCACTAACGGATTTGTATAGGGTGACACCGATCTCTCAATAAAATCCCCCTCCAACCCTTTATCTAACTCTACTTAAATCATTCTTCTCTTATAACAAAGCACCTGATACCCTTTTTGTACATAGGATGTGTGTTCCCGCACCACCAGCTCATTCCCTTATCAGTTCCTGGCTCCAAGGATGTCTTTATACACATGGAATCATGCAAAACACATTGAAACGTCAGGGCATCCATTGATGTCCATCAGCATTCTCGGAAGTTTTCAATGGACATAAATTGACGTCCATTGGCGTCAAAGTGTTAATGCGATAAATTGGACATTAAATTTATCAATATCGATAAAAGTATATTCATTTTTTCAAAAAGGGATGTACAAAAATAAGAGATATTCAAACGTTTAATTTGTTATACTTCATAAATGTAGTGAGAGTAATATGAAATTATGTGATGCGATCCCACTGCTGTTTTACTTTTGTGTTCTAAATTTCTGTTTTAAATATAATAAATATTAAAATTCGTATCAAACAGATTGTGTTGGATTAAATTAACAGATTACATTTTATCTGTTGGAAAATCTAAAGTAATGGTTTCTGTGTAGCATTTCCAAAAAGAAGAAAAAAGCGATTGAAAACAGAACTACTGAACAAGTTTTATTGTTTAATTCAATCTATTCATGTTTTACGTACTGAGTCACTTTATGGTTAATATAATTAAATTACCTTTTCGGTCCACCTTAGTGACACTTGCTTCCGTCGTTTAATGACACGTTTCGGGATGAAATCCCATCTTCAGATACACAAAGTCAGAACATAAATGTATACCACTATTTGTGGTTTGTCATAATTTAAAATATTTAAAATCGTTTAATAAAATATATATAAAATAAAAACGTAACAATTGAATTGCTCGGAGCGCTCGCATGCATGCACGCTGTACTACGACTTCCTCACGACTGGCTATACTTATCATTCAACCATATAGCAGTGTCAAACAGGTTATTAGAACCGAAGTTCATTTGATCGTTTAATATGTTATTTTTGGTCATTGCGTTTTTTGTAGCTTTGTATATTTCGAATTCCTCTAGACTATCCATTAATTTACCCTTCTTGCAAGTATGCAACGCCACGAAATTGTTTTCGAAACTAGTATAACTATGATCTTTTTCTATTAGATGTTGTGCAAAACTGGAATTATTATTATTTGTTTTTGGAATGTGCTCTAAAAATCTTGTATAAAAATCTCTGCTGGATTGGCCGATGTAGAATGCTGCACAATTATCGCATTTAATTTTATAAACTCCTGATTTATTTTTTAAAGGAATATTTATTTTAGTTTTGAAAAAAGTTTTTAAATTTATTACAGGTTTTGAATGAAATAGTATATCCTTTGCTTTTAAAAACAGATTTTAAAATATTTGGCATCAAACCAGTATAATTAGCTGAAATGAATTTTTTATGTTTTTTATTATGTTGGTTAATAATATTGGTATTTTTATTTTCTAAATGTTTTTTATGTTTCATTATCATTCTATCAACTATTACTGGCCTGTAACCATTATTTAGAGCTGTTTGTTTTATAATATTTATTTCTTGATCATAGTCTTCGTTATTAAGGGGAACACAAAGTAATCTGTCAATAAAGCTGTAGCATGTATAACCGTATCTGTGCATGTGTGCTTTCTGTATATTTTGTATGTCAGTTCATTACCGTTATTTGTTATGGTTAGATCCATACGTTTTTATTTTATATATATTTTATTAAAAGATTTTAAATATTTTAAATTATGACAAACCACAAATAGTGGTATACATTTATGTTTTGACTTTGTGTATCTGAACATGGGATTTCATCCCGAAACGCGTCATTAAACGACGGAAGCAAGTGTCACTAAGGTGGACCGAAAAGGTAATTTAATTATATTAACCATAAAGTGACTCGGTACGTAAAACATGAATAGATTGAAATTGGAACCTTACCAGGTAAAAATTGCGTATACACTTCAAAATCAAAAACTTAAACTATTTAAAACTAATTTAAATATTAAATTTAATAAAATTTGTCTATATAAAAATCTTATCCTAAATTACGCTAAAATCAAAATTAACGAAACCTCTAGAATGGCCAGAAAAACTGAGCAATTTGCAAGTAAATACAGGATAAAAGAAGAAATTAAATTCTTATATAGGAAGAAAATCTCATTAAACTTAGCTGTATATAAAGCACATTTAGAACTATATAATAATGTTCACCCCGCTCTATGCGATACAATCATACAACATATTAATCAATACGTTAAGAATAAGATTAGATTCCAGAAGAATAAACAAACTAATAAAATTGGCCGTTTGATAAGCAATCAAAACAATGATAAATTCAATAATGAAAAACATGCTTTCTACCCTAGACTGATAAACATGACTAACATAGTTCTCACGAACACAGAGGAAAATCTTATCAATAAGGGACTGAATTACAATTTTCCACCGAATCTTAAAAATAAAAATAACATAATTAAAGAAATAGTTGAAGCCGAATCTGTAATTAAGTGTGTTCCAGACTTAAATGAACGAAACGAACTACGAATATTAATAAATAATAGATTCAATAAAGCAATTAATAATAATTATCATAAACAAAAGAAATTAAATTATACAAAAACAAAACATGAACAATTAACAGCTATACAGCTAAATAAAAAACTCTTACAAAATAACGTTTACTTAACGAAGGTTGATAAAGGCAATACTATAGCATTGTTAGACTTAGATGAATATAAACAAAAGGTATACAAATTCATTAATAATAACAACATAACAAAGTTAAATAATGATCCCACCAAAAAATACACATTAGATTTGAATAAAACAATAAATAAATGTACAGATCTATTTGAGAAACATATATGCTACTCACTGAAACCAATAAAAGCTAGTGCACCATGCTTAAAAGGTCTACCCAAAGTACACAAAAAAGACACACCAATTAGACCTTTAGTAAATTATACAACCGCTCCAAGCTATAAAGTAGCAAAAACCTTGGTAAAAATAATCAAACAACATATAAGCTTAGATAATAACCAGAGTATAAAAGGTTATAAAGATTTTATTGAAAAATTGCGTCATATTAATATTAAGCCTAGTTACAAGCTAGTGTCCTTTGACATAGTGGATCTGTATACCAATGTCCCAATTGATGAAACTTTAAAATTACTTAAACAAAATTTAATAAATAATAATACCTTAGAAATAAGAAAAATTAATCAGCTAATGTTACTATTAGATATAGTACTTAATCAAAACTATTTTTCGTTTGATGGTTCATACTACAAACAAAATGAGGGCCTAGCAATGGGTTCTCCACTCTCAGGTATCCTCGCTGATATTTATTTGAATCATTTAGAAACTAAAATTTTAAAAAACAATTATTTTGACAAAAAAATAGTATACTATTCAAGATATGTAGATGACACCTTTGTTATTTTCAATGGTAACAATAGACACCTCGAGTCATTTAATAACTATTTAAATAAAATGCATAAGACAATAAAATTCACTATAGAAATTGAAAATAACAAAAATATTAATTTCCTGGATCTAACCATAACAAATAACGGTAATGAACTGACATACAAAATATACAGAAAGCACACATGCACAGATACGGTTATACATTGCTAAGTCATTTCATCCTCCAGCCCAAAAAATGGCTGCATTTAACAGCTTTATTGACAGATTACTTTGTGTTCCCCTTAATAACGAAGACTATGATCAAGAAATAAATATTATAAAACAAATAGCTCTAAATAATGGTTACAGGCCAGTAATAGTTGATAGAATGATAATGAAACATAAAAAACGTTTAGAAAATAAAAATACCAATATTATTAACCAACATAATAAAAAACATAAAAAATTCATTTCAGCTAATTATACTGGTTTGATGCCAAATATTTTAAAATCTGTTTTTAAAAGCAAAGGATATACTATTTCATTCAAAACCTGTAATAATTTAAAATTTTTTTTCAAAACTAAAATAAATATTCCTTTAAAAAATAAATCAGGAGTTTATAAAATTAAATGCGATAATTGTGCAGCATTCTACATCGGCCAATCCGGCAGAGATTTTTATACAAGATTTTTAGAGCACATTCCAAAAACAAATAATAATAATTCCAGTTTTGCACAACATCTAATAGAAAAAGATCATAGTTATACTAGTTTCGAAAACAATTTCGTGGCGTTGCATACTTGCAAGAAGGGTAAATTAATGGATAGTCTAGAGGAGAGGAATTCGAAACATACAAAGCTACAAAAAACACAATGACCAAAAATAACATATTAAACGATCAAATGAACTTCGGTTCTAATAACCTGTTTGACACTGCTATATGGTTGAATGATAAGTATAACCAGTCGTGAGGAAGTCGTAGTACAGCGTGCATGCATGCGAGCGCTCCGAGCAATTCAATTGTTACGTTTTTATTTTATATATATTTTATTAAAAGATTTTAAATATTTTAAATTATGACAAACCACAAATAGTGGTATACATTTATGTTTTGACTTTGTGTATCTGAAGATGGGATTTCATCCCGAAACGCGTCATTAAACGACGGAAGCAAGTGTCACTAAGGTGGACCGAAAAGGTAATTTAATTATATTGTTTAATTTCTTAGGATGCAATATATGCAGTATATTACATCTTGGGGAGGTTGATGTATGGAAAAGATAAAAGACTTTAATACGATGAATGGCACTATCAAGCATATCTTAAGGAGTATGGTTAGGCAAGAGATGTTATTAAAATTTCACAAGACTGTCTATTCCAAGCTGTCCAAACGGTAGTGAAATATGGAAAATGATGAATGCGCATGAAAGTCGACTGCAAAATGCGAAGATGAGGCTCCTTAGATTAGCAACCAGTTAATGACACAGTGAGGGAATGTAGACAGAAATTGTTTGATCATATAGGACCCATCAAGAATACCACACATAAGTGTAAAGATAGAAGTCTAGGACAGCCAATGAAAAGTTATGGCTCAATTGTAACAACAGATGATGTAATAGGCTTTCAACCTTATATTTGCAAAGTAGAAGAAGATTATTATAATAAAGTAAAATTTAATATTAACAAAAATCATTATAATAAGAAATAGTTTATACTGTGCTAGCAGCACTGATGCGCCTGACTGCATGTGCCAAACAACCAAATTTTTACAAAACCACCAATATCTCAAAAACAAAAAAGAGCATTTTAATTGAAATAAAAACCAAAATAAAATTTGGAATTTTCTCTAAATTTCACTTGCTGACACCATATAGCTATGTCTCAAAACGAAAGTTTTTTACATGCAGAAATTTCCACTACACGCAAATTAACAAACAAATTTCATGCCATGTGATCGTTTTAAGGCTCTGTTCATGAAAATGCTTAATTGCTAATCTTTAAATGGTGAGACCTGTAATGCTTTTGTATAATTTGGACTGAAAAAAACAATATAATAATTCGATGAAATAATAACTGCGATCTTGCTCGGGAGCGTTTCTTACTGTGGCATGGATATCATTATAAGCAGTTAGTTACTGGTAGATGGTAACCTAAACAGAGAGGTAAAAACTAAAATGAAAAAATTTTGAGTGACACTTTCAAAAAACGCATTCACCTCACAGGCATTAACCATTACATCTGCTTAATTTATAGGATACGTACAAAAACAAAACGTATTAAGTTAAGGATTTAATAATCAAATTGTATAAAGGTATAACATCAATAGTTTACAGTAGAATATAATAGATAATATAGATAATGAACATGTGTATACAGAGTCCAACCCGAGCAAGCTGTCCACACTGAGTGCCTATCGGGATCTCCTCCCCCTGGCATCATGCACAGGCGGGATCTCCTCCTCCTGGCATCATGCACAGGCGAAATCCCCACCACCAACCCCACACTAACAGTCAACAATGTCATTTACATTATGTCATTAATGGTTGCATTAGGTCAGACGTAGATCTGTATATAAGTGTCAGCCAAAACAGTAGTACGTTTTGTAAATATACATGGATGTGCCATTACACATTATAAATGTTATTTGACCTTGAATACTCTTGTTGGCGCGATTCTGACGAATGAGAAATCGTATCTCTGTGCTGGAGACCCGTGGTGATGCTGAATAGACACAACACATTTTCACTACACACAGCAGTGGCTGACGTTTATTAACCATTTCTGAGTTCCCGATGCCACAACTCAGATTAAACTGTGCACAATGTTTGTAGAAAAGGCGGATGTGTATGACGTAGTCGTTAGTTTGCAAAATGCATCTTCCATTCCCGCCAGAAATGTATTCACGTTTCTTGTTTATCTTGTCTCAGCCAAATAAACATTACTGTACTGTATACGTACTAATTTACATTCTTGGAATGGTAGTTCAGGTTAATCCATCCTTTTTAGGGCCCCTTGTTGAACTTAAGTATCGGCCAATTTCCTGGAAAACCATTCACTCTTCCCCCCGTTATTGTTTCTAAACATTGGGAATACGTTTTCCTTTCAGTTTAGTTCGAACATCAATTAGAACGGATTAACAATGTGCGCCAATAAAATGTCGAAATTAGCAGTTAAACGTAAATCGTTGACTCTTGAAGTTAAAATGAAAATTTTAAATCGTATGGAGTCGGGTGTTGGTGCCACAGAAGTCGGTCATGAGTTTGACATATCGGAGTCAACTGTACATACAATTGTAAAAAATAAAGAAAAAATTGTGCTATCCAGTCAGTCCATGGGTACATCTATTGCTGCTACAAAAGTGAATCGGTCTAGATCCTCTATTATGGAAAAAATGGAACACCTACTGTCAGTTTGGGTTGAAGACATGAACCAGCGGTGAATGCCTTTAAGCCAGGCTGTTATCATGGCTAAAGCCAAGTCCCTGTTTGACGACATTAAAAAAAAGGAAGGATTTTTGACCATTGAATTTAAAGCAAGTCGAGGTTGGTTTGATCGATTCAAATGTCGCTCAAACCTTCACAGCCTTCGACTTCAAGGTGAATCAGCAAGTGCCGACATGGAAGCAGCTGATAAATATCCTTCCACATTTAAGGATTTGGTGAACAGTCGAAGCTATCCCCCTAACCTTGTTTTCAATGTGGATGAGACAGGGCTGTTTTGGAAAAAGTTACCTTCAACACTTTCATTTCTAAAAGTGAGGGACAGGCCCCCGGCTTCAAAGCGGCCAAGGATCAGCTTACACTTCTATTGGGGGGTAATGCAAGTGGAGATTTGAAATTAAAACCTGTTTTGGTGTACCACTCAGAAAATCCACGAGCGATGAAATTTTATAAAAAAGAAAATTTGCCCATCATGTGGACATCAAACGAGAAGGCTTGGGTGACAATTGGGTGTTTAATGATTGATATCAACCATTTCATCCCCGAAGTAAAAAAATATTGTGAGGAGAACGACTTAGAACATAAAGCCCTGTTAGTTCTGGATAACCCGCCCGGTCATTCTGTTACCTTGGAAAGCCTCCAAACTGATTTTCCTGTTGATGTTGTGTTTCTTCTTCCCAACACAACTTCATTATCGTAGCCTATGGATCAGGGAGCAATTGCTGCTTTTAAAGCGTATTATTTGTGCCGCACATTCGGCCAATGAATTCATGAAACAGATTCAGCAGACAAGCAGTCAATGAAAGAATGGTGGAAATCGTTTAACATTATGAAAGCCATTGAAAATATTGATCTTTCATGGAAAGAAGTTACGCAACATTGCATGAATGATTGTTGGAAAAAACTGTGGCCAAAAATGAAGAAAATAAAGTTTTTTCAAATTTAGTGAATGACATCACACATCTAGCCAACACAGGGAGGCTAAGTGAGTAATCCATAGAAAAACAAGTCATTATGGAATTGATTGAATCCGACGTGCAGCCTTTGACAAACGAAGAACTTCTGGATCTACAATCTCAAGATGAAGCGGAAAAAGAAGAGATCGTTTCTGTAGAAACACCGCGAATTTTGTCAACTAAAATTTTGCAGGAAGGTTTAATGTTAATTCAAACAGGATTAAACCTCATAGAGCAAAATTAAGTTGATTGGGAGAGAATCGCGAAAGTCAAAAAGTTGTCAATGATGGAATAGATTGTTATCAACAACTATTAAATGAGAGGAAGCGAAAAGCATCACAACCAACTTTACACACATTTTTCAAAAAGGCTGCGACTAAGGAGCCACTTGAGGAACCTCAACCCGGAACTTCTCAAGGATCTTCTTTGTGATCAATTGTAAGTGAATTAGGTAGATGTGTGTATAAATTATTTTTGTACATATTCATTTATATTAAATGAATGTACGTATATCTTTTAAATTTAAATGCCTTTTTTGAGATTTCGTATTATGAATATTGTAGCATGACAGATAATCCACATAAATCAATTACTAAATGATCATTAATAAAACTCAAATATATGGAATATCCAAATGAGAATCAATTAAAAAGTACTATGAATTATTATAATCACAAGAATAATAAACATAAAGAAAAAATCTGCAAATAATATAATTATACTACAAATTAAAAACCCAGAAAACTAAAATTTGAATAACAAAATTACCCAGGTATGATAGAAGCAGGCAATGAAGATACCCAGACCAAATGAACTGACAAAGAAAACAGACCATAGTAAACAAAGGAATATACAGCGAAATGGTACTGAAGAACGAAGAAAGAAGAAATATAGAATGAACAAAAATACTGAAGAATAAGAAACCAGTGAAGATCCACTAGAATAAAAGAAGTGAAACGACCAATACCAAATAGAAACCCCATAGGGAGAAAACCCAAAAACCCCAAAAGTAAATGAATGTCCCAAGAGAAAGTATAACACCCCCAAAAAACCATATCACAATGTAAAACGGATAAAAACCAAAAGTGTTTAGAGTATTAAGTAACAGTGCACCTAAAAAGGTTATTGTGTAGTTTATATAGACAAACCTTAACAGTCCCCCCATGGTTAAATATTTCATGTAATAAAGCTAGAAAAGGACTAGTGATAATATCAATAAACAACCAAGGACAAATGTAAGTTATTAAATTGTAATCAATAAACTTTGAAAAGGTAAATGAGTTACCGTGCCAGTAAATAACTTAAAGTGTTTTTGAACAGTATCATATTTGATATGAAGGAATAATATTTCTAATAAAATGCCACTGTTTATAAGAACATTCCATAGAATGAATAATATAAACAGCGAGCTTGTGTTATACATAAAGTGACGGGGAATACATCCTTAAAATTGGGAGGTACAGATAAGACTGTAAATAAATAGTTTAAGAAGGTGTTAACCATTTAATGGAACGAATATGTTATGTTCTTATTTCCAATATTAACTATATAAATAAGATTTAGAATTAAGCAATATTATAGTTATAAAATATTATTTTGTTATTAATTTAAATTAGGAATGCCATATCTAAATGTAGATACCATTCCTACATTATAAAATGTTTTTTTATTATGTAATTTGTACACATAAAAGGTATTATTCAAAGTACCAGTTTGGATAGTAAATAAGTGTTGTATTTTAATTGTAAAATCAATGTTCAACGTTATAATAGTCAAAGAACAAATTGTTAATAAATTATATCAGAATAGAAGGTCAGAGAAGGGTACAAACTAACTGTATTAGTAAAAATTTTGCAAATAGCAACAGATCAAATATAGGACATATAACAGTGGCGGCTCGTGACTTAAGAGGCTGGAGGGCGCGACCTTTAGGCTCACTAATTATTTATCAATATAGAATTTAACGCACAATAGAAATGTCGCCAATATTTGATCACATAATTCATTAATAAAATAAGAATAGTAACACATACAGCATGCAACGATTATTTAAAAATTTGATCTCACCTCAAATATTGTGAGCTGTTGTAGAGAGTCAGGAGTTTTATTAATAAACATAACCACAAACTGTCCACAAAAATGTCTATGCTGTTTCCACAAAAAAAGTAATATACTATATTTACATTATATTATTTCTATGATACCTATACTTTAAACAGACCCTTTATTTATATACAAAGTCTATTCTCCTTTCCTTTAAATTAACGAACTTTTCTAGCATCAGAGTCCTTCATTTCTTTAACAAGTTCCTTGTTGATAGATAACATCGCAAGGGCATTCAGTCTATCGTTTTTCATTGTACTTTAGTCTTTAGTCTTTTCAGAGTCGAAAAGCAGCTCTCAGGTTCGGCACTTGTCATGGGGTAGTTATGATAATTTTCGGAAGATTTGACACTTCTTTGAAAACTGACGAAAGATTGTTTTCTTCTATAAAGTTAAGAAGTTTTATTGTGCCTTTAATATTAAAATCATGCCGTCTGTATAATAGTTCCAATTCACTCCGAAGTTTGTTTTCTTGTAAGAAAGAGTAATGTTGAATCACTCGCTTGAAATTTTCTTCCGGAAAGTTTGTAGAAAAAAGTGGAAATAAGTCACTTGGTTCCTCAGGGAACTTCTCATTTATTTGTGTTTCTATTTCATTTATTTTCTCCCTCTCTGCATCTCATTTTCAAAAATTCCGATGTCACTTTGCCACATTACACTGTCTTTGTTCCTACTCTATAGTTGTTGGTACAGTATGTCCACATGGGATAGAATTCTATGGAAAAAAGTTAGCCAGAACATGAAATTTTGGTCCTAAAGAGCCCTTCTGTGACCACTTGCCTCATTAACTGTGAGTCTGTTTGTACACTTTTCTTCAAGAACTTCGAAACATTCCTCCAACTTATATCGGTTTTCGTACACAACGTTGACTGTACGAATGTTGTAATTCCATCTTGTTACAGAAACTCTGGGTAACCTGGCTTGCATTACTTCCTTGAAAACGTCTGTTCGTAGAGATGAGTGTGAAAAAAATGCTGGAATGGCAGAGAGATTTGAGAAATACTCTAACTTTGTTGTTTACACTTGTTACTTTTTCTAATAGCAAATTAAGTTCATGAGCGTAACAGTGTACAAAACATGTGAACGGATACACTTCTCTAATTTTTGCCTTTACACCTCCAATAGAACCACACATAACATTAGCGCCAACATAAGTCTGAGCTATTAACATTTCCTTTGACGTGTGAAGAAGGGGATAGATATTGTTCATTATGCAGTTTGCTAATGTTTCTGCACATTTACCTTCAGGACTGAGAAATCCCCAAAACCTTTTGTACACCGACCCCTTAAACACACGTGTTTGATGGTGTCAAACTAATACCATTTGACAGTGGTTTCTCACATCAGTTGTCTCCTCACATTCGATTATCACAAATTCAGAAGCTTTTATCGACTTTTCTATTTCTTCCCTGCAGACACTAAGCATACGGTCCAATATATCATTCTGTATTATTTTCTATCTACCTTTGAATACTGTGGCCGATTCTAAGTGGTCTTTCATTGCAGAATCCAGATCCGCAGTAAACTTAATTAAGCATTTGTATACCCCTGGATTTGTAGACGATGCTCATTCGTTATGAACTCTTGGAGACAACTGTAAAACACTAGAGAATTTGACACACGAAATCAGCTGTTTTAAAACATGTCTGTTTTTGCTGACTTGAACATTGTGCTTTTCAATTTTTTGTCTAAATTGCGAGTCCAGACTAGACAGTATGTTTACTTTGTCTAACAAAGAAAAATCAACAACACTATTCATGTGATGGACGGATATTTCATGCTTCTTAATTTTTCTGTAAGATGTTTTATATCATTAACCTCTTTTAGAGTCCAAAAACAATCACCATTTTCTCTGGGAGACAATAAAATACATGGAAAATAGAACATTATTCATGAAGCTATTAAAAAAAACACACAAACTCAAAACCTAAATACTAAACTAATGACCGCACTGAATTAACCACGCCAGAGAAACATATAAATACTAAACAGAGCAAATCTCATATTATTATGAATAGTCTGCGATTAGTTGTACTGGGTGAATTACGCGACTTTCTGCTAATCGTGGCGCGGAAGCCTGCGCGCCGAGCGACAGTTTAAACGCCGCCTATAAGCTTACAATTTCGTTCAACTTTGGATAGCGTGGGGGAACTGAGAAGTGGGCGCGATTGTCAGAGCGCCGTAATGCAGGCTATTCCGAAAACATTTCTGCTATTACCTAACACAAAAACATTTTCTTGTCCGAAGCGTTAAAGAAATATGTAATGACTTTCCACAAGTAGTGATAATGGGTTGTTTAATGATATGATTTAATCTGGGAGGCGCGCGCCTTAGCACCCTAAGAACGAGCCGCCCCTGACATATAATGAATTTAGACTACAGAATAATTAACAAATCTAGTCCTATAAACCAGTTAAACTGATAATATTTATGTAAGATAGACACAACATATAGTAATACCAGGTAAATAATACTTTATAAAGATATGGTCAGCAGATAAGTAAAATTATACATAAAAATGGAATGTACTAACTGACAATATCAGGGGAGGAAGTCATAGATAAATGAATTGTATTTAAAAACAATCATTAATAAACTAAATTGCAAGAAATTAAGTAAGAATAGACAATTATATTAATTTCAGATTTAATAAAATAATAATTATATCAGGGAAATGGCTATTATTTGCTTAGAGAACAGGAAATACAATATTAAGCCTACCTTCCAAAATGTAAGAAATATAATTTTTTTAATGAAAACTTTGTAAAACTATATTAATTAGTATCAAAATAAGCAGAATAGAATAAAGAAACCGAATATGTATTTAGTATTTCATACAGTTAATTCATAACGAAATTTTTTTCCGAGTATAATGTATTAAAATAAAACTTATCGGATGCTAAGATAATTTGAAACAATATATAATATATATTAAATTGGCTAAGATTTTCAGGAGACGAAGGAAGTGAGAACAGTTCATTATTATCTGTTGACGAGTGTACTTAACGTGATTATTTGCTCGAAATAACCTATAATGGCGAACTATCAGTAAACCGAGTTCGGTGAAAATTTTCATAAAATTTTATTTTGAGTTATTTTTTAATTGTGAACCGGTGAAGTGAAAATATGAACAGTGTATCACCAATAAACAGAACCACATACGCCTAATTAATTGAAATAACACCAATACCACACAATTTACAGACGAACAATCAAGGTTAAACCCGACACATATAGACCAAGTGAGATAGACCCAATAACAACAATTTACACCAAGTGAACTATTAAACCATACACCAGTGACACTCAAATAAATCCAGAACCATTATACACAATTGCTGAGACCATTTAAACGGAGAAAAGACATCTTTATTTAAACAAATCCTTCGTCAAGGTTAGATGCTCCACTACGCATGCGCCAGTCGGCCATTTTGATTCATCGCTGTTCTCACTCCAGCTGTAGAGAAACGACTATCTGCTGCTTTTGGTTTGAATAAATATATTATATAACTTTTTATTTTTTTAATTATAACATTGTATTGTTTAATATTAAGGCATTTATCATTGTAAGTGTTATACTTTCCTGTCCATACCCTTCTCTGGCTATTCTTAAATAACCGTTCAAAGAACTATATTTTTATATACTACCAATGTAAACTTTTATATCGACCGGCCCTGAGTGAGTCGATACTGCTTTGTAACATCGATTCTTATTGATCAAATTTAACTAATTTATTAATAAAAGTTCTCTTATGTAATTTGGATTTGATTTTTCTTTAAAAAGGCTTAACAAATAAGTTAATCAAGAATACCGACTAACCGAAAGGCGGTAAATACGAAACAACGAACGCTTCAAGAAGAAGAAGAAGAGAGCCGTCTTTCGACTAGATCTTGAGTTAACCAGATTGTCATTAAATAAATTTACAGAAAGTGATACTATTACACTAAACACATAATACCCTTGAAAAAATTAACCACAAACAATAACCACTAATATTTTTTAAATATTAGGGTTAAAAATTTCACAAAAAATATTTTTTCAGATTTTTTTTTTTGAAATAAAAATTTTTTTATTTCAAAATTCTGTAACAGCAGTCACACAGATTATCAAGAATTGTTACAAAATTGGCGTCCAACTAAAGGGCTGTAATTAGGGATTGAAAGGCTGTAATTACTTGCCCAATTTCTAATTCAGCTTGGCAGCGGTTATCCAGCCAGAGAACCAGGAAAGATGCAGCGTCGTGCCACATCAAAGAAGAGAGCAGCGGAGGCCGAAAAAGAACTTAATATAGATGATAAGGAGACGACCCCAGTGGAGGACGTAGAAACATTATTACATCCACTGGAACCAAAACCACCAGCACAACCAAAGGAACAACCGAAATGCCCACACAAACAGGGGAAATCGATGTCCAGGAGGAATGAATAGAACAACCCGAGAAACCATCACGAGCAGAGAATAGTAACATGCAAGAAATGTTCAGGATAATGATGGAGAAGATGGAAGAAATCAAATCCAGTAATAAGAAAATGGAAGAAAACAGCAAGAAAACAGAAGAAAATAACAAGAAGATGGAGGAAAATTTAAGCAAGAAAATGGATGACAACAACCGGTCAACCAAGGAAGAATTAAGCAAGAAAATGGATTCCACCAAGGAAGAAAATAGTAAAGAAAGGAAAGAAGACCAACAGTCCTTGAAGGACAATTTGAATGAAATAAATAAGAACATAGAATCCACGAAGGAAGAATTAAGGAAGGATATTGAAGAGAACAGTAAAGAAGATGGAAGAAGAAATGGGGAAAAGGTTAGAAGAACTGAAGGAGGACAACCAATCCTCAAAGGAAGAATTGGGACGTAAGATCGAAAGGACCAATAAGAAAATTGAGGAGACCAGTAAGAAGGTGGAAAAGAAAATGGAAGAAAATAAGAAGAATTTGGAAGAAACCAGTAAGAAAATAGAAAGTGACAACCAACAATTAAGGGAAGAATTAAGAGAAAATAATAAGAAAATGGAAGAGACGATGGGGGAAAGGTTGGAAGAGTTAAGAGAGGATAACCAACTATTACAGGAAGAATTACGGGAAGTTAACCAGGAGAATCTAGACAAGTTAGATGAACGAATGGAACTATTAAGAAAGGAAATGAACAAAGAACTCAAAGATAATAAGAAATCTATGAATGAAAGGCTGGACGGAGAAACAATAACTATAAATCAACAGATAAGAGAAGTTGATGAAAGATGTCGGCTGACTGAAGGGGAGGTACAAGAATTCAAGGAAGTGTTCAACACCAAGGTCACAAATCTTGAAGAATCTAGTCGCAAGAAGGCAGAAGAAAACTGAAAGGAAAGCCAGGAAGAACTCAGTAAAGTACGAACTCAAATTACGGAAAGATGTGACGGAATGGAGGTAGTGATGACTAACATCACTGGTCAAGTGCGGCAGAGCCAGGAGGAAATGGAAGCAATTCGGAACCGACCAACCAGCTTCACAAATATCCCCATCAATGAAAACAGGGAATGGCTTAACTTCCGCCAATATAAAAGGAAGCCGATGGAGTTCTTGGCTCGTATTAGGAATATATGACCAAACACCGAATTAATAGATGGTCAAATAATCGAGAACTATTGGACGAATCATTCCGTGAAATGACGGACAACTGGCGGATGGTGAACAGGAGCAAGATAAATGATTACCAGCAGTTTAAAAATGTGTTCAAGGCCAAGTATTGGTCGGAGACCACCCAGAATTTAATAAGGGACAACATCTGCCATGGCCGATACAAAACCCAATTTGGCAATACCATGACTGCGTACTTCCTTGGGAAGGTGTGCCTGGCCAAGCACCTGGCACCAGCCATACCAGAGGAATGCCTGGTAAATAAGCTTTCCTACCATTATGACGAAGAGGTCATAAGAGCTCGAAGAGGTAGCCAGATAAAGACCATCCAGGCGATGGCGGAGCTATTAGAAAATTATGAGAACGAAGAATATTACAGGCAAAGTAGAAGAAGAAATGAGCGGCCAGAATTTCGAAATAATCCGTCCTCGAACAGTAGTAATCAACAGGACAACAGTGGGTACCAGGGGAACCGGTATAATCCAAATTACCATAATCAGCACCCTACCAACGGTAATAATAACAACAATAACCACGGTAATGTAAATCCGAACATTAACCGAAATAATAACGGATTCCCCGGTAATAGAAATAATTATTACTCAAATAATAATGTAAATAGCCAGAGAAACCCCAACCATACCAATAACACCGAGCGGTTTTATAATAACAACAGGGGTTACCAAAATAATAACAATAACAACAACAACAACAGGTTCTCCCGACCCCGGGTAAATTTTATACGCGCAGAATGGAACAGCCAAAACAGGTATTACCATCAACGGCGTAACAGCTTCCATGAGGAGGAGGATCGACGGAGAAGCCGAGAAAGGGAGGATCCAAGATATAGCCTGCCCAGACGGGGTAACAGTTTAGATGACCCAGAACGGAACATGAACCGAAATCAACCATCTAACCCTCTTACGGAGCGGTCAGCAACCACTCAAGGTTTACCGACCAACACCCCGGTCGGGCCTAATCGAGATAACAGTGAGAATGAAAATTGGGTAGTAGTCGGTGAATATCCTAGTCATTGAATACTGCATAACGAACCAAAAAATGACGGAGGACCCTGAATAGCTCAAGTCAACCATATTAAAGCAGAAGGTAGCCAAAAACCTAAAAAGGATCCCAGCCAGAGGAAGGAAAATGATTACTCTAAGGTTAACATCGATAAGTATGGATCTGATAAGGACGGATACATAATGAGGTGGTAAAAGAAATGGATGTCATGATAACAGACTACGACAAAAACCAGGTCAGAGAACAAGAAAAATGAATAACTGTGTGACATAATAAAAATCATCCACCTGGGTATATAAAAGAAAAATAATAATAAGAAGTACATTTGAAAAAGAAAAAGAAGAGTGTTCATACCATATTTATGGTAATAATATGATATGTTAACCATTTCCGTGAAAAAATATTATGAGTAATTGAATGTATAGAAGATTGAATTTTGTGTGCATAAATATATAAAAAAAATTTCTAAAACAAAGTAAGCACAACTTACTACCTCATATTTGAAACTACTTTTGGATTAATGAAAAAGAAAAAGAATTTGGAATAAAAAAAAAAAATTAAAAAACGAAGTAAGAACAACTTACTACCGAATATTTAGGAAACGATTACGAATGGAAAAATAAAAAAAAAATTCAAAAACGAAGTAAGCACAACTTACTACCTAATTTATGAAACAACTTTTGAATTAAATATAAAGGGAAGAAGAGTTTGGCAAAAATTATCAAAATTTAAAAACAAAGTAAGCACAACTTACTACCTTATATTTGAAACTACTTTTGGATTAATGAAAAAGAAAAAGAATTTGGAATAAAATATAAAAAAAAAAAAAAAAAATTCTAAAACAAAGTAAGCACAACTTACTACCTTATATTTGAAACTACTTTTGGATTAATGAAAAAGAAAAAAAAAAAGTAATCACTACTTACTACCCGAATATTTATGAAACTATTTGTGAAAAAACTAAAGAGAAAGAATTTGGTAAAAACAAATAAATTTAAAAACCAAGTAAGCACAACTTACTACCAAACATCTACGAAACTCAAATCATGGAATAGAAAAGGAATTTTGAAGAATAACCACAACATTCAAAAGGAAGAGTAAGTTCATATTACAAACAAGTATATATGGAACCCATTCTGAAAAAATTTCGAGAATAAAGAAATGGCAATAAAAACCACTGATACAATTAAAATGAATAAACTTATTGTGAAATAAAATTAATAAGACTTTTAAGCAAAATAAGCAGAGACAATAACCACATGGAATTAATAATTAAAGAGTGCATTTGGATAAAAAGCAAGAGCAGAATAAAATTTTGAAAAGGAAGGAAAAAACTATGTATAAATAAATCCATAAGAAAAATATGATCATAAAATAAATGTCAATTATAAGAAGGACAATTAAAACAGTAATTGCAAGAACATAATACTAGTGGAACGATTCAGAAGAATTAAGAAAAAACAAAAATATAATACAAAATATATGTTACCAATGACCAGAAGGAGATTGCAATAACAGTCAAAATATGACAGAGAATTAATTACATTTACAATAAATTTTACATTTATATTACATTTAATATAAAAAATTCATTAACATCACTGCTTATTTATCAAATTTGGCATCCCAACTATCAAAACGTCTACTCGTGAAATTCATGATATCGTCCCATGATGGACCTACTTCGGCCTCCTGTACCTCGGCCATGCTTATTCAATTTTCTATATAATACCCCTTTTATATAATACAATAATTAAATAATTATACATACCCAATCAAAATACTCCACACATAAACTCGTTATCCAAATATAGAAGTAAACACAATAATTTCACAAGCACGTTACGCTACCGAAACATAACCTAGTTTATGCAACAATTACATACGATAATTATTCACACATACGCCATTACCACAACCTGTCTCATACTTCCAATCAGGCCTAAACCCATATGAATAAATTCATATGAGTAATCCTGGCAGGGTCGCCATTGTAACGCTTTATTACATTTACAATAGACCCCCTCCCCACATGACTTCTACTTACCTCGTGCGATCTTTTTATGCACTTGCCCTGATTACCCTTTACCCTGACTTACCAAACCAGAAGATTCCAAAATTACGTATAGGTCGCTACCAATATTTTTAAACAAAAGAAAGAACAAATATGGAAACCTTGGTACATTTTCCCCTTTATAATTTTACTTACTTACCAGGTTCGTTCAGGCGAGATTTTCCATACAGGACAGGTTATGTTAGACAGGTGTAATAACTACTCTCTACGCATGGTAGTAATCATACAAAATCTGACGCTATTTTAAGTCAAATAGCTATTGTATCAAATGAAATTTACTGGACACCAAATTGTCCAATGAAGCTTGATAATACATACATTATGAAAATCAACAAACTTCGAACGCAAATTATACTATAGCCAACCAGTCTTTGACTATTTTCTATTTTCCCCTTTCTTTTTCACACTCGCTCTCTCACTCTCTTTGTTTACCCCACTGTTTGAGATCTCATTCTTTATTTGTGTACACCTTCTATTAAAAAAGTAAATGATGGATTATTATTAGATTGATTGTTTTCACTGCTGCTTATCTACACGTGGTCGCATACTAAGTTTGAGTCTTTTTACTCTGACACCAAAGTTCATGTTTAAAACTTTTCATTTAACCGGCACTTTAGTTAGTTTACTGTTGTATTGCGCACTTTACGAGATAGGCCGATTATGGTGTTTTCGGCCCATCTTAGACGCCCGAGGCCACCGTGACTTACGCTCACTCTGTTTTAAGACTGCTTTCCGCTCTGCTGTTAGTCAATGACTGAGGTGTTAGGCGTTGGCCCAGCTGCGCGCCAACGTAAGTATTTTTGATTTTGCCTTCTCTGATTGGCCGGTAGGTCCCGCCGCTTAGCCCGGGAATCCTGATACTTTGTACTGCCTGTTGAAACTGGTGTTTTCCGTAATTCACGGCCGGCCCAAGTTGCAGGCGATTACGTAACTCATCTAGCCGGGCTGTCTAGACATAAACACAGACGAGTGTTTAGTAATAACATTGTATGTATAGTTGGTTACAACGGGGCATACCAAAGGTGAACACTGACTGCTTTGAATTACATCTGATTTGAATTATTATTTTTTAACACAATTCTGTACCATTACACTGGTTTTAGGCGGATTTCCATACCTCGTCTCGCCCTTTGGATTGTCGTCACGACGCCTAGCTGTCGCCACATAGATGACTAACTGCTGATTCACTGGTTATGTTGAATTCACTTCCTTACATTCATTACCTTATATGGCCATCAAATACCCTCTTCACAGTTCTACACTCTCAACCAGATACGCGTTGTTACAATAAATGTTTTACAGAATTATTATAGAAAATTGTTATACAAATTCTGCCCCATTACAATATACCTTGTCAACATCGTGTACTGTCAAGTCGCCCTTGGGATTATTTGTTACAACCAGGTAAGTCACAATATTATCATCATCGTCATCACCTACTGCACCAGTTACCTCAATCTCATTATAAGGTAAGTCAATTTTCTCAACTCTCTCAATATCTGAAATCACCAACTCTCTATAACCTCTATTGACATTAAACATCTCTATCTCTCTCTTTCTCCACCTCTCATCACAATACATGTCACAACCCCCCTGAACTACCTCACTCCATGCAAAGGGCACCACAAAATCACTAAAACAACTGGCTTTACCAGGTAAAGCACAACAAATTAGAGGACCACTTGGAGACACCTTGTCTCCCACATAACCTCTGGAGGAACCTTTGTCCTCAAAAACCACATGTGGAGTCTTTACTCCACTTAAAACACAAGGAAAATTTGCCCTCTGCCCACCTAACATCTCTTCACGCTATCTTTCAATCTATTCAACAACTACTAATTCACCACTAACCTCTACTCCCACTAAAACTTCATCATCACTATCATTATTCATTACTTTACTCTCTACTACGTTTTTACTTACGTCACCATTATTATGTGTCATATCATTATAGTTATCAATTACACTAACACCATTACTTACCTTATCACATGTTACTTGATTTAGTTTACTTTCTTTGTTCTCATTTAATTTACGTGTATCTCTTTTCCGGTCTTTCATTTTCTCAATAATATTATCACAACATTTGATCACTTGTTTTTGTGAATCAATTATATTATTTAAATGCTTACCAAACTGTTTTACTAAACTGGTATTCATTTCATTAAATTTTAATTTTCTTGTTCTTTTATCTCATTAATATCACCCCTTAGTTCGTTAAAATTACTTTTGAACTTAACAATTCGTTGTTTCATTTCACTAATATCACTAGACATTGTATTTAGTTGCTTTAAAAGCAATTGCATCAAATTCATCATCTCGTTGTTAGACTTATCCCGTTCTTTTGTTGACACTGGGGTCGACTGTACCCCAGAGTCACTCATTATGGCAGAGTCAGTTAGACTACTTTCGTTTTCCTTATCTTCCATCTTTTTGAATTGTATAATCAAAATTTTATAAAAATTTATACAAAAATTTAAAACATTTTGTGTTATATCCTAAATCATACCCCATAACCTATAACCATAACCTATACAAATAACACTTCGTAACCTATACGAATTATTAAAAAAAAACGCCATTAACCAAAACTATCTCTGTACATCAAGTAGGCCTAACTCGTGTAAAAATTTTATACAAGCATCCTGGCAGGGTCGCCGATTGTAACTTTACAAATAAATATAAAAAATAAAAAGCTTACATACGCTTACACCCCTATTGCTACGATTTTACCACGTACCTATACTCAGAAGATTCCCAAAGTCCTCACCGGGTCGCCACCATATTTTGAGGAGTAAATATGGAAACCATTTACACTCTCCCGAAGAAATAATTTTGACAAATAATTAAACTCCCTTACAAAAATTCCAAGGTTGTCTAGATGAACTCATTGATATAGAGAATATATTATGGGTATTGTGGCATATAATTAGCCTAACACATATTTATGATACATTTTAGTATTTCATTTTAATAAGGTATTGTTAATTTCTTATTACTCTGACAATACAAAGAATTCCCAGACACAAAAACTTATAACATACAAAGAAAATATTTTACGTAAATCAGTACTTTCTCCCACCCCCTTTTTCTCATATTCTCTCTCTCTCTCTCTCTCTCTCTCTCTCTCTCTCTCTCTCTCTCTCTCTCTCTCTCTCTCTCTCTCTCTCTCTCTCTCTCTGTGTATACCCCCTTTTTGAGATCTCATTATATCATTGATTTTTATTTTATTTTTTTTCTTAAATAAATTATAGATCGAAATTGACTCCTGATTAATTTTGGTCAATTATTTGTGTTACAATTATGTTTTACAGTTACTTAGCTTGCACATGGTCCCAGTCGTTGCACCACCACTTGACACTCACTTTAGAATCACTAAAAATGTTCTAGCAGTCCTTATTTATGTCTCCATGGTTTTAGAACACTTTACTTTAACGGTTTACTATCATTTTTTTAACATTTCCATACTTTTGTATAAAAACCTCGGGTGGCCTACCGTACTCGCCTGCGTAGGCCTACCTGCGCTATTATAATATGACCATATGGTTCAGTGGTGAGTCTCAGACTAACTATGCGTGGCCAAGCTTTACTCCTGTTTTTACTGCCTTTTGAAACTGGTTTCTGGCAGTTCTCTACTTGCGTCCTGCCCCGTTCACTGGCTGTAACGTCGCACACAAAATGACTAACCGGTGATTCACTAGTTACTTTGAATTCACTTTCCTGCGTTCTTTACCTTACTTGGACATTACATGCCCTTCCTCTCCTACATTCACAATGAGATACGCTTTATTACAATAACAATATTTTGAATTGGAATATATATTTCATTACACAAATTTTGTTCCTTTACAAGACCCCCCCCCCCCCCAATGAGAGGTTTTATGTCAAAAACATAAAAACTCTCATTGCCTAAACCTAGGAGGATCAGCGCCACGACCCCCTTACTTCCTGATTAAAATAGGGTACTTACCTCCCTAATCCGTTGGCTGTGGCCGCACCTGCATGACTTTACTGGACTTCCTCCATCAGGATCCCAACACCGTAAAGCCAGAGAGACACTTGGCGACCCTGCCCTGACGCGCTGGCCAGCACAGGTCCGCCGCCACAGTTCCACTCAGATTCTTTAACAACAAAGCAAAAACATTAGCAAATGACATTTCAGTAATCCATATCCTTACACCGATTTGGGTTCCTCCTAGAAGTACTGATTTGTTTATCTACCTTCTAAAACAGGGATTCTCAACATTTTTTTGTGATTGAGAGCACCTTTCATAATCCGGGGCAAGTGGGAGAGCACCATGAAAATTGAATAATAATAATAATAATGATAAATGCACTCATCAGAATTTCACTAATATCTAAGGAGAAGTCGCTTGCAGCCATACGTAAACAGTCCTCCAAATGTGAGTCATTTAATCTTAATCGTGCTTTGTTCTTGATGTATTTCATTAATGAAAAACATTTTTCACACAGGTAGGTTGTCCCAAACATCGCCAAGCATTTGAGAGAAACATTTCGCAATGTCGGAAATTTCATTGTATCATTTGCACCCCAGAAATCTGTGACCTTTCCTTTTCAAAAAGATATTTTAAGGCTTGAGAGGACTGGAGCTCTAATAATTCAAGTTCCGCGCGAGCAAGATTGTGCTGTTGAATAATCTGAATTTTTCTGAGAGAGTCCACATTGAATTCAAATGGATTGAGCACCATATTAAACAACGGCTAACTTTCTTCGAATACATGAAAACGTGTAGCAAACTCTTTCAACAGATCTTGAATTGCCAGAACAACAATTTTAGGACACTCCGAGTGGGGACGACCAAGACTCGAGAGTGTATGTGCCAGTTCAGGAAAATGAACCAAGTCATTTTTACTTGCCGTCCCAAGGAATCTTTGTAACTTTGATCGAAAGGAAAATATAATTTCTTTTAACTGCTTTACCTGTTGCAGCAAACGTTAACACTAGAACGATTATTATTCAGTGATATATACATACATACAATTTACTTATTAAACACTTCAATGATTGTAACGTCTTACAATGACTATAGCATATTTAAATCTGTTATCTGTTTATTGGCCCTACATGTACACGTTGTATGTATGTGTATGATTACGTTGCGTTTGCGTCTGTGTGTGGGCGCGTTGCGTGTTTGGTTACGTTGCGTATGCGTATGTATGTGTGTGTGTGTGTGATTACGTTGCGTATGCGTCTGTATGTGCGCGCGTTGCGTGTGCATCTGTGTGTGTGTGATATTTAACATGATTTTAATGTTGTTGTTGTATAGATATAAGATGACTGGCTAAGTTTTCAATATGAATTACACAATGATAGTGAACAAAGGGAGGAAAATGTTCATCATTTTTCAGAAGAGCGACAAATCCTTTATTTTTACCTACCATGGAAGGTGCGCCATCAGTAACCACACACACGAGCTTTGATAAGTTAATGCCATTAGGTTTCAGGAAATTCGCGACAACGTTGTAAATGTCTTGCCCCGTAGTTGTACCCGGGAGCGGTAAAATTGTTAAAAAGAAATCTTCTACAATTCCACATTATCTATACAACGTACAAAGCACGCCAATTGTGCTACAGAAGCAATGTCTGTTGATTCGTCAACAGCAAGAGAAAAATAACTACAGTCAGAAAGTTTCTGGAGTGCTTTTTGTTTAATTTGAGCCGCGATGAGGTCAATGCGCCTGGCAACAGTGTCATTACTAAGTGGCACATTTTTTGCCGCATTAATCAAAACACTTCTGTATTTCTCAGGTATACTTTCAGCGAGAGTTGTCACTGCGGAAACTATGCACTCCTTCACAATTTCTCCACTTGTAAATGGTATCCCATGCTGAACAAGTTTATGAGACACAGATACAGACACTTCGGTTGAAAGTTTGTTAACAGAACTATTAACATTAAATGAAAAAGACTTCTGTTGACGTTGGAGTTGTGATTTTAACTCTTTGATTTTATGTATCATTGCATCTGATCCCGTGGGATATTGATCAGAAAACCCACTATGATGAGTTTCATAATGTCTTTCACAATTTGCTTTTCTGAAACCCGATAAAGGTGCATGACACAAAACGCAAATAACTCCGGTATTCTCGTCATTAATGACCACCAAAAAATCTGTCTTCAAGTTACCTTGAAAAGAATACAGTTTCTTTCTTTTTGCTTCGCTACTTTTATTGGAATCTTGGGTTGATGAAGAAGGTAACGTAGATATCGATTCTTCACTACATTTTCGTATTACAAATTAATCCATGTCTCTTTTTTAAGAACGTTCACAACACACTTCAAGGCGAAAGGAAATTGCAAACTGACAATAATTACGCGTATTTCACAAATAACAGAACAGCAATACTACAACCTAAATACGTCACAAAACTGGTGTACACCGCTACACTATGTCACTCCAGTCACAATCTAAATAAAACTGATAAATCAACAACACATCTAATTTCAAAGGTTTTGTAAAATATATAAAAACACTTGGTAAGTTTCACAAATTTTTTTTTTTTTTAATTAACTCTGACAGCTGTTTCGACTAACTTAAGCCATTGTCAAAGAGCGAGTGAATGAAATTACTGAACACAGGATGTTAGAGGAGTGTAGGTGGTAAACATCTGTTTAGGGCGTATCTGGAACATCTGTGTTGTGATGGCGAGGGGGGGAGTGTGTGCATGAGGCAAGGGAAGGTCTGGTGTCTTTAAAAACTAAATACAATCATGAATGCAAAATATAAAATTAACTGAACTAAATATAAACTGAATGCAAAATTTAAAATAATGATGAACATTCAAAATAATATAAAATAAACTAAACTAAATAACAGATTTTAATAAAGGGGATACACAAAATTCAGTCTGTTCATTGGTAAAATTTTTGTTATTTTTTATTGCTTTTTTAATTTCTAAAATTTCTAACAAATCCATTTTTTTACCTTTTTGTATGTTGTGGAGTAGTGTTATGTTTTTTGTGTCTATGAAGTGATTGTGTTGTAAGCAATGATCTGCAAAACCTGTATTAGATGATTTGGTTAATTTAGATGCAGAAACGTCTAATTTCTGCTTTCCGTGCCTTCAAACGGGATGGGAGAAGAGTAGTGGCATAGATAGAGGGGGCAAAGTATAGGTGCTCGTGTAAGTGGAAATGTCCACGCAGAAACATTCATAGAGGTCATTGCTATCCTTGTCTACTGACGCATGCGCGA
Source organism: Magicicada septendecula (assembly GCA_034769895.1). Lineage (NCBI taxonomy): Eukaryota > Metazoa > Arthropoda > Insecta > Hemiptera > Cicadidae > Magicicada > Magicicada septendecula. The sequence goes on along the minus strand of CM068372.1, from coordinate 74,011,424 downwards.
GAGTGAAACTCACGCGGATCAGCTGATTCAGCGTTAGAGGCAGACAAGGACAGAAATGACCCCTACGTGATTCCATCTCTCTTTTCGAGCCGGACGGTTTCTCAGCCAGTTCACCACCTCTATCTATATACCTCTATGGTAGTGGCTGCTCTTAAAGTCTCATTGGCAAATTTCGAAAGTTCTATTTAAAATCTGAAAATTGATTGGTTGAGCTAAGTGTAAAATGCTACGTGACTATTTCTGTGAGAACGTACTTAAAGCTGCCAAGTTTAGGGATTTCAGAGGCAATAAAATTAAATATTTTAAATAACCGCTTCTTTTGAGGGTACTAGTATGTGTGTAACAGCCCATTTACAAGATGAGACAACCTGGCGCCTACAGTAATAAACCCCTCGTCGTAGGCTGTCTTTGCCTTTTAAAGCTGCAAACAATAGAGTCGGTATCGGCTTGTAAACTACGGACAATTCCGGAAACCATTGCAAGTAGTGCTCTTAGAAGTAACAAAGGTTTCCAAACAGTATTCTGCTATACTCAGTTGTTGGTGGACAACAGCTGTACGGCCGTGCTATATAGTTCATAATTGAAAATTAGGGGTCACTGTTGCTCGCGAGCACTTTTTTGTACATCCATGATGAGCACCATTTTTAGTTACGCGAGCACTACAGTGCTCGCGAGCACCAGGTTGAGAACGGCTGTTCTAAAACTTTACAGGAATACAAACTCAACATATATTACCACAAGAGACTACATATATGTCATATATCAAATTAAGAAATACAATAACTCAATGTCTCAACTTTCTGTTTGATGACATCCACATTAACTTATGCTCTGCATAACTGGTACAATTAATTGTCCACAATTCATTACAAATTCAAGCTCCATATCATAGCATTGTAACATTCAAAGGTACTGTAGTTGATTACAAACATTCAGTAATTCCGATCCAGATTACCACCGTTTACACAATGCAAAACATGCTTATACTAAAATACATAAACAACAAAAGTATGTACTCACATACCCCATTACAAACCATATAACACCTGTTTTATAACTACTCCCAAATACATCATATCAAAATAACCATTTCAAATTTGAATTTGAATAAAAATTACAAATTGTAACTAATGGCTTTTTATCGTTTAATTAGTTACCATAAAATTTTACTTTTGTATGTACTAGTAAATATCACTATCACTTTTTAACCGGACGCCATGTTGTACAATATGACAACATTACATAAATTTACGTTTCGGGCCAGAGTTCGTGCAACACGAACCAGTTTTGTGAAATAGATTACCTGAAATAAAACTTACACAAAATACCATATATAAATTACTTTTATTAGTATGTAACTTGAATATTAATACATATTGAAAAATGATTCTAACCCACATATTACGCCACGGGCGTTTTAAAAATAATTTTACCCTCCAAAATCATGACATGTATTATAGATTATATAGTATCATATGAATATCTTTGTCGCACAACCCAGCACTTATATTAGTCACTCTCACTCCCACTCTGGTACAATTCCTTTACAAGCTCATTTTGCAGATTAAAATTTTAAAGACTTGAATTTACTTTGGAAATTTTGTGTTGGTCATTTCTTTGATTGAAATTAGGTTTGACTTGAAAATAAAATATATATATATATGTGATGCTGGAACGTTCTCACCAAATTGACATCTGCTGTTTTACGAACTTCGCGCACCGCGAGTTCGGCGATTTTTACCGGTCACATCTTGGAGTACACTGTAGTTATTCAAATAGTTATTTAACCACTTCTAGTGGTTTAAAAGTTAAAATCCATTAGTCGTGAACGATTTGCCGGCCGGCTGCGATCACTGTTTCTGATGAAATGACATCGAGTCTTTGTTCCATATTTCCGAGGTGGGGTGAATCTACGTCACTCGCCTTTTGTTCAGTTGTTGACAATATTGTGTTGTTTACCAAAACAAATTCTTGGCCGCTCACGTCATTAAGGCTCGTCGCTTTTATCGCATTAAATGACATACTGTTTTTTGTGATGCTTCACGTTTTTTGCTCCGAATCGGTCAGAATCCTGGCAAATATTACATAGTCCACTCACGATATATTCATAAAGGTTATTAAATGTTTGTCTAATTTTGACCAAACTAAGGAATACAATATTTATGGTTTTTTATACCATATTTAGGGTAATTACAAATTGTACCATAATTGTACCATTACAAAACCCCCTCAATGAAAGATTTTATGTCGAAGCACAAAAACTTTCATTGACCCTTTCATACGTCCTAAAGGGATCAGCCAGGATAGGTCGCCACAACCCCCTTACAATTTTATGTAAAAGAAAATAATAACTCACCCTTGGTCTGATGATGATGACCGTACCTACATGACCTTACTGGACTTCTCCTTCGAGATCCCAACACCATAAGGCCACTTAGGCTCTTAACGCCCCTTCTCTGACGCGCTGGCCAGCTCAGGACCGCTGTCATATCACCAAACACTGAAACAATTAACGAAAAATCTCAAAATAGTGACTTGGTAAATTACTCTACCCTTAACTGATCTGGTTCCCCTTAGCTAGGTGCTGGTTTGTGCTAATAAGCACTGGGTTTGCTTGATATATGATTAAAATCTAGTTATAAAAATTATCCTACTAAAAACGTAACTCCCAAGAATTATAAAGAATTTCCTTCCGCAATATGGACAACCCTGAATTTATAAATTGTTTCGATTTCTATCGATAATATTTATCTCTTTCCATTTTATAATTAGTGTAATAATTATAAAAGAAACATATTGATATAAAAAGAATTAAAGTATAATTGAAAATATGAAAATTCCACTATAAATCTCCCAAACATGGAGAAAACAAATTATAGAAAAACAAAATAATTAATAAATCTGTATTGTATTATTTATTCAAAAAACTTAATGAATGGTTAAATTAAAATTATTATTATTATTATTATTATTAACAGGTAAAATTCCGGTATTAACAGCACCAATTAAATTTATATTTATCCCTTCGTACACATTATTTCCATACATGTTAAAAATTTTATAACATAAATATATAATTCATTTTACATAATGATACACATTGATACATTTAATACATTGAAATAATTTATTCATTTTTAATCTTGATTAAGATTTGCACTATAAGATATGCACTAACATTTGCATAATTTATTTGAAGTTGCATTTAAGTTAAAAAATTACAATTGCAGTTAATTCATTAATTAGACATCAATTATTACTTATTATAATTATAAAATTCACATTTATTATTATTAATATTCATAATATTATTCTAATATTATTACTTCATTATTCATTTTTCATTACCTCTCTACTCTGAAATTTCTACCTACCTAACTACCTAACCTTTCACATTCTAATCACTTTTTAGTCTGGATGACTCCTATATCCCTATGCTTTTACTTATTATTACTCACCTTCTTCTAACTGACCACCAAATTTACCTGTCCATGACACCAATATCTCAACTATAAACACCTTTACTAATTTCATTTAAATCCTATGGCACCGCTCGTCTTTGTACAGAGATGGGTGTTCCCTAACTGGCTATATACATTCATAATATTTTGCCCTTCCAAAAATTTCGGCAAACACTCCCTTAAACTACGCTAATACCTGCCACAACACTATAAGTTGGCTACTCCTTATCACCTCACCCCCACTACAAAATATCATCAATAACAAATATATGTTTATACCTTTACTTTATTCACCTCTACAAATAATCACTAACGACTGTGTCCCTAAATATCTAATAATTCTCTTTGTATTATTTTCGTTAAAAATTCGTAACTATCTAACTCCATTTTCTTCAATTAAATAACTCACCTGCATTTATCTGCTCTATCCCTGCTTAAACACCTTACCTTACTGTAATCATTGACAATTGTCTTACATAATTCATCTCTCACCTACTCATAACAGAACCTCTCAAAATTCAAATATATATATTCTTACTTATTACATTATTATTCATAAGGAATTACCTTCATTACAAAATGATTTAATTTATCTTCATTAATAGAAACTTTTATGACAATTAATAATTTACTTCTGTTACCAAGATAGTACAATTTTCTTTTGTACTGTTTTAATTAAGTAATAAAGAATGATTACTCTTCAATTGTTATTCCATTATTTAAAAAATATTATTATTAAACATGTTAATTATTAAAATACATAATAATACATACTGGTGTACATAAAATATACCTGTAATACAACATCCAAAATACATAAACACATTGCTATATAAATACATATAAAACAATGAAAAATATACACTCCAACTCATTATTTTGTTATTTATCAAACTCAGTCCATAGCAGTCCAATTCAATACCACTTTACACATATATTAAATGTTCATTACACAATTAAAACACTCTATCCACCATCGTTGAATAACAACCTTATCTTAGGTCTATTTAATTTATTATTTAATAAATAAATTTTATGATTAGCAATATTATATTCATTTTCATTTATAAAACTGTTATCAGACAAATATTTCAAGTCACGATCGAGTAGGGTTCCGTTTATCTCAGTAATATCATATGTCATTAATTGGTTATTTATTTTATAATTATCCTCATAATTTTCTACCACAGGTAAGTACTTAATACCATTATCCTCATTTATTGCTATTTCAATTTCATTGTTACTATAAGGTAAGTATTCATTATTTTCATCTACCTTATCTATGCCTAACCTCCCTACCAATTGTCTGTATTTTCTATTTACTTTAAAAAATTTTATTACTTTCTTTTTCTCACAATATCTCTCTATATTTTCTTTCTTAATACTTTTCTCTCCATAACACCAAAATACACTTTCTCTCTCCAAATATGCAGGGGTCCCTATCTTAAAATTATTGCACCACTTATTAGGTACACAAAAATACAAAGAAACTTTATTTGTAGACCTTTCGTCTCCCAAATATAAATTGAAGGAACTCTTATCCTTATAAAAAATACGTGAAGACTTTTCTTCACCCCCTAACACAACATCAAAAGAAAATTCTACCCCCTGCACTCCTTGTACAAAAATACTTTCTCCCAACTCTCTTTCTGACTCAATACACTCAAACACTTCATTATCACTCATAATACTTTCATTATCATTTTCTAACATCATATTCTTACTATTTGTAATATTCTTACTATCTGTATATTCATTATTCACATTATCAATTTTAATTACGTTATTAGTCAGTACTTCATTTTTCGTACTGTTTTCCTTCTGGGTTTCTAATTGATTTAAATTCTCGTCTAGTTTTTTGATTACCTTGTCACATTTCTTAACAAGATTATCGTGACCTAATTTGATTTCATTTTTAAGTTCATTGAACTTGATATCAAAACTATCAAACTTGTCATTCAATTTTGTAAATTTGATATTAGAATCGCTTTTTTGCTCATCTAATTTTTTGTCTAATTTTAATAGTAATTGCATCATGGCACTACTTTCATCTGTTTTATTTTCTGGACTAACTGACATGGATGTAGAGACCTTCTCGGTTTCTACATATACAACAGATACAGGTGTATCTGCTTCGTCAATCTGACAAATTGGAGTTGGCTGAACATCCATTTCACTAGTTAAATTTACCTCAGCGGTACTGGTTTCTATTGCAATATTATCCTTATTACTCATACTTACAATTTTATGTTACTAAAACATATATATTTATAACCTAAAATTTTAACCTTACCTTGCGCACGTGTTACGTGCTTTAACGCTATTATCTCAGGTAATTATTTCACATACAGGTAGGTATACTCTACATAAAATTATATTTTATGTCGAGTCCCTGTTCGGGCGCCATCTGTAACTAATGGCTTTTTATCATTTAATTAGTTACCATAAAATTTGTACTTTTGTATGTACTAGTAAATATCACTATCACTTTTTAACCGGACGCCATGTTGTACAATATGACAACATTACATAAATTTACGTTTCGGGCCAGAGTTCGTGCAACACGAACCAGTTTTGTAAAATAGATTACCTGAAATAAAACATACACAAAATACCGTATATAAATTACTTTTATTAGTATGTAACTTGAATATTAATACATATTGAAAAATGATTCTAACCCACATATTACGCCACGGGCGTTTTAAAAATAATTTTACCCTCCAAAATCATGACATGTATTATAGATTATATAGTATCATATGAATATCTTTGTCGCACAACCCAGCACTTATATTAGTCACTCTCACTCTCACTCTCTCTCTCTCACTCTGGTACAATTCCTTTACGAGCTCATTTTGCAGATTAAAATTTTAAAGACTTGAATTTACTTTGGAAATTTTGTGTTGGTCATTTCTTTGATTGAAATTAGGTTTGACTTGAAAATAAAATATATATATGTGATACTGGAACATTCTCACCAAATTGACATCTGCTGTTTTACGAACTTCGCGCACCGCGAGTTCGGCGATTTTTACCGGTCACATCTTGGAGTACACTGTAGTTATTCAAATAGTTATTTAACCACTTCTAGTGGTTTAAAAGTTAAAATCCACTAGTCGTGAACGATTTGCCGGCCGGCTGCGATCACTGTTTCTGATGAAATGACATCGAGTCTTTGTTCCATATTTCCGAGGTGGGGTGAATCTACGTCACTCGCCTTTTGTTCAGTTGTTGACAATATTGTGTTGTTTACCAAAACAAATTCTTGGCCGCTCACGTCATTAAGGCTCGTCGCTTTTATCGCATTAAATGACATACTGTTTTTTGTGATGCTTCACGTTTTTTGCTCCGAATCGGTCAGAATCCTGGCAAATATTATATAGTCCACTCACGATATATTCATAAAGGTTATTAAATGTTTGTCTAATTTTGACCAAACTAAGGAATACAATATTTATGGTTTTTTATACCATATTTAGGGTAATTACAAATTGTACCATAATTGTACCATTACAAAATATTACATAACTTTAGTTTTAATTTTCTAAATATCACTATAGTATTGACGACTTGGAACACTAAGTTTTTTATAAGTAAAAACGTCATCAGAGGCTGCCATAGGTAGCGTTGTCCGTCTTGTTGTTGGTGACGGGATAGTTTTTCGAAAGATCGAAGCTGTGTGTGTGTGGTGAGATGTGTTCGAATAATGCGTGCGATTTGGATTGTGTCTGTTCATTTAGGATGTCGTTTTTATTTGTTTTTGTGTGTTTGTATATTTCTAATTGTTCTAGAGTGTCTAGTTTTCGGCCTTTTGTGTGTACGTGTAGAATGTTCATGTTATTGTCGATGTTTTTATATGTGTGGTTTGCTTCAATGAGGTGGTTTGCAAAGGTAGATTCTGTAGTGGTGTTGAGTGCTTTTGTGTGTTCAATGTATCGCTGTTTGAAGCTAATAAAAACGACATCCTAAACGAACAGACACAATTCAAATCGCACGCATTATTCGAACACATCTCACCACACACACACAGCTTCGATCTTTCGAAAAACTATCCCGTCGCCAACAACAAGACGGACAACGCTACCTATGGCAGCCTCTGATGACGTTTTTACTTATAAAAAACTTAGTGTTCCGAGTCGTCAATACTATAGTGATATTTAGTTAAGTAATAGACATGTCATGGACAACGAAATCCAAGAATTTAATTTTTTTTGTTGGATATTCGAATTGTCACATTATAACTTCAACTCCAATTTTATATTAAATACTTCAATTACTAAATTTTAATCATTCATATTTTATTACCAAATTCACATTTTAATTTTTAACATTCTTCAAATTTTCAAATTCACATTTTAAACAATTTAAATTAATTTAATTACTTAATAAAGATTTAGTAATGCCAATTATTATTCAATCACCATTATACCCATTGTTACACAAAATACAATATACACACACAACAAAATGTATCCTCAGATAACCTATAATAACAATAACATAACCTAATACCTAATACATGCAACCCCAATACAAATTTATATACAATAAAATATCATTGTTCCACAAAAATCATTATATCAACAAGCCAAGTAATAAAACCATTACATAAAATAATTAAATGTCCATCATCAACATGTGTCTAATCCCCATCATCATAGATTAGTCTTATATTGTACATGCACATTACATTTTTGTTGAAATCCATTATATTACGTCTTTCAATACAATAGTCATTTAAATTCTCATATTCTACCGCAATACTATAGTAACCCACAGGCTTATTACATATTATCATATCATATTGTAACTGCTAAAATAAATGCAAAAAATAAAATGAAGAAACCTTACACCCCGATTATTATGATCTTTTTAGGTCGACTTACCTTTACAGAAGATTCCCAAAATCCATCACCGGGTCGCCACCATATTTTGAGGAGTAAATATGGAAACCATTTACACTCTTCCCAAAGAAATAATTTAGACATATAAAACAAAATTCCCGTATATAAAAAACTCCAGGACCGTTTAAACAAACTTTTGATACAGAGATTAGGTTATGGGTATTGTGGCGTAATAATTATACTAACACATGATTATAACAAGGAACATCTTATTTTATTATTTTACTAAAACACATTATTACCTTCTTTTTAATGTTATAAACAACAAAATTGATAGACAAAACATTTTGAGACAAAAAATTGTAGTACACAAAAAGAATTTTTAACACGCAAATCAGTACTTTGTACTCCCTCCCCTTTTATTTCTTTATATTCACTCTCCCCCCTCTCACTCTCTCTCTCTCTCTCTCTCTCTCTCTCTCTCTCTCTCTCTCTCTCTCTCTCTCTCTCTCTCTCTCTCTCACTTTTTATTTTGGTACACTTTATTCTAAAGACAAATTATAAATTGAAATAAAATTTTTGATTAATTTTGGCCAACTATTGATGTTTTTTACAGTTACTTATCTGGCACGTGCTCCCATCATTGTTGCACCACCTGTTGTTAGACACTTAACATCACACAAAACACAAAAAAAAAAGTCCAAATTTTATGCCTCCGTTGTTATTGTATTTTATTTTATAAGTTTATGGTCACTTTCGACATTTTTAACACTAAGAGAAAAATTCGGTAGGCCTACCATACTTGTTCACGCACACTAATAGGACGTGTGTCTTGTTTTGTAGCCGGCTGGAGAGTGGGCTAGTGGGCTCTGCATCACTTGCATGGCTATACCGATTTTGTTTTTTACTGCCTTTGGAACTGGTGTAACGCTTTATTACATTAATACAATATTACATTACAATAAATTTTACATTTATATTACATTTAATATAAAAAATTCATTAACATCACTGCTTATTTATCAAATTTGGCATCCCAACTTTTAAAACGTCTACTCATGAAATTCATTATATCGTCCCATGATGAACCTACTTCAGCCTCCTGTACCTCGGCCATGCTTATTCAATTTTTTATATAATACCCCTTTTATATAATACAATAATTAAATAATTATACATACCCAATCAAAATACTCCACACATAAACTCGTTATCCAAATATAGAAGTAAACACAATAATTTCACAAGCACGTTACGCTACCGACACATAACCTAGTTTATGCAACGTAATTGTATACGATAATTATTCACACATATGCCATTACCACAACCTGTCTCATACTTCCAATCAGGCCTAAACCCATATGAATAAATTCATATGAGTAATCCTGGCAGGGTCGCCATTGTAACGCTTTATTACATTTACAATAGACCCCCCCCCCACATGACTTGTACTTACCTCGTGTGATCTTTTTATGCACTTGCCCTGATTACCCTTTACCCTGACTTACCAAACCAGAAAATTCCAAAATTACTTATAGGTCGCCACCAATATTTTTAAACAAAAGGACAAATATGGAAACCTTGCTACATTTTCCCCTTCATAATTTTACTTATTTACCAGGTTCGTTCAGGCGAGATTTTCCATACAGGACAGGTTATGTTAGACGGGTGTAATAACTACTCTCTACGCATGGTAATCATCATACAAAATCTGAGTCTATTTTAAGTCAAATAGCTATTGTATCAAATGAAATTTACTGGACACCAAATTGTCCAATGAAGCTTGATAATACATACATTATGAAAATCAACAATCTTCGAACACAACTTATACTATAGCCAACCAGTCTTTGACTATTTTCTATTTTCCCCTTTCTTTTTCACACTCGCTCTCTCACTCTCTTTGTTTGCCCCACTGTTTGAGATCTCATTCTTTATTTGTGTACACCTTCTATGTAAAAAAGTAAATGATGGATTATTATTAGATTGATTGTTTTCACTGCTGCTTATCTACACATGGTCGCATACTACAACCACCTGGAGTAAAAGACTGGTGTTGAATCTTTTTACTCCGACACCAAAGTTCGTGTTTAAAACTTTTCGTTTAACCGGCACTGTAGTTAGTTTACTGTTGTATTGCGCACTTTACTAGGTAGGCCGATTATGGTGTTTTCGGCCCATCTTATATGCCCAAGGCCACCATGACTTACGCTCACTCGGTTTTAAGACTGCTTTCCACTCTGCTGTTAGTCAACGACTGAGGTGTTAGGCGTTGGCCCAGCTGCGCACCAACGTAAGTATTTTTGATTTTGCCTTCTCTGATTGGCCGGTAGGTCCCGCCGCTTAGCCCGGGAATCCTGATACTTTGTACTGCCTGTTGAAACTGGTGTTTTCCATAATTCACAGCTGGCCCAAGTTGCAGGCGATTACGTAACTCGTCTAGTCGGGTTGTCTAGACATAAACACAGACGAGTGTTTAGTAATAACATTGTATGTATAGTTGGTTACAACGGGCCACACCAAAGGTGAACACTGACTGCTTTGAATTACATCTGATTTGAATTATTATTTTTTAACACACAATTCTGTACCATTACACTGGTTTTAGGCGGATTTCTATACCTCGTCTCGCCCTTTGGATTGTCGTCATGACGCCTAGCTGTCGCCACATAGATGACTAACTGCTGATTCACTGGTTATGTTGAATTCACTTCCTTACATTCATTACCTTATATGGCCATTAAATACCCTCTTCACAGTTCTACACTCTCAATCAGATACGCGTTGTTACAATAAATGTTTTACAGAATTATTATAGAAAATTATTATACAAATTCTGCCCCGTTACAATATACCTTGTCAACATCGTGTACTGTCAAGTCTCCCTTGGGATTATTTGTTACAACCAGGTAAGTCACAATATTATCATCATCGTCATCACCATATTATCATCATCGTCATCACCTACTGCACCAGTTACCTCAATCTCATTATAAGGTAAGTCAATTTTCTCAACTCTCTCAATATCTGAAATCTCCACCAACTCTCTATAACCTCTATTGACATTAAACATCTCTATCTCTCTCTTTCTCCACCTCTCATCACAATACATGTCACAACCCCCCTGAACTACCTCACTCCATGCAAAGGGCACCACAAAATCACTAAAACAACTGGCTTTACCAGGTAAAGCACAACAAATTAGAGGACCACTTGGAGACACCTTGTCTCCCACATAACCTCTGGAGGAACCTTTGTCCTCAAAAACCACATGTGGAGTCTTTACTCCACTTAAAACACAAGGAAAATTTGCCCTCTGCCCACCTAACATCTCTTCACGCTATCTTTCAATCTCTTCAACAACTACTAATTCACCACTAACCTCTGCTCCCACTAAAACTTCATCATCACTATCATTATTCATTATTTTACTCTCTACTACGTTTTTACTTACGTCACCATTATTATGTGTCATATCATTATAGTTATCAATTACACTAACACCATCACTTACCTTATCATATGTTACTTGATTTAGTTTACTTTCTTTGTTCTAATTTAATTTACCTGTATCTCTTTTCCGGTCTTTCATTTTCTCAATAATATTATCACAACATTTGATCACTTGTGTTTGTGAATTAATTATATTATTTAAATGCTTACCAAACTGTTTTACTAAACTGGTATTCATTTCATTAAATTTTAATTTTCTTGTTCTTTTATCTCATTAATATCACCCCGTAGTTCGTTAAAATTACTTTCGAACGTAACATTTCGTTGTTTCATTTCACTAATATCACTAGACATTGTATTTAGTTGCTTTAAAAGCAATTGCATCAAATTCATCATCTCGTTGTTAGACTTATCCCGTTCTTTTGTTGACACTGGGGTCGACTGTACCCCAGAGTCACTCATTATGGCAGAGTCAGTTAGACTACTTTCGTTTTCCTTATCTTCCATCTTTTTGAATTGTATAAACAAAATTTTATAAAAATTTATACAAAAATTTAAAACATTTTGTGTTATATCATAAATCATACCCCATAACCTATAACCATAACCTATACAAATAACACTTCGTAACCTATACGAATTATTAAAAAAAAAATGCCATTAACCAAAACTATCTCTGTACCTCAAGTAAGCCTAACTCGTATAAATATGCTCGTATAAATATGTTATACAAGCATCCTGGCAGGGTTGCTGATTGTAACTTTACAAATAAATATAAAAAATAAAAAGCTTACATACGCTTACACCCCTATTGCTACGATTTTACCACGTACCTATACGTAAGATTCCCAAAGTCCTCACCGGGTCGCCACCATATTTTGAGGAGTAAATATGGAAACCATTTATACTCTCCCGAAGAAATAATTTTGACAAATAATTAAACTCCCTTACAAAAATTCCAAGGTTGTCTAGATGAACTCATCGATATAGAGAATATATTATGGGTATTGTGGCAAATAATTAGCCTAACACATATTTATGATATATTTTAATATTTCATTTTAATAAGATATTGTTAATTTCTTTTTACTCTGACAATACAAAGAATTCCCAGACACAAAAACTTATAACATACAAAGAAAATATTTTTCGTAAAGCAGTGCTTTCTCCCACCCCCTTTTTCTCTCATACGCTCTCTCTCTCTCTCTCTCTCTCTATATATATATATATATATATATGTATATATATATATACCCCCTTTTTGAGATCTCATTATATCATTGATTTTTATTTTTTTTTTTTTTCTTAAATAAATTATAGATCGAAATTGACTCCCGATTAGTTTTGGTCAATTATTTGTGTTAGAATTATGTTTTACAGTTACTTAGCTTGCACGTGGTCCCAGTCGTTGCACCACCACTTGACACTCACTTTAGAATCACTAAAAATGTTCTAGCAGTCCTTATTTATGTCTCCATGGTTTTAGAACACTTTACTTTAACGGTTTACTATCATTTTTTTAACATTTCCATACTTTTGTATAAAAACTCGGGTGGCCTACCGTACTCGCCTGCGTAGGCCTACCTGCGCTATTATAATATGACCATATGGTTCAATGGTGAGTCTCAGACTGACTATGCGTGGCCAAGCTTTACTCCCGTTTTTACTGCCTTTTGAAACTGGTTTCTGGCAGTTCTCTACTTGCGTCCTGCCCCGTTCACTGGTTGTAATGTCGCACACAAAATGACTAACCGGTGATTCACTAGTTACTTTGAATTCACTTTCCTGCTTTCTTTACCTTACTTGGACATTACATGCCCTTCCTCTCCTACATTCACAATGAGATACACTTTATTACAATAAGAATATTTTGAATTGGAATATATATTTCATTACACAAATTTTGTTCCTTTACAAGACCCCCCCCCCAATGAGAGGTTTTATGTCAAAAACATAAAAACTCTCATTGCCTAAACCTAGGAGGATCAGCGCCACGACCCCCTTACTTCCTAATTAAAATAGGGTACTTACCCCCCTAATCCGGTGGCTGTGGCCACACCTGCATGTCTTTACTGGACTTCCTTCATCAGGATCCCAACACCGTAAAGCCAGAGAGACACTTGGCGACCCTGCCCTGACGCGCTGGCCAGCACAGGTCCGCCGCCACAGTTCCACTCAGATTCTTTAACAACAAAGCAAAAACATTAGCAAATGACATTTCAGTAATCCATATCCTTACACTGATGTGTGTTCCTCCTAGAAGTACTGATTTGTTTATCTACCTTCTAAAACAGGGATTCTCAACATTTTTTTGTGATTGAGAGCACCTTTCATAATCCGGGGCAAGTGGGAGAGCACCATGAAAATTGAATAATAATAATAATGATAAATGCACTCATCAGAATTTCACTAATATCTAAGGAGAAGTCGCTTGCAGCCACACGTAAACAGTCCTCCAAATGTGAGTCATTTAATCTTAATCGTGCTTTGTTCTTGATGTATTTCATTAATGAAAAACATTTTTCACACAGGTAGGTTGTCCCAAACATCGCCAAGCATTTGAGAGAAGCATTTTGCAATGTCGGAAATTTCATTGTATCATTTGCACCCCAGAAATCTGTGACCTTTCCTGTTCGAAAAGATATTTTAAGGCTTGAGAGGACTGGAGCTCTAATAATTCAAGTTCCGCGCGAGCAAGATTGTGCTGTTGAATAATCTGAATTTTTCTGAGAGAGTCCACATTGAATTCAAATGGATTGAGCACCATATTAAACAACGGCTCACTTTCTTCGAGTACATGAAAACGTGTAGCAAACTCTTTCAACAGATCTTGAATTGCCAGAACGACAATTTTAGGACACTCCGAGTGGGGATGACCAAGACTCGAGAGTGTATGTGCCAGTTCAGGAAAATGAACCAAGTCATTTTTACTTGCCGTCCCGAGGAATCTTTGTAACTTTGATCGAAAGGAAAATATAATTTCTTTCAGTTCACAAATTGTGTTTTTCTGACCCTGAAGACGTTTGTTCAGCTCGGTGAGATATTGAAATAGGTCTACCATGAAAGCAAGATTGATCTTGAAATCATCCCCGAATATTTCTGGAAACTTAGTGACATAATCGTTGGCAGAAATAAATGCTTTGATTTCTTCGAAAACTTCCCAGACCTTGTAATTGCTTCCCCGCGACTTAGCCAATGAACATCCGCATGTAGGATTAGTTCTGAATGTGGCGCTGATAAATCATGCAAGAAGACTTTTAGTAAGCGTTTATTCAGGGGTTTAGAAACCAAAAAGTTGATCAACTTAACTATCAGTTTTAACTGTTCTGAAATTTCAGGAACAGATATAAGATGACTGGCTAAGTTTTCAACGTGAATTACACAATGATAGTGAACAAAGGGAGGAAAATGTTCATCATTTTTCAGAAGAGCGACAAATCCTTTATTTTTACCTACCATGGAAGGTGCGCCATCAGTAACCACACACACGAGCTTTGATAAGTTAATGCCATTAAGTTTCAGGAAATTCCCGACAGCGTTGTAAATGTCTTGCCCCGTAGTTGTACCCGGGAGCGGTAAAATTGTTAAAAAGAAATCTTCTACA
Organism: Magicicada septendecula; assembly: GCA_034769895.1. Taxonomy (NCBI): domain Eukaryota; kingdom Metazoa; phylum Arthropoda; class Insecta; order Hemiptera; family Cicadidae; genus Magicicada; species Magicicada septendecula. Next base: position 73,996,056 of record CM068372.1, on the reverse strand, counting down.
ATTCCCACATTATCTATACAACGTACAAAGCACGCCAATTGTGCTACAGAAGCAATGTCTGTTGATTCGTCAACACCAAGAGAAAAATAACTACATTCAGAAAGTTTCTGGAGTGCTTTTTGTTTAATTTGAGCCGCGATGAGGTCAACGTGCCTGGCAACAGTGTCATTACTAAGTGGCACATTTTTTGCCGCATTAATCAAAACACTTCTGTATTTCTCAGGTATACTTTCAGCGAGAGTTGTTACTGCGGAAACTATGCACTCCTTCACAATTTCTCCACTTGTAAATGGTATCCCATGCTGAACAAGTTTATGAGACACAGATACAGACACTTCGGTTGAAAGTTTGTTAACAGAACTATTAACATTAAATGAAAAAGACTTCTGTTGATGTTGGAGTTGTGATTTTAACTCTTTGATTTTATGTATCATTGCATCTGATCCCGTGGGATATTGATCAGAAAACGCACTATGATGAGTTTCATAATGTCTTTCACAATTTGCTTTTCTGAAACCCGATAAAGGTGCATGACACAAAACGCAAATAACTCCGGTATTCTCGTCATTAATGACCACCAAAAAATCTGTCTTCAAGTTACCTTGAAAAGAATACAGTTTCTTTCTTTTTGCTTCGCTACTTTTATTGGAATCTTGGGTTGATGAAGAAGGTAACTTAGGTATCGATTCTTCACTACGTTTTCGTATTACAAATTTATCCATGTCTCTTTTTTAAGAATGTTCACAACACACTTCAAGGCGAAAGGAAAATTGCAAACTGACAATAATTACGCGTATTTCACAAATAACAGAACAGCAATACTACAACCAAAATACGTCACAAAACTGGTGTACACCGCTACACTATGTCACTCCAGTCACAATCTAAATAAAACTGATAAATCAACAACACATCTAATTTCAAAGGTTTTGTAAAATATATAAAAACACTTGGTAAGTTTCACAAATTTTTTTTTTTTTTTTTTAATTAACTCTGACAGCTGTTTCGACTAACTTAAGCCATTGTCAAAGAGCGAGTGAATGAAATTACTGAACACAGGATGTTAGAGGAGTGTAGGTGGTAAACATCTGTTTAGGGCGTATCTGGAACATCTGTGTTGTGAAGGCGAGGGGGGGAGTGTATGCATGAGACAAGGGAAGGTCTGGTGTCTTTAAAAACTAAATACAATCATGAATGCAAAATATAAAATTAACTGAACTAAATATAAACTGCATGCAAAATTTAAAATAATGTTGAACATTCAAAATAATATAAAATAAACTAAACTAAATAACAGATTTTAATAAAGGGGATACACAAAATTCAGTCTGTTCATTGGTAAAATTTTTGTTATTTTTTATTGCTTTTTTAATTTCTAAAATTTCTAACAAATCCATTTTTTTACCTTTTTGTATGTTGTGGAGTAGTGTTATGTTTTTTGTGTCTTATGAAGTGATTGTGTTGTAAGCAATGAACTGCAAAACCTGTAGTAGATGTATTGGTTAATTTAGATGCAGAAACGTCTAATTTCTGCTTTCCGTGCCCTCAAACGGGATGGGAGGAGAGTAGTGGCATAGATAGAGGGGGCAAAGTATAGGCGCTCGTGTAAGTGGAAATGTCCACGCAGAAACATTCATAGAGGTCATTTCTATCCTTGTCTACTGACGCATGCGCGAGAGTGAAACTCACGCGGATCAGCTGATTCAGCGTTAGAGGCAGACAAGGACAGAAATGACCCCTACGTGATTCCATCTCTCTTTTCAAGCCGGACGGTTTCTCAGCCAGTTCACCACCTCTATCTATATACCTCTATGGTAGTGGCTGCTCTTAAAGTCTCATTGGCAAATTTTGAAATTTCTATTTAAAATCTGAAAATTGATTGGTTGAGCTAAGTGTAAAATGCTACATGACTATTTTTGTGAGAACGTACTTAAAGCTGCCAAGTTTAGGGATTTCAGAGGCAATAAAATTAAATATTTTAAATAACCGCTTCTTTTGAGGGTACTAGTACGTGTGTAACAGCCCATTTACAAGATGAGACAACCTGGCGCCTACAGTAATAAACCCCTCGTCGTAGGCTGTCTCTGCCTTTTAAAGCTGCAAACAATAGAGTCGGTATTGGCTTGTAAACTACGGACAATTCCGGAAACCATTGCAAGTAGTGCTCTTAGAAGTAACAAAGGTTTCCAAACAGTATTCTGCTATACTCAGTTGTTGGTGGACAACAGCTGTACGGCCGTGCTATATAGTTCATAATTGAAAATTAGGGGTCACTGTTGCTGGCGAGCACTTTTTTGTACATCCATGATGAGCACCATTTTTAATTACGCGAGCACTACAGTGCTCGCGAGCACCAGGTTGAGAACGGCTGTTCTAAAACTTTACAGAAATACAAACTCAACATATATTACCACAAGAGACTACATATATGCCATATATCAAATTAAGAAATACAATAACTCAATGTCTCAACTTTCTATTTGATTACATCCACATTAACTTATGCTCTGCATAACTGGTACAATTAATTGTCCACAATTCATTACAAATTCAAGCTCCATATCATAGCATTGTAACATTCAAAGGTACTGTAGTTGATTACAAACATTCAGTAATATCGATCCAGATTACCACCGTTTACACAATGCAAAACATGCTTATACTAAAATACATAAACAACAAAAGTATGTACTCACTCATATACCCCATTACAAACCATATAACACCTGTTTTATAAATACTCCCAAATACATCATATCAAAATAACCATTTCAAATTTGAATTTGAATAAAAATTACAAATATTACATAACTTTAGTTTTAATTTTCTAAATATCACTATAGTATTGACGACTTGGAACACTAAGTTTTTTTATAAGTAAAAACGTCATCAGAGGCTGCCATAGGTAGCGTTGTCCGTCTTGTTGTTGGCGACGGGATAGTTTTTCGAAAGATCGAAGCTGTGTGTGTGTGGTGAGATGTGTTCGAATAATGCGTGCGATTTGAATTGTCTGTTCATTTAGGATGTCGTTTTTATTTGTTTTTGTGTGTTTGTATATTTCTAATTGTTCTAGAGTGTCTAGTTTTCGGCCATTTGTGTGTACGTGTTCTCTGTTTGAAGCTAATAAAAACGACATCCTAAATGAACAGACACAATTCAAATCGCACACATTATTTGAACACATCTCACCACACACACACAGCTTCGATCTTTCGAAAAACTATCCCGTCGCCAACAACAAGATAGACAACGCTACCTATGGCAGCCTCTGATGAGGTTTTTACTTATAAAAAACTCAGTGTTCCAAGTCGTCAATACTATAGTGATATTTAGTTAAGTAATGGATACGTCATGGACAACGAAATCCAAGAATTTAATTTTCTATTGGATATTCGAATTGTCACATTATAACTTCAATTCCAATTTTATATTAAATACTTCAATTATTAAATTTTAATCATTCATATTTTATTACCAAATTCACATTTTAATTTTTAACATTCTTCAAATTTTCAAATTCACATTTTAAACAATTTAAATTAATTTAATTACGTAATAAAGATTTAGTAATGCCAATTATTATTCAATCACCATTATACCCATTGTTACACAAAATACAATATACACACACAACAAAATGTATCCTCAGATAACCTATAATAACAATAACAACCTAATATGCAACCCCAATAGAAATTTATATACAATAAAATATCATTGTTCCCCAAAAATCATTATATCAACAAGCCAAGTAATAAAACCATTACATAAAATAATTAAATGTCCATCATCAACATGTGTCTAATCCCCATCATCATAGATTAGTCTTATATTGTACATGCACATTACATTTTTGTTGAAATCCATTATATTACATCTTTCAATACAATAGTCATTTAAATTCTCATATTCTACCGCAATACTATAGTAACCCACAGGATTATTACATATTATCGTATCATATTGTAACTGCTAAAATAAATGCAAAAAATAAAATGAAGAAAACTTACACCCCGATTATTACGATCTTTTTAGGTCGACTTACCTTTACAGAAGATTCCCAAAATCCATCACCGGGTCGCCACCATATTTTGAGGAGTAAATATGGAAACCATTTACACTCTTCCCAAAGAAATAATTTAGACATATAAAACAAAATTCCCGTATATAAAAAACTCCAGGACCGTTTAAACGAACTTTTGATACAGAGATTAGGTTATGGGTATTGTGGCGTAATAATTATACTAACACATGATTATAACAAGGAACAGCTTATTTTATTATTTTACTAAAACATATTATTACCTTCTTTTTAATGTTATAAACAACAAAATTGTTAGGCAAAACGTTTTGAGACAAAAAATTATAGTACACAAAAAGAATTTTTAACACGCAAATCAGTACTTTGTACTGCCTCCCCTTTTATTTCTTTATATTCTCTCTCTCTCTCTCTCTCTCTCTCTCTCTCTCTCTCTCTCTCTCTCTCTCTCTCTCTCTCTCTCTCTCTCTCTTTCTCCCTCTCTCACTTTTTATTTTGGTACACTTTATTTTAAAAACAAATTATAAATTGAAATAAAATTTTTGATTAATTTTGGCCAACTATTGATGTTTTTTACAGTTACTTATCTGGCACGTGCTCCCATCATTGTTGCACCACCTGTTGTTAGACACTTAACATCACACAAAAAAATTCTCACAGTCCAAATTTTATGCCTCCGTTGTTATTGTATTTTATTTTATAAGTTTATGGTCACTTTTGACATTTTTAACACTCTTAAGAGAAAAATTCGGTAGGCCTACCATACTTGTTCACGCGCACTAATAGGACGTGTGTCTCGTTTTGTAGCCGGCTGGAGAGTGGGCTCTGCATCGCTCACATGGCCACACCGATTTCGTTTTTTACTGCCTTTGGAACTGGTATAACGCTTTATTACATTTACAATAAACCCCCCCCCACATGACTTCTAAATACCTCGTGTGATCTTTTTACGCTCTTGCCCTGATTACCCTTTACCCTGACTTACCAAACCAGAAGATTCCAAAATTACTTATAGATCGCCACCAATATTTTTAAACAAAAGGACAAATATGGAAACGTTGGTACATTTTCCCCTATTTTACTTTACTTACTTACCAGGTTCGTTTAGGCGAGATTTTCCATACAGGACAGTTTATGTTAGACGGGCGCAATAACTACTCTCTACGCATGGTTATCATCATACAAATCTGAGTTTAAGTCAAATGGTTATTGTATCAAATAAAATTTACTTAATCATAAAACAAAAATTTACTTATCCAACTATATTACATGTTAATAAGGCAGGCCAGTACTTGGACATATTCTAATTTTCTTTTACATAATGATAACCCCATTTACGGAGCGCTTTTAGTCTTTCAATTATTTGAAAAGGTAGTTGATTAATTTATTTATATGTTTAAATGTTTTAAAAGGTATTCATCGTTGCTGGAGCCACTGTCCAATTATTTCCCCACCGCTGCAGATTCCTTATTTTCACAAGACACTCCGAAATATGTTCTTCACTGTTTAATACTGATGTTGTTGAATGTCGGTTCACATTACACTCGTGCACGGAATTTAAAACACTTTGAGTAACATTTTTTACCTTTTTAGTTGGCCGACATAACTCGCTCGCACCGATTAATAGTTAATAGAACCGCGTGCTCCTATTCTGCCCTGCGCGGTTCAACTGTGTACACTTTAACGGTCTAGTGGTGACTGACTACTGTGACCTCCTGATGAAAACTGGCCTGGGGCGACTACATGTTCCTCTGTAATTCACAGAGAGACTGAGTTGCCAGCGGTTACGTAATACGTCTAGCCGGGCTGTCTAGACATAAAAACTTTCAATAACATTGTATGTGTAGTTGGTTAAAACGGGGTACACCAAAGGTGAACACTGACTGCTTGGAATTAAGCCTGATTTGAATTATTATTTTTTAACACAATTCTGTACCGTTACAATCCCTCCCCAATGAGAGGTTTTATGTCAAAGCAGATTCTAAGAGGATCAATAAGGATATGGCGCCGCAACCCCCCTTAACTCTTTATGAAATCATGGGTACTTACCCAACCGAGTACGGTGGCTGTGGCTGCACCTATCCGACCTTAATGGACTTCTCGGCTCGAGATCCCAACACCATAAAATCAGACAGGCACGTCACCACAGTATCACCTGACTCTGAAACATTCAATTAATATATCAATAACCAGCCTTCCATTACTCCATATCCCCAACTGATTTGTGTCCTCTTAGTCCTACTGATATGTCATTAACAAAGTACTGGTTGCCTGTTGTCAAAGTACTGGTTGCTTATTTATTTTGGTAGTATACAAATATCTCTATCCTACATTCATAAGCAGTTACACAATACTCAGTACAACCCTTTATGGTTCACTCTTACACATAGTGCTACATAATACACATTCCCATTGTTACATTAAAACAAATCTTTCCCCTTTAAATATACATGATTACCTCAAATTGGTTTAATTGCATTGATTACCCAGATTTAAACATTTTACCTTGATTTCAAATAAACCTGTAGCTTACAATGTCTACATAGCCGTATAAACTTACTGTCTACTTACATCGAATACATAAAAATCCCATACAAGTTGTATATTGGTACTTTTCTCCCCTACCAAAACACTATTCCCCACCAAAATTATAAATTGATTACATGAAATACAAATAAATCCTAACAACCTTACTATAAAATACAGGTTACACACACAAAAATACTTTATTATCAACTCACAACTCAATCTTATGTTAATTTTTTTTTTTTTTTTTTTACACAACCCCCTAATCACTTTACCCCTGATACCCGTTACAATTTGCTGTGTTCTGCACTAGGCATCTTGGCCATCGCCAGCCTCATCCTAGCCATAAACCACATCTCCCTCGTGTACTGTAACTTGGTCACCCCCATCCACACTTACTATGACCCCCCCTGGACTGTAGCACCCAGTTGCTTCCACAAGGACTGATGCGGAAGGGGTGGACATTTTTTTCTTTTATTCCACCCCCATCCTTGCTTCGGCATTACAACAAAATTCGGTATACCTACCTACTAATCATGATTAATACACCCCTAATAGACTACCACACCTATATGGGTGAAAATAGCCCTGTTCCCAAAAATTGGTAGATTCCCCTAAAAATAGCCCCCCAACTAAATTTAACAAACCACCGGGTTAACAAAACAAAACAAATCATAAGCCGTTCATAACAATTAAAATTTATGATTTGCTGTAATTAACTACTTTCACGGTCATTATCCGGTGAGGTCATGACCGCACTTAAACGGGGAATCTACAGTTAAACATATAACATGGGTTTATTATTTATACCAGGTTACATCATCAGTTGTATACACAACTTGTTTTACAAATACTACTCAGCATCAACATAAACATTTCCTTCTGGAATTCCAATAGAGTTTACAAATCTGACCACTTTAGCTTCAATTTTCAATCTGAACAAATATTTTAATCGTTTCGTTTTAATCAGTTCCTATTTATGTTACAATTCAAATCAAAATAAATTGAAATTCATTACTGACATTCACATTTTAAATTAATTTAATTCCCACTCAAATTTAATTTCATTACTTCACTTATTCAAAACGGTTTAAATTACTTTAGTTACATTATCCAAAACAAATCAACTCCCTTTAATTACATCTGGTATTTATTTTATTTCATAATAAAATTTAAATTTTTCATACACATAAAATATTATTATTATCCATTCCATCCTACCTGTAAACATTAGTCACACAAAACAATATACCTGTTAACAGCATATCAGCTGATGCACTACCAGAATATCAACATCACCTTAACACAATACCTTTAACACAAATAAATACAATACAAGTTTATTTACAAATTTTCGTCATCATTTTATTATTTACCACACTTTATTGCATAAGTCAGCCAAGTAATTCCCATTAACTGAAATAATTAAATCTTCATTCACTGTTTATCTAACCACCATCATCGAAAATTAGTCTTATGTCGAATATACACAATTAATTTCTCTCTCTCTCTCTCTCTCTCTCTCTCTCTCTCTCTCTCTCTCTCTCTCTCTCTCTCTCTCTCTCTCTCTCTCTCTTTATGATCACTTTCCCAGCCCAATTTCACATTCTCACTCCACACAGAAGGCAATACAGCAAAATTATCTAAACACCATCTGGCCTTACCAGATACACACAAAAAACTTATTTGATCATTTACTGACCCATTGTCGCCCAAATGTCCTAGTGAGGATCTCTTATCCTCATAAACCACTTGTGAAGCCTCTGCTTCACATTTACCCCGGAAAAATTTGCCCCCTGTTCACCCTCTTCATTTAAACTATCTCTATACTCCCTTTCTAAGTCATAAATACTAACTAACACTCATCTAACCTCAACTAACTTTCTACTCTCATTATCACCACCACTATTACTCAATATATCACCATTATTTTAAATTCAATATCTCTTGTTAACTCTTGTTAACGTCATCATAACTAACATTATTACTCACCTTGTTTACTGCCACCTGTTTTGCATTTAAACTAACCCCATTATGGTTCGTAATTATTTCCCCCTTATAATTATAGTTGTCACTATTATTTCCACTTACCTTGTTAACTGTTGCTTCCTTGTTTATATTCTCATTAGCACGTAACTTACCATCATCATAATTACCGTTTTCTGTCACCACTACTCTCTCAGTATTATAACCATTGTTCATTTGTTTTGTTGAATCTATCAACTTATCCCATTTTTGTCACTCTCGTCAAAACATTTATTTATTTTATCAAACTTTTCATCACTACTATCAAAACGACTTTCTAGCTTTTTATTTTGTTCTTTCAATTCATTAACATCACTGCTTATTTATCAAATTTGGCATCCCAACTATCAAAACGTCTACTCATGAAATTCATTATATCGTTCCATGATGGACCTACTTCGGCCTCCTGTACCTCGGCCATGCTTATTCAATTTTTTATATAATACCCCTTTCATATAATACAATAATTAAATAATTATACATACCCAATCAAAATACTCCACACATAAACTCGTTATCCAAATATAGAAGTAAACACAATAATTTCACAAGCACGTTACGCTACCGAAACATAACCTAGTTTATGCAACGTAATTATATACTGTGACAGCAGCGGTCAGCGAACATCTGCTCTCCGGTACCAGCGGTGGACACAGCGAGCCAATCCGGCATCAGCAGCCGCCGATACGTGACCAACTACGTGTTCGGAGCTAGCCTATCAGCGATCCCGGTTAGTTAATAAAACCCGGGCCGGCAGAAAATTTTACGCATTCTTCATCGCCACGCCATCGGACGCACTTTATCTCCTCTCCTCTTTCGGACGACATTGAGGCGGAGTCAGCCAGAAGGAACAGCCGAAGAATAGAACCGCCGCCGTTCTTGCGTCTTCGCACTCCCGTTCCGCGCCAGCGATGGATTTTGTTGGGCCGGCAGCCGACTCTACAACCGGTGCCGAAAGAAGAGGAGGACTGCAGTACGCCACGAACAGCGGGCGCAGCCGCCGAACATCTCAGCACGGCACTACCAACATCACCGTTCTCGCCACTCGGTCCTTTTTAGGGCCACCAAAAACACTAGAGTGTACGATTGGCGCCATTTGTCATGCAGCAAGCCTTTTGTCCGGTGACAAGTGGCACCCAACATGGGGCAGCGATCATCTTGCGGCTGCAAGATCCAGCCACGCCAGCTAGCTACCAGCCGGCACACCAATCAACATGGCGCCCAACAGACACCTCCACAACATCTGGAGAAGAGCAGTAGGCTGGCTACCGGAGAGCATTCAAGACCCGGTGGAGTTGTGACAGCAGCGGTCAGTGAACATCTGCTCTCCGGTACCAGCGGTGGACACAGCGAGCCAATCCGGCATCAGCAGCCGCCGATACGTGACCAACTACGTGTTCGGAGCTAGCCTATCAGCGATCCCGGTTAGTTAATAAAACCCGGGCCGGCAGAAAATTTTACGCATTCTTCATCGCCACGCCATCGGACGCAATTCATCTCCTCTCCTCTTTTGGACGACATCGAGGCGGAGTCAGCCGGAAGGAACAGCCGAAGAATAGAACGGCAAGCCTTTTGTCCGGTGACAATACGATAATTATTCACACATACACCATTACCACAACCTGTCTCATACTTCCAATCAGGCCTAATCCCATATGAATAAATTCATATGAGTAATCCTGGCAGGGTCGCCATTGTAACGCTTTATTACATTTACAATAGACCCCCCCACATGACTTCTACTTACCTCGTGTGATCTTTTTATGCACTTGCCCTGATTACCCTTTACCCTGACTTACCAAACCAGAAGATTCCAAAATTACTTATAGGTCGCCACCAATATTTTTAAACAAAAGGACAAATATGGAAACCTTGGTACATTTTCCCCTTCATAATTTTACTTATTTACCAGGTTCGTTCAGGCGAGATTTTCCATACAGGACAGGTTATGTTAGACGGGCGTAATAACTACTCTCTACGCATGGTAATCATCATACAAAATCTGAGTCTATTTTAAGTCAAATAGCTATTGTATCAAATGAAATTTACTGGACACCAAATTGTCCAATGAAGCTTGATAATACATACATTATGAAAGTCAACAATCTTCGAACACAAATTATACTATAGCCAAACAGTCTTCGACTATTTTCTATTTTCCCCTTTCTTTTTCACACTCGCTCTCTCACTCTCTTTGTTTACCCCACTGTTTGAGATCTCATTCTTTATTTGTGTACACCTTCTATTTAAAAAAGTAAATGATGGATTATTATTAGATTGATTGTTTTCACTGCTGCTTATCTACACGTGGTCGCATACTACAACCACCTGGAGTAAAAGACTGGTGTTGAGTCTTTTTACTCCGACACCAAAGTTCGTGTTTAAAACTTTTCGTTTAACCGGCACTGTAGTTAGTTTACTGTTGTATTGCGCACTTTACTAGATAGGCCGATTATGGTGTTTTCGGCCCATCTTATACGCCCAAGGCCACCATGACTTACGTGCACTCGGTTTTAAGATTGCTTTCCGCTCTGCTGTTAGTCAACGACTGAGGTGTTAGGTGTTGGCCCAGCTGCGCGCCAACTTAAGTATTTTTGATTTTGCCTTCTCTGATTGGCCGGTAGGTCCCGCTGCTTAGCCCGGGAATCCTGATATTTTGTACTGCCTGTTGAAACTGGTGTTTTCCGTAATTCACGGCCGGCCCAAGTTGCAGGCGATTACATAACTCATCTAGCCGGGCTATCTAGACATAAACACAGATGAGTGTTTAGTAATAACATTGTATGTATAGTTGGTTACAATGGGGCACACCAAAGGTGAACACTGACTGCTTTGAATTACATCTGATTTGAATTATTTTTTAACACACAATTCTGTACCATTACACTGGTTTTAGGCGGATTTCCATACCTTGTCTCGCCCTTTGGATTGTCGTCATGACGCCTAGCTGTCGCCACATAGATGACTAACTGCTGATTCACTGGTTATGTTGAATTCACTTCCTTACATTCATTACCTTATATGGCCATCAAATACCCTCTTCACAGTTCTACACTCTCAACCAGATACGCGTTGTTACAATAAATGTTTTACAGAATTATTATAGAAAATTGTTATACAAATTCTGCCCCATTACAATATACCTTGTCAACATCGTGTACTGTCAAGTCGCCCTTGGGATTATTTGTTACAACCAGGTAAGTCACAATATTATCATCATCGTCATCACCTACTGCACCAGTTACCTCAATCTCATTATAAGGTAAGTCAATTTTCTCAACTCTCTCAATATCTGAAATCTCCACCAACTCTCTATAACCTCTATTGACATTAAACATCTCTATCTCTCTCTTTCTCCACCTCTCATCACAATACATGTCACAACCTCCCTGAACTACCTCACTCCATGCAAAGGGCACCACAAAATCACTAAAACAACTGGCTTTACCAGGTAAAGCACAACAAATTAGAGGACCACTTGGAGACACCTTGTCTCCCACATAACCTCTGGAGGAACCTTTGTCCTCAAAAACCACATGTGGAGTCTTTACTCCACTTAAAACACAAGGAAAATTTGCCCTCTGCCCACCTAACCTCTCTTCACGCTATCTTTCAATCTCTTCAACAACTACTAATTCACCACTAATCTCTACTCCCACTAAAACTTCATCACTATCATTATTCATTATTTTACTCTCTACTACTTTTTTCTTACGTCACCATTATTATGTGTCATATCATTATACAGTAGAACTTGGCTAATTCGAACGTGCATAATTCGAATTCGTGGATAATTCGAACTTTTACCGTGGTCCCTTGAATATCCTATGTAAAACCGTGCAAAAACATCGTCTGTAATTCTAACTTATTTTGGTTAATTCTAAATAAAAATTTCAAACTATATAAAATCGCCTGCAGTATGGGCTAGACCACGTAACAATAGAGACACGACTGGAAACAGACTATCAGGCATCGCCCTTTGTGAACAGACGCTTGTCCTTTGTGTAAAATTCGTGGAAATGGCGCCAGTATCTCGCGATAACACGTGACTGGCTCGTGTAACGGTACCGTTCGCCATTGTCCCTTGTTCCACGCCTCATCAGTCAGCCACCCTCACTGTTGCTTTCAGTTCAGTCTGCCTGCATTCGTGGAAGGGTTACGTCTTTTTGAGTTTCTACTGTGTGAGCTGTGTCCTGTAGTGAGAGACCGTTCCTTTCTTTATACAGACTGGTGTGTTTTAGTGACGCTTATTGTGCAGTTTTATTGTGTTGTGTGTTCATCATGGCCCTTTCAAAACCAACACAGACCCAATACAAATCATTGACATTTGCCGAAAAAGTTGCCGTTATTCGGGAAGTGGAAAAGGGACAAAAAAAGAAAACTGAAATTGCTAAGGAATTCGGGATACCGCCAAATACACTGTCAACGTATCTAAAAAATAAAGAGAAGATTTTGAATAGTGTGTGTAAAGCCAGCGACAAAGATAGGAAAAGAGCGCGAGGACCAGAAAATCCTGATGTGGATGAATGTGTAGTGAAGTGGTTTAAGCAAGCAAGGGACAAAAAAATTCCAGTCAGTGGGCCCCTCGTCAGAGCCAAAGCTGATGAATTCGCATCTAGCTTAGGGAAAAATGATTTTAAGGCCAGCACTGGTTGGCTCGATGGTTTTAAAGAAAGTAATGGCATGTCTTTCAAAACTGTTTGTGGGACAAGTGGATCTGTTGACGTTAAAGCTGCAAATTCTTGGAAAGACGATTTGTTGCAAATGATTTCTGATAGAGATGCTAAAAACATTTTTAACATAGATGAGACGGGCTTATTCTTCAAATGCACCCCCGACAAAACACTTGCTTTTAAAGGAGAAAGTTGTAGTGGCGGCAAACACAGCAAGGAGCGCATAACACTTTTAGTCGAAGCAAACATGGATGGCTCGGAAAAACTGCCTTTGCTAATGATAGGGAAGTCAGCCAACCCACATTGTTTCAAAAATGTAAAAACAAAACCAGTTGAATATGAATCAAACAATAAAGCTTGGACGACAGGTGAAATTTTCGAAAGACGGCTTTCGAAAATCAACAGGAAATTTTGGAATCAAAACAGAAGAATCGTCTTGTTTATTGACAACTGTACACCGCACAACACTATTCCTGTGATGGAAAATGTGAAGGTTGTGTTTTCCCCCCCAAACATGACTTCAGTAGTTCAACCTATGGCCCAAGGTGTAATAAAAAAGTCTAAGCATTTTTACAGACGCCTTGTGGTCCAAAACATTCTGTCAGTGAAGTGCTTATTTAGATGAGCACGAAAATACTATCAAGATTAACATCCTTCAAGCTGCCCGCATGTGCAACAGTGCTTGGGACCAAGTTACGCAAAAAACAATTGCTAATTGCTTTCGTAAGGTGGTTTCTGCCACATTGAAGGTGAAGAGGAGAATAAAGCTGCTAGAGAAGTCGTGCCCACTGCGGATAACTGGGAAGATGTTGGACATGACGCAGGCATTCGTTACGAAGAGTTTGTAAACATGGATGAAGACTTGGTGGTGTGCAGTAAACAGACAGATGCGGAGATCGTGGCTGACGTTATGAACAAAAGAAATGATGGTGCATCTTCAGATGAAGAAGGGGACCAGCTAGAACTTCCAGAGATACCGATTCCAACGGTTTCACAGGCATCAAATTACATTCATGACTTGAGACGGTTTGTTGAAGGACAGCAGAACGTAAGTGACGCTATTTTCCAAGCATTTAATAAACTTGAAGAGTTTACTACAACTCAGTGTATTAACTGCAAAATGCAATCAAACGTTTCTAGCTTTTTTAAAAAACTGTAATGCTATATTTTGTACTGAAACGTGTGTATACATATGTATAAGGAAATTGTTTAATAAAATAACATATTGCTTTACTGACTTTCGTTTTTTGATTAGATTTTTCTACCCTTATTAAAACTTTCCTAATTCGAATTTTTGGATAATTCGAATTTTTTACTGGTCCCTTCAGCTTCGAATTAGCCAACTTCTACTGTAGTTATCAATTACACTAACACCATCACTTACCTTATCATCTGTTACTTGACTTAGTTTACTTTCTTTGTTCTCATTTAATTTACCTGTATCTCTTTTCCGGTCTTTCATTTTCTCAATAATATTATCACAATGTTTGATTACTTGTTTTTGTGAATCAATTATATCATTTAAACGCTTATCAAACTGTTTTACTAAACTGGTATTCATTTCATTAAATTTTAATTTTGTTGTTCTTTTATCTCATTAATATCACCCCTTAGTTCGGTAAAAATACTTTCCAACTTAACATTTCTTTGTTTCATTTCACTAATATCACTAGACATTGTATTTAGTTGCTTTAAAAGCAATTGCATCAAATTCATCATCTCGTTGTTAGACTTATCCCTTTCTTTTGTTGACACTGGGGTCGACTGTATCCCAGAGTCACTCATTATGGCAGAGTCAGTTAGACTACTTTTGTTTTCCTTATCTTCCATGTTTTTGAATTGTATAAACAAAATTTTATAAAAATTTATACAAAAATTTTAAACACTTTGTGTTATATCATAAATCATACCCCATAACCTATAACCATAACCTATACAAATAACACTTCGTAACCTATACGAATTATTAAAAAAATGCCATTAACCAAAACTATCTCTGTACCTCAAGTAGGCCTAACTCGTATAAAAATTTTATACAAGCATCCTGGCAGGGTCACCGATTGTAACTTTACAAATAAATATAAAAAATAAAAAGCTTATATACGCTTACACCCCTATTGCTACGATTTTACCACTTACCTATACTCAGAAGATTCTCAAAGTCCTCACTGGGTCGCCATCATATTTTGAGGAGTAAATATGGAAACCATTTACACTGTCCCCGAAGAAATAATTTTGACAAATAATTAAACTCCCTTACAAGAATTCCAAGGCCGTCTAGACGAACTCATCGATGCAGAGAATAGATTATGGGTATTGTGGCATAATAATTAGCCTAACATATGTTTATGATAATATCATATTTTAATATTTCATTTTAATAAGATATTGTTAATTTCTTTTTATTCTGACAATACAAAGAATTCTCAGACACTAAAACTTGTAACATAGA
Organism: Magicicada septendecula; assembly: GCA_034769895.1. NCBI lineage: Eukaryota > Metazoa > Arthropoda > Insecta > Hemiptera > Cicadidae > Magicicada > Magicicada septendecula. The sequence goes on along the minus strand of CM068372.1, from coordinate 73,980,341 downwards.
AAGAAAATATTTCACACAAATCAGTACTTTCTCCCACCCCTTTTTCTCTTATACTCTCTCTCTCTCTCTCTATATATATATATATATCTTTATATATATATTAGTTTTTATTATTTTGTGTACAAAATAAATTATATGTTTGGTTAGTTAAGGAACTGTCATTAAAATTTATGTACAATATGGTGTTGGTCTCGTTTTCTATTTTGCTATAAGCTTCAGATTAAGATTAACACATTAATTGTGTGAATTATTTCATTCTTTTTTGTAGCAGCGAGTTATTATCTGCAGAAAAAAATAATAGCTAAACTTTACATATTTTACAAAAACTATTACTTCTTAAAATAAAATAAACAATACTAAAAGTTACAAAGTATATTGTTTCTGTTCTACACAGTGGAACATATTTTCCCTTCTTCATTTGCTGAAGTACAGGTAGAGAACTGTAAATTCTCTTCGGCACAGGTCCAGCAAAGTATAGTCATGTTCATTTGTTTCTCATACATTCTTGCGTGTTATATATATGTATTACAAATTTTATTTCATTAGTTTTTATTATTTTGTGTACAAAATAAATTATATGTTTGGTTAGTTAAGGAACTGTCATTAAAATTTATGTACAATATGGTGTTGGTCTTGTTTTCTATTTTGCTATAAGCTTCAAATTAAGATTAACACATTAATTGTGTGAATTATTCCATTCTTTTTTGTAGCAGCGAGTTATTATCTGCAGAAAAAAATAATAGCTAAACTTTACATATTTTACAAAAACTATTACTTCTTAAAATAAAATAAACAATACTATTGTTTTATATATATTGTATAAATAGTATTGTTTATTTTATTTTAAGAAGTAATAGTTTTTGTAAAATATGTAAAGTTTAGCTATTATTTTTTTCTGCAGATAATAACTCGCTGCTACAAAAAAGAATGAAATAATTCACACAATTAATGTGTTAATCTTAATCTGAAGCTTATAGCAAAATAGAAAACGAGACCAACACCATATTGTACATAAATTTTAATGACAGTTCCTTAACTAACCAAACATATAATTATATATATATATACCCCCTTTTTGAGATCTCATTATTTCATTGATTTTTATTTTATTTTTTTTTTAATAAATAATAGATTGAAATCGACTCATGATTAATTTTGGCCAATTATTTGTGTTACAATTATGTTTTACAACTACTTAGCGTGCACGTGGTCCCAGTCGTTGCACCACCACTTGACACTCACTTTAGAATCACCAACAATGTTCTAGCAGTCCTTATTTATGTCTTCATGGTTTTAGAACGCTTCACTTTAACGGTTTACTATTTTTTTAACATTTCGACACTTTTGTTTAAAAACTTGGTAGGCTTACCTGCACTATTATAATATGACCGTACGGTTCAATGGTGAGTCTCAGACTGACTATGTGTCACCCGCGTGGCCAAGCTTTACTCCTATTTTTACTGCCTTTTAAAACTGGTTTCCAGCGGTTCTCTACTTGCGTCCCGCCCCGGTCACTGGCTGTAACGTCGCACACAAAATGACTAACCGGTGATTCACTAGTTACTTTGAATTCATTTTCCTGCATTCTTTACCTTATATGGACATTACATGCCCCCTCCACTCCTACACTCACAACCAGATATGCTTTATTACAATAAGAATATTTTGAATTGGAATATAACTTTTATTACACAAATTTTGTCCTGTTACATGGTATGGGAACTATTGTTGTCGCAATATAGTATGTACAGTAAAACTCCTATATAACGCTGCTCAACCAACAGATAATCTAAAAAGAGCTTTATATGGGATTTTTATAAACACACAAAACTGTTTACAATTTTTATTTAATTAAAATAGTACTTTTAAGGCCTTCAGTTTTTATAGTTATGTGCATTGTTTTTCATAAGTTCATTGCTCAGCTCCTCGCCTGCCTTGTTTGGTGATAAAATACGTAGCTTGATGTTGATACACGTGGCATGCAAAATTCAGAAATTCTAGTTTCTTTTTTTTGATCACAAAAATGCATTTCAACTATGTTTAGAATGACAAATATTTTGAGGATAAAATAAGTGATAATTAGGAAAACAAAAATCCTGACTATAGAAAAGGTTGTAGTGTTTAAAACTTGAATCTCATACACAGCTATAGGAGGAAACAGGATCAGCATTAAAGATATTTTATTATATTACAATAACTTTAATAAAGCTGGGGTTCAAACAACAAAAAATATATTTTATTTGAGAACTCAAGTATATATTGTCTGTCTGCTACTGTTCGTTATTGTCTAAAATATTGCATACCATAGTGTAGGATGAAAGGAAATGACAAAGAGTTGTTTGACTGACAGTTACTATAATCTGTGTATCAAATTCAGAGTTACAGATGCTGAAAACAAACATAGTAAAAGCAACATACTCATAACCTTTTTCTCTACATAGTTGGGCAGTCACTGGTTCATCAGAATGAATTGTCTCAATTAAATGTTGCTAGCATTAACAACCTCTTATGGATGTGTTTGTTTCCAATGTGAAGATGAAACAGGTATATTTTCCTCAAGGTTTCTTAAAAAAAATTTTTAGTTTTTGTGTTATCATTATGGTGTCTGTTATCTCGTATTTTGTGTTTAGGAGTCCACATTCATCCAGTACACTTGCATCTGTGAGAATTCATTGAACACTGTTTTGCCTAAATTGGTGTTGTGCCTTCTTTTACGTACAGAATAGTTTACAAACATGTGACCCACGTTCTTCCATAGATGTGTAATAAAGACTGTCATTTAGAATAGGTGTACCCTGCAGGTATTAACAGATGGAACTAATGCATAGGTGATAAAGAGCCATGAAACTTAACATTACACCAAACAGTCTTCGTAATGAAATTTTATAAATTACTAGGGCTGACGATATGAATTTGTTGTTCAGGCGTGTTTTTAGCCTTTCAAGTCTCAAACTCATGGGGTAAAATATCAGTGAATTACAACAGTTTACTGAATATGAAATAGTAGACAGTTTAAAAACATCAAACACTAAAATACTGTTACATAATGCAGAAAAAGTGTTATGTCATTACGGAACATTCTGGTACATTAGAGAACAATCCTGCAGCTGTAATGCATACATGACACTTGACATATGAGGCAGTATTACATATACGGCACGTCTCGTGCGTTCTGGAAGGCACTATGTAAACGTACATAGTGCCTTCCAGAACGTACCTTCCATGTTTATCGTACATAGTACGATAAACATGGTGTACTACGCTCAGTTGAGAACAAGACGACAACCTTCTGTGGAGAATCTTCAAGAGTTTGAAGCAAGTATCGACAGACTGATTAGATTGGCCTATCCTGAAGCACCAGAAGATTTTCGAATAAGGTTTGCGGTGCAGACATTTAGTGATGGCATCAGAGATTGTGAAGTTCAGCAAGTGTTGTGAATGGCAAGACACCGAAATAGCTCAGAAGCTCTTGTTCACGCCCTAGAGTTTGAAGCTGCCAAGTCAGCGTCCTGCTACATTAATGGGTTTGTCCCATCACATTGCAGTCAGAAGATCCCTGTATCACATTGCCAATAAAACAGTGTTGTCGGACAAACAATTAGTTTAAGAGAGTCGCAACAATTTGAACGATGTGATAAAGACAGAAGTTCGAAGTGTTACAACTGTGGAAAATGTGGTCATCTACAGGTAGACTGTTGGGAGAAGAAGATACCGAGAGAAAAGAGTGATCGCATCAATTGGAGAAGTAAAGCCCCAGAACAGCACACAGTTTCCATGCTACATAAGACCAGTGGAAACTAGATTGTTAATGGATTTGTGGAAGGTAAACCAACATCATTTACAGCTGACATGGGCGCAACAATGTCCATTGTGCGCCCTGACTTAGTCAGCAACCGACGGCCTCAAATTAGCTCTTGTACAATACAGACTGTGACTGGAATCCCTGCCAATGTGTTAGGAAAGATAGACGTACGTGCACTCATGGGTCTTCTCGAGTTTAGCCACCAAATGCTTGTTGCAGACATTATCGATGAAGTGATTCTTGGCACGGATGTTGTGAATGCCTAAGGATTCGTTGTGGACTTTAGAGAGAATGTCCTGAACGTTGGCCAAGAGAAGATAAAGCTTTGCATGGCTAAAATGACAGGGTCTACCAACCATTTGATTGAGCAAGTGGCATTGGCCGAAGAAAAAGTCAACAGGTCTGGTCAAGAGGATCCCTCCCTATTGCAATAAACAGACTTGGATCAGCCAGTGGTGTTTAGGTCATCAGTACATGACACAACGGGAGTGATTCCAGCAAAACTAATGGTTGAGCGGAAGATTCGTCTTCCTGGGGACTTGATGTTTGCATCACCTGAGACTCAATCCCAAGAGCAAAAGAACTATTCCTCGCAATTAGAAAACCAACTGCGAGAAATTAATCACATGATAAGAGGACGTCTGAAGATAGCCAGTGATAAAATGAAAACTTGGTATGACATTCACAGTAATAGTGTGGGTTTCCAAGAAGATCAGGTTTGGTTGTTTAACCCAAATTTCCATCTTGGTCACTCACCTAAACTTTAGACTAACTGGGAAGGACCCTACACTATGAAAAAAAGAATCAACGATGTTGTCTATCGGATTCAACAGGAAGTTCAAGGTCGTTCACCTAGATTGCCTGGCCAAGTATTACTTCAGACGGTTTGCTAGTTCGGGATGAACAGGCTTAGGGAGGGGGCAGTGTTATGTAATGCAGAAAAAGTGTTGTCAGTACAGAATGTTCTGGTACATTGGAGAACGATCCCGCAGCTGTAATGCATACGTGACACTTGACATGTGAGGCAGTATTACGTAATACGGCACGTCTCGTGCATTCTGGAAGCATCTCAATTAACCCAGCGGTGTGTGTTTCTGCGAAGGTTGCGCTTAAGTGTCCTCTAGAATTTTTGATGGCTTGTTAAGGACGCATGTTATGGAACACTGTAGACTATAAATAGCCCATACCTGCTTCTTAGTTCTCAGTTTATTGTCGGGCGATTACAATTGATTATCGAGCGATATTACTGTGAAGTGCTTGTTTTATAATTGGGTGGTATATTGTAATACAATTGTGTTTTAATATTAGCTGACATTTTAGTGCATGTGAACAATTTTTATTTGATTTGTTGTAACAGACTGTGTTGTTAATTATGAACTGTTTAACTGTGAAAATTAAAGCTGGTGATTAATGACTTAATTGGTGTCTTGTATTTTGCTTCCACTGTACCTACGACGACCCCAAGTAGACCATCATAACAATACGCTACTTCTAAAGTCGGACAGATTACTGTTCAGGGAAACCTAATAAACATACTAAATTAGAAACCAGTAATAAAATTAAGATAAAATAATGATAATAAAATAGAAGGGCGAGTGTGACATATTTTTGATCATTATATTTTTAACATGCAAGTTGCTTGTAGACATTTATTCCCACAATATATATTGTTAAAAAGTGGATAAAAATATCCACTAAACGATTGTTCCTCCATCTCTTGATTGAGGAATGTGAATGCTCACTTTTTACAAAACCATTTGGCGTTGTCTATCTCTTAGGGATATGTCTCTTGATAACTTTTGAACACAACCGACTTTTGCAAAACTTGCCATGTGTATCCATAAATTTTCCCTACAGAATTAAGTTGTTTTTTACTTTGGCCCATCAAAAGATAGGATGAAAAGAGTCTATAGTCCATGTGCTGGTATCAAATTAAATAGAATTTTAACCAAAATATGAATTAAGCTAAATTTTAAAAATTCCAAATTTGGGATGACGGGCGTCAAAATAATCGCTGAAAATTTTGATAATGCAAAATTTTATGTAGCATTCCAATTAAACAGAATTTTAACTGAAATCTGAATGTAGTGTTAAGTTTTGGAAAGTCCACCGGGGTGTAAGACTAATGGGAATTTTGTTGTAAGTCGGATTGTGTTAAATTTTTAGTATTTATTGCTTGATTACTGTACAGTTGTTACTTCAGTAAACAAAAATAATAGGGTAATCATAATTTTTATAATTCTTATGATAAATGAATACGTATTTAATATCAAAATTTATCCAATAATGCACTGTGTGCAAACTGATGAATTATGCATACTAGTTTAACTTTTCTTATGAATGAGAAGTCTGCCTGAAAATAATGTTGTGTAAATATTTTTCAGTGCATCTCGGATGGAAACAGCATTGGAACTAAACACACTAATGTAGGAGATATTTGCTATACACATTCGTATGGACGAAAAGATCATAACTCAAGTTTACTGAAAGCTAATTGTGATTCATCAGAAATGTATAGATGTGATAATTGTCACAAAAGCTTTAGAGATTTAAAAACGAAGTCTCATGATGAATTATTGTGTAGTGGTTTAAATTCATACCAGTCTGTCATTTGTAACACAATGTTCATTAATAAGAATAATGTCCCGACTTATAAATCAGTTCACAGTGAACTAAAGGAACATTGTAAAGTCTGTAACAAAGTCTTAAGAAAGAAAAATTTGTCGGCCCATACGTTAATTCCTAGTGGAGTAAAGAATTATCAGTGTGAAATCTGTTGCAAACTTTTCACTACAAAGGGTAATTTGTCACGTCATATGTCAATTCACAGTGAAGTAAAGAAACATTGTAAAGTATGTAACAAAGTCTTAAGAAAGAAAAATTTATCAGCCCATATGTTAATTCATAGTGGAGTAAAGAATTATCAGTGTGAAATCTGTTGCAAACGTTTCACTACAAAGGGTCATTTGTCAATTCATATGTCAATTCACAGTGAAGTAAAGAATTATCAGTGTGAAATCTGTTGCAAACTTTTCACTACAAAGGGTTATTTGTCAAGTCATATGTTAATTCACAGTGAAGTGAAATATCAGTGTGAAATCTGTTGCAAACTTTTCACTACAAAGGGTTATTTGTCAAAGCATATGTTAATTCACAGTGAAGCAAAATATCAGTGTGAAATCTGTTCCAAACGTTTCTCACATAAGAGTAGTTTGCCAAGCCATATGTTAATTCATAGTGGAGTAAAGAATTGCCAGTGTGAAGTCTGTTGCAAAATTTTCACTACAAAGCGTAGATTGTCAATTCATATGTCAACTCACAGTGAAGTAAAGAATTTTCAGTGTGAAATCTGTTGCAAACGTTTCTCACTGAAGAGTCTTTTGTCAAGGCATTTGTTAATTCACACTGCAGTAAAGAATTATCAGTGTGAAATCTGTTGCAAACTTTTCACTACAAAGAATAATTTGTCAACCCATATGTTAATTCATAGTGGAGTAGAGAAATACCAGTGTGAAATCTGTTGCAAACTTTTCACTAGAAAGGGTAATTTGTCAATTCATATGTTAATTCACACTGGAGTAAAGAAACATCAGTGTGAAATCTGTTGCAAACTTTTCACTACAAAGGGTAATTTGTCAATTCATATGTCAATTCACAGTGAAGTGAAAAATCAGTGTGAAATCTGTTGCAAACATTTCTCACAGAAGAGTAGTTTGTCAAGCCATATGTTAATTCATAGCGGAGTAAAGAATTACCAGTGTGAAATCTGTTCCAAACGTTTCTCACATAAGAGTACTTTGTCAAGCCATATGTTAATTCATAGTGGAGTAAAGAATTACCAGTGTGAAGTCTGTTGCAAACTTTTCACTACAAAGGGTAATTTGTCTATTCATATGTCAATTCACAGTAAAGTAAAGAAATATCAGTGTGAAATCTGTTGCAAACTTTTCACTACAAAGGGTTATTTGTCAAGTCATATGTTAATTCACAGTGAAGTGAAATATCAGTGTGAAATCTGTTCCAAACGTTTCTCACATAAGAGTAGTTTGTCGCAGCATTTGTTAATTCACAATGGAGTAAAGAACTATCAGTGTGAAATCTGTAGGCAAGTCTTCAAACGCAAGGATGATTTGTCAAGACATGTTAATTCACACTAGAATAAAGAATTATCAACGTGAATTATGTTCCAAATTTTTCTCAAGAAAAAATATCTTGTCAAATCACCGTGCAGTATAGAATTATCAGTATGAAATCTATTGTAAAGGTTTAAAAATATTTGAAATACACAAAATTACTACTTACCCTGACTCTGACTAATTTTCTATACTTTACCTTATTACCAAAACCACCAGAAGATTCCCAAACTTGTTCAAAGGTCGCCACGATGTTTTCAGGATATACACCAAAACCCTAATACACTTACCCTTAAATAATTTCGATAAATAATTCCCTTATTTCAGATGATTCTCACGTTCGTGTTAGATGAATCTTTGATGCAGAACTCAGGTTATGGGTGTGGCATAGTAAATAAGTTAACGCATTGTTATGCTATTAAAACAAATCTCGTTTTATTTTCCTCCTCAATGATTAATCTCTGTTTCACTCTCTTTATAACTTTCGTTTATCAAGCTACTCAATGTTAGAAATACAAAAATGATTTATACAAAATTATCTATAATTATTTATTTTTGACAAACCAGTACTTCTCTCTTACGTATTATTCATCTCTCACACTCACTCTCTTTCTCTTGTTTCATTTCTGAATACCTCCCATTTATTTATTGAGCTCATTAAAAGAATTTGTTTTGTTTTACTGTACTTTTGGCTAACATTTATTCATTGTACTTATCTGCACTCAATATCCATCATTACACCATCTGTCGTTTTCCACTTTTCCCGTTTCACACTCACAAAATAGGTTTTGGACTGTTTAAATTTAATAATATTGTTGATTATTCATTATGATATGCTGCACTGTTGTTTTAAATTAAAACCACAATAACATTTTAGTCGGCCAACTTTAATTTGCTTGAGCACTTTTTTACATAACCGCGCGGTCCAGGTGAATCTAGTTGACTGAGGCAGGTAAGCTGCCGGGGTGACGCTCTTCGTCCTTTGTGTATCTCGCCACATGGCCACCAACCGGATGTCTTCATCATATCTCATTCTTTCATTGGTTTCTCGCAAAGGCAATATTTCGCGAGAGCTGGAAAGCAGTTCACATTGCTAACACATGGTGAATTTTATTATGCAGTACTGGCCACGCACTTGTATGGTGACGCATGTGTCCTTTGTCACAATTCCCAATGCATACCTGGTACAGATTGATACCAAATATTAGATAGACGGGTTTATGTTAAAAATGATTCAAAAATGGTTTTACCCTTTCTGCCCCATTACAATATCCCCCCAATGAGAGTTTTTATGCCAAAGCACAAAAACTCTCATTGTTCAAACCTAAATCAGCGAGAATATGGCGCCATGACCCCCCTTTACTTCCTTATTAAACTATGGGTTAATCACCCCCCTAGTCCGGTGTCTGTGGTTGCACCTGCATGACTTCCTTTCTCAGGATCCCAACACCATAAAGCCAGACAGGCACTAGACTCCCCACCCTGACGTGCTGGCCAGCACAGGTACGCCTTCACAGTACCACCAGACACTGGAACAATCAATAAAACATTAATAAATGGCCTTTCACAATTCCATATCCTTAACTGATTTGGTTTCCTCTTAACCATATTGGTTTGCCTTGTTCGAAGTACTGGTTTTTTTTCAACTCAATATACCATTAACATTGTTTTAACATATATCCCTAACCTAACATAATACATTTTATTTAGTCCACTTACATATTAACATACCTTGGCAAAACCTATCAGACTTTTTTTTTCAAATTCCAAAAATAACTCATTCAACTGCAGATACAACTTTCTGATTCCAATTAAAAATTCCATTTTGATTTCAATTACCAATTCCATTTACCATTGTTAACTATACACAATACAAGATATGCTTATATAAAACAGAACATTATTCAATACAACAAATACATTGATAATCAGAAACATCTACTCCAATACTTCAGTACTATCAGTATCATAACAATAATCATCAATCTTCTCTTCTTTATTATTCAATAATAATTTATTTATTAACAATTTAATAATCCCTCCCTCCACATCATCTCTTAATAGCCCCCTTCTAAATCCCTTAACCCCTGATACCCCGCGTTACAAAAGTGTAAGTGCTCTCAAGGACAAGCCTAATCTTGATATTATACAAACTCGCATAAATGAAGTTTCTCCCTCGTAGCTTGTAACGTTGCCATCACCCATCCACTACTCTATTTCCCCCCATGGCTGGACTGTCTCGCCCAGTTGCTTCCACAAGGACTGAAGCGGCTGGGAGTAAACACTTTTTTCTTTTATTTTACCCCATCCTTGCTTCGGCTTTACATTAAGTTCTGTTTTACTGGTATACTGGATACCAGTAATCCTACTAAAATAATTATTTACAAGCCCTTAAGTAGTCTATCACATTTCCATAGGTGTATAGCCGTAGTTCCATAGTTATTTTAGATTCCCGTTGTTCCTCTCCAGTTAGCTTTCTAGATACACCAATTTAGAAAATAAACTATGGCCAGGGTACAATAAGTCTGCCCATAGCTTGTTACTGATAAGCCAAAACCACGGTCAGGTTTCGGTGACGCCGTGACTGGCTGAAAATGGGGAATCAACAGTTAAAACAGATACATGTTTTACATCATAATCAAATAAGTACTTTACGTTTCACAAATACTTCAGCTCAAAATATACATTTCACCTTTGAATTTGAATAAAAATTACAAACATTACCACTTAAATATTCATTTTCTACTAAATATTCCAATTGTTACATTATAACTTCTACTCTGAATTTTTATTCCACATTTTAATCATTATATTTTAATCATTTTACCATTTATTATAACCTGCAAATCAAAAAATTTCAAATTTATTACCAAGATCCACTTTTTAAATTAATCAAATCATCTCAAATTAATTTAATTCCATTATTTAAAAAATTTTAAATTCATTTAATTCCATCATAAAATTTAATTACCTACTGTCCATTTTCAATCAAACAAAATATTATTATGATTATAAAATCAATCAACTATAAATATTGATTACATAAAATACAATGTACACCACTGTGTATCTTCAGATACCATGCCATAACAACATAACCTAGTACATCATATATCTAACACCAATACAATTTTATGTACAATCTACGTCATATCAGATGTCATTGTTTACCAAAAAATCATTACATAATTGAGCCAAGTATTTAAACCATTCAGTAAAATAATTAAATGTTCATCAACACCATATATCTAACCTCCATCGTCAAAAATTAATCTGATATTATTCATACACAATTCATTTTTTCTTGAATTCATTATATCATTACTATCAAGATAACAACTATTCAATTTCTCAATTTGTTCCACTACACCATAGTAATACTCCTCAGGATTACTCCACATTACTCTATCATAAAACTTGTCTACATTAGGTATGGTCAATTCTCCCTTAGTATTTTTTGTCATAATTAAATACGTTATCATTTCATCATCATAGTCATCCTCTGCTACTAGTACACCAATTTTATCCCCAGGTAAGTGTGTATTATAAACAGCATCATCATCATTTACTATTGCTCTAATTCCGTCACAAGGCAGGTACTCATTATTGACATTTATCTCCATAGTTATTCTCTCTATTAACCCATCATAACCTCTATTAATCTTGAACATTTCTATTTCTCTCTCTTTCTCAGAATACCTATCCCATACCCATTTATTTCTCTCACTCCACGCAGAGGTCAATACAACATTATTAATACACCATCTGTCTCCCACTGAGGAACTTACATCCTCCTTAAACACTCGTGAAGCCTTTACTTCACCTACACCACAGGGAAAATTTGCCCTCTGCCCCCCCATATTCACTTAAACTCTCTTTGTACTCTCTCTCAAACTCACTAACACTTATTATTACCCCATCACTACTAGTATTCACTGTATCACTTTTTGATATCCCATTTTCCACTACATCTTTATTATTCGTATTCAACATTATCTCACCATTATAATCATCACTTATATTAACACCATCACTTACCTGTATCTCTTTTACTCTCCTTTCTCTTTCTAATGTCATTTACATCATCTTGTATTTGTTTTAGAATGGTACTACAACGTTCATCTATCTCATTCAGACGTTTATTCATATTGACATTTTGTTGTTTCATCTCATTAGACATCGTACGCAGACAATCATCATTATTATCAAAACGTCTTTCGAACTTGATATTTTGTTCTTTCAATTCGCTAAACTGCTTTTGTAAAAATTCATTATATCATTATCAGATTTATTACTCTTATTTGATGTGACGGTTTGATTGTGCCCCAACTTCACTCATCATAATTGATTCACTTAAACTGCTTTCTCTTTTTGCTACAGGATTTGACTGAATTTCTGATTCACTCATGACAGCTACGTCAGTCAAACTGACCTCATTCTTATTATTTTCCATTTTACTTTAATTCTTTTTAATTAAATGCTTAATAATTATTTATCAATTATATAAACAAACTCGTAAAAAATTTTACACATTGTTTTATATTCTAAACTCTAATTACATGTTTCATGACATACCAATATAAAATACGCCGTTACCCAAAACCGTATTCTGTATCTCAAATAGGTCTACCATATACAGAAATTCTATACCAGGATCCTGGCAGGGATTCGCCAATTGTAAAGGTTTAAAAATATTTGAAATACACAAAATTACTACTTACCCTGACTCTGACTAATTTTCTATACTTTACCTTATTACCAAAACCACCAGAAGAATCCCAAACTCATTCAAAGGTCGCCACGATGTTTTCAGGATGTACACCACAACCCTAATACACACCCTTAAATAATTTCAATAAATAATTCCCTTATTTCAGATGATTCTCAGGTTCGTGTTAGACGAATCTTTGATGTAGAACTTAGGTTATGGGTGTGGTGTAGTAAATAAGTTAACGCATTGTTATGCTATTAAAACAAATCTCATTTTATTTTCCTCCTCAATGATTAATCTTTGTCTCTCTCTTAATAACTTTCGTTTATCAAGCTACTAAATGTTAGAAATACAAAAATGATTTATACAAAATTATCTATAATTATTTATTTTTGACAAACCAGTACTTCTCTCTTATGTATTATTCATCTCTCACACTCACTCTCTTTCTCTTGTTTCATTTCTGAATACCCCCCGTTTATTTATTGAGCTCATTAAAAGAAGTTGTTTTGTTTTACTTTTGGCTAACATTTATTCATTGTACTTATCTGCATTCAATATCCATCATTACACCATCTGTCGTTTTCCACTTTTCCCGTTTCACACTCACAAAATAGGTTGTGGACTGTTTAAATTTAATAATATTGTTGATTATTCATTATGATATGCTGCACTGTTGTTTTAAATTAAAATTACAATAACATTTTAGTCGGCTGACTTTAATTTGCTTGAGCACTTTTTTACATGACCGCGCGGTCCGGGTGAATCTAGTCGACTGAGGCAGGTAAGCTGCCGGGGTGATGCTCTTCGTCCGTTGCGTATCTTGCCACATGGCCACCAACCGGATGTCCTCTTCATATCTCGTTCTCTCATTGGTTTCTCGCAAAGGCGATATCTCACGATAGCCAGAAAGCAGTTCACATCGCTAACACGTGGTGAATTTTATTATGCAGCACTGGCCACGCGTTTGTACGGTGACACGTGTCCTTTGTCATAATTCCCAATGCGTACCTGGTACAGATTAATACTGAATATTAGATAGACGGGTTTATGTTAAAAATTATTCAAAAATGGTTTTACCCCTTTTGCCCCGTTACACTGTGACAAACTGTTCTGTCAATAGTATACATTTTCAAAGTCAAAGTGAGACAAAACATTTGTGAAATCTGTAATGAAATGCTCATACATACATATCATTTGTCAAATTACATCGTTTTCCAGTCAAGTAAAGAATTATCGTGTAAAATCTTTTAAAAAACTGTTCTCTTGTGAGGGTAGTTTGTTAAGACTTAATTCATAGTGGAATTGAGAAATATCAGTGTGGTATCTCTGAGATTTTACACAACTAAGCTCATAAAATTACTCACAGTGGATGAAAGAAATAGAGTGGCGTGTGTAACCATACCATCTCTGATAAGAGACGTTTATCAAAACACATTAATTGCTCAATGAATTGGTATTCATTTGTGATATAATTCTTGCACAAAATATTTTCTACTTAGTGTTTTGTTAGTAAAGAAAGCAATGAATACTTGATTAAAACATCCTGATTCTTAAAATGCATTCCAAGCGTATATACCAAATAAATGCAATAGCTATGAAAATTGAAATAAATTGTTAATCAACATAGTTTTTCTGTGAAATTATATTTTTACTCTTTCCTCAAGCTCACACACACACACACACACACACACACATTTTCTTTTTGCTCCTTTAAGACACATTTTGTTAGTACATACACGTCCTTTTTATCTGCAAAGCAAACAAGTAACAATTTTGTTTCTAACAAACAATGACGACCCTTTGTGTAATGCTGTGTTGACTGTATGCAATTCGCCCATTATATCATATCTTTGTAGATACTCAGCAAGATGTATTGACAAGTACCAGTTGTCTAAAATAATTTGTCTTCCATGCTGAAGCAAATTTTTGGCCAAATGATTACCACACGCTCAGATGCCGGTAGATGAGAACTGTCTGGATACTCTTGAATTGTACATATATCCTGGCCGATGTATAAGGAAATATTCCAAGTACATCCCTGAAATACCTCATCACTCTTGACACAAACAAAACAACTTGAGACCAGAACTGAAGCATTTGTCCTTTATATATAGGATGATTCAAAATCTCTCGGGGCCTGATTCTGTAGCTAACAATAAGAAAAAAGTTCATATAAACATAGGTCTGAAAACGGTTTGTTAGCAAGCTACAGATCACGAACCAGTTTGCCCTTTTTTCTGCTCCCACGGTAAAATGACACTATACTGAAATTCATGGGTTATAAAGTGAAGGGTAAATTTGGTAGTTTCTTATAGTTTTCATCTGAAAAATTGAATAAAGGAGGTCCCAGAGCTCTATCTCAATTAGTTTCTAAGAAAAACTGGGTAAAACACAAAAATTGGAGCAGAAAACAAATATTTTTGGATTTTGGATAAAATAACTTCAGTAATTTTCCAATAAACAAAAATTTCTAGAGAATTTAATAATTATGAGAAAATTGATGTGTATAATGTCTATTAAAAATAAATAAAATTTTGAGAAATTTGACTTTAATTAGAATCAAAACAGACCAAAATGCGCCAGAAAAGTGTTACAATTTACAAGAAATGACATTGTAAACTTTCTAAACACCTACACTTGGGCAAATGAAAACCCACAAGACTGCTACAAGACATGACCAACATACTTTTTCATTTAATGTGTGGTGCGGTCTTCTTGGTGATAATCTCTTAGGGCCTTTTTTCTTACCACCAAGTGGAATATCTTCCAAGAGTTCCATTAGATTCGTTTGCTAAAAATGTAAGTATTGTCTTCCATTAAGCCTTGGTTGTAAGAAATAATGTCCTAAGAGATTATCACCATGAATACCACACCACATATTAAATGAAAAAGTATGTTGGTCATGTCTTGTAGCAGTCTTGTGGGTTTTTTTGCCCAAGTGTAGGTGTTTCGAAAGTTTACAATGCCATTTCTTGTAAATTGTAACACTTTTCTGGCGCATTTTGGTCTGTTTTGATTCTAATTAAAGTCAAATTTCTCAAATTTTTATTTATTTTTAACAGACATTATACACATCAATTTTCTCATAATTATTAAATTCTCTAGAAATTTTTGTTTATTGGAAAATTACTGAAGTTATTTTATCCAAAATCTAAAAATATTTGTTTTTCGACTCCAGTTTTTTGTGTTTTACCCAGTTTATCTTGAAAACTAATTGACATAGAGTTCTGGGACCTCTTTTATTCAATTTTTCATATCAAAAACTATAAGAAACTATCAAATTTATCCTTCATGTTATACCTTACGAATTTCAATGTGGCGTCATTTTACCGTGGGAGCAGAAGTCAGGACAAACTGGTTCGCGAGCCGTAACTCGGTAATGCACCGTTTACAGACCTATGTTTATATGAACTTTTTTTTCTTATTTTAACTATAGAATCAGCTTCTAAGAGATTGACATGCAATTTTGAATCACTCTGCGTATTCTCGGAAATTAAGTCAACTGACATGACATGAGGAACTCATCAACAGCAAAATTTCCTCCAGGATCAACAACTATCTGACAGACTTCTCTCAAAAGGACTGGGTACTGAGGGATTCTTGTCGTCAGTGGCTCCTTCTTTGTGAAATATTTGGGACTTGAAAAACGTAAGAAATTCAAAATTGAAAGGAGGCTATTGCGACTTGTAATTTTGGAATTCAAAACTTTATGGCCACTATAGAATATGCTTATGACTAATAGTCTACCATTCCTGGGAGTTTCACAGTGCTAATGAGAAATAAATATGTACACATTGTCCATTTAAACATGACACTATTTTAGTCCACACACTTTTGTTAGTGCAGGTACAGTAAGGGACAATTTTTCAAAAATATAAAAAATAGTCAACAGCAGATGTAGCATCAGAAAGCAAAAGGGCAGGATGAATTTCAAACTGTTTACAATTGTCCTTTAGAGATGTTTCACGATGGCCAGAAAATGAGTCAGTAACAAAAGTCCAACTATCTACTGTTTTTGCACTCATATTGTCTTCTCAAGCATCGGAAAAATCACTGTCACTGGATTTGATATGATAGTTTTCCATCATGTTAATAGCTTTCATCTTCACTCTGGCCACTTTCATACTCCATTATAAGGCAACAAATAAAATATATAGTACAATCAAAATTTTAACTATCACACGCAATGTAAGAAAATACTCATAGTATAACAAGCAATTCTCGAAGTTAGGGCAGTAATATATAATACTTGAAAGGCAGAGTGTGCATTGTTACAAGTGTTATAAAAAAAAATGTCTAACCGTGAACCCATCAGAACTATAGAGTGTTATATACCGGCCAGGTTGTAGAATTTTTGTGTTCGTTGCGTTAAGTATATTTGGTTGCACAATAAACGTAATTTTACAAAGAGGAGTGAGACATGAAATAATTAATCAATGCTTTATTAATATTGCAAAGAAATTGCTTGCATATTGTGATATAACTAGTACGTATCTGTTAAGCCTCACTTTTATTTACTTATTTAAGTTTGTTTATAATTGTTTTTATGAATTAAATTCGGTTATTGTTTTTCGTTGTTAAAAATGGTTTAAAATGTTCGATGATGTTTGTTTTTCAAAATTTATTTATGGTGTGACGTTCCTTTGGTTGACTAGACGAATCTACGAAGTCAATCTCTCACTGAAAGTACATTTTTATTTTTTATTAAATAACTACTTACTTGAAGTGAAGTTGGCTAACCGCGCAGTGTTGATATAACAATCTAAGTTTAGATTTATTCAACATAAATTCAATTTGCCGCTGTCCGCATTGCCATCAGTTGTGAGATATCCACCTGTTCTGTAATAGCCTAGTCTACTGAAATAAATCGTCTGACTCTATTTTTGTCATATATAATTATGATTTTATTTTCTGATAATATTCATTAAAGTGCTTTAAAAAATATAATAAACTGTTACTTGTTTAATTTGAGTTTACAATATAATTTAGTTTTATGAAAATCTCTTGTCTCAGGGTTGGTTGTTCTGAATCACAATTATCAGACTTATTAAATTTATTTTTTGGTTAAACTATTTATCTAAAATGTAGGTCCTTTTAGACTACAGAATACAAATAAAACAAATAGAAGACTTATACTACCATCATTGGGTAGTCGGAGAGTGATTACAAAATTAATTACATCTTAATGCAAAATATCATAGCCATGTCTGGTTCTGACATTATAGGTTAACTTGTGTTAACTAACAAACTTTTGTCATTATATTTATAAATTTACGAAATATGCTTTGTTTATGTTTGTACACTTACGGCTAATGCCGCCATGTTGTCATATTGCCAACTTAAATTAATTTACTCACCGTATCCAGGATTCTAATTGGACGAGTTGAAAACAAGATGGTTGCTTGGAATAATTAATACTTCATTTTCTAATATGCAAATCAATCTTAGTTTATTACATAAAATTTATCTTTTTTTCAATCAAATAAAAACTTTATACATTCCCTTTAACCCCATCATTACATACAAAATCTTCCTTCTCCCTTTCTTACATTTGGTTTCAATAATATTCAAAATAAAATATAAGTATAAAATAGATCATTAGTTTAATGTGAATATAATTTGTTTCAGTAGTATTCAAAGTAAAATATAAATATAAAATAATTCGCTACAACTACAATACAACGGAAACCAGCGCTTGCATTCACACACACATATCTACCCCATGACTTAGAGATCTCATTTTTGTTTTTGTTTAGAAAATTAATTAAATTTGAATTTTATGAACCCTAAATACATCAGTTATTCTTGTAGGTTACTTAGCTGAATTTGAGTCCAGAAGACATCACATTTCCTTCTTTTCACACACACATTTTCATTTTAACTGATAATTTGTTGTTCGATATCGCCGAAACTGTTATTATATAAAGAAAACCGTCCTTCCCATCACTTATGAGAAACTTTTGATTTTATATCACATTTTTGTTGAACTGCGGGCGCAACGAAAACTACGCCCAGCCGGCGGACACGCAGATTGCTTGCGTCCTTAGTTGTTAGATGTTCATTGCCGACTGTTTTGTTCTCCAAGCGTCAACGAAACTGCTGGCGTTGACACTCCTACATTCCACAGCTGTGTTTGTCTCTGACGTAATATCGTCTAATTTGATGTTACATAACTTCTTAGTCACTGTTTCTAGAAATAACTGTTCTACTAGCATCTGGAGCTGACCTTGACACAAATCCACATGTTAGTTTGTTGCGTCGTTTAAATTCATGAACAATATTTTACAATTACTCTTTCTAATTTTGTTTCCAATAAAATTTACCTTTATGAATTTACGTTTATGTCTCCCAAAATTATTATTACATCATAAAATTTTATCTCCTTTTTATTAAACACAATAAAATTTATTTATTACCCCGGGTAGGCCTAAATGTCCCATTACAATACCCCCTCAATGAGAGGTTTTATGCTGAAGCATAAAAACTCTCATTGACACATTCATACTTGCTAAAGGGATCAGTCAGGATATATCGCCACAACCCCCTTTATGGTTTACATCAAAAATATTTAACTCACCCTTGGTCCAGTGACTGTGACCGCACCTGAATTACCTTACTGGACTTCTCTCTCGAGATCCCAACACCATAAAGTCAGATATATACTTAACGCTCCTGCTCTGACGCACTGGCCAGCTCAGTATCGCCACCACAGCATCACCGGACTCTGAAACAACAAATCAAAATATCAACTATAGTTAACTGCATGGAAGTAGTATCGTCAAGGTCACACCGCTTACTTACAGCGTTGCCACTAAGCAACAGTTTCCCTTTCTTCCGAAAAATGCTACACTAGTAAGTAGGCCTACTTAATGTAAAGAATATAACAAAGTGATTTTTAAATTAAATATTTACTTTGTTGTTATCAATAAGGCTTCCATTAAAATCATTTTTGTGCTTTAAACTGTTGAACATTCTAAAATCAATGACAATAGAAGACTGAAAAAACAACGATACATTTTGAAGGTTCATAGATGCCTACTGCAGAAATTGTATAGATAAAATTTAATGTTATTTAAAGTAAAAAACCTTTTTAAAATCTTACGAGTATCACACAGTTGTTCTGGTTTTGTAAGATAGTGTAATGTAAGGTTAACTTGCATTTTACTGTATTTTTTTAAGTAAAATTTTACAGGGAGAAAGTTTCTAATACATACATTAGAATACATTGTCAATAATTCTTAATAATAATTACATCACAATTAATACATTGTTAATCATTAATTAACAATGAATTTCCGTAACTTACACATAACATTCAATGCGATGCGTCAGTTATAGTTTGAACGAATTTTCATACGCATCTTGAGTCTTAAGCTTGCCCCATTTAATTACTGAAGAGACACCGCACTATTCGTGACTCTGAGAAATATTCTATTTTTATTTCCTGCACTGCTTATTAATAATTAAGTAAGAAAATTAGAACTACACTATAAGACGTTACATGCACAAGTAGCATAAAAATAATCGTATGTATAAACATGAAACGAGTTGGATGTCTTAAGAAAATAAGGATAATTTTATAAACAACAAATACAAATGCGTCATGAAATAAATTTAAAATTCCTTATTCGTATATTAATATATTATAAATCTTTAAATATAGAATTTAAATTTATAATTCTATATTTTACGAATTGTCCTTACAAATTTTCTAATTAAAATTTTCCTTATTTTATAAACTATAGAATTCCTTATGAGTATTATAAATAATAGTCAGTACTGTAACTGAAATGGGATTGGCTTTTGCCACAACAGCGACAAATTTGTTTACAGAAATTGCTCAGTCCTATTTAACTTTGTGCAACGGAAGAAAGGTAGTAGCGCGGCCAGTAAACATACACATTTTTGAGGGGAGTGTAAAATGACAAAGGCATTCATAAAAGTGTCAGACACCAATATTTACTGAAAAGACATGCCGACAGGGTATACGCAATTTGCATACCAAATGTGTACATACACCTAACAGAACTTCCGAACCATATGGCTTAGGAACGACTGTGCAGAGAACAAAAATAGATTCATTTACAAAAGGGAAAAGACCGTGAGTATGAAAAAATTAAAGCGACAACAGCAGGCAAGGTCAGCGTTCTCAGACAACTGTCAGTCTGTAGGATAACCACCCATGAAGGAAACAGTAAAACTTTAAATAAGTAAGTTCACTGTACGGAAAACACAAAATAACTGACCTAATGGTACTTCGTAAAGTTAGGGTGTGTATTGCTAAAAGCTTTAGATTGCAACATAAGAAAAACCAGCGCAGTATAAATCGTAGATTCAGAGAACTGCAAATCGTAACAAAAGAAGCCAAAGAAAGAGAAGAAACGCAAAGCTAGAAATTCTGTAGATATTTACACGACAACAAAAAATATGTTGCCGACTCACACAAATTTTTATAGCTCAAATACTGGTGCCCAGAATTTGACTGAGTAATGTTACCCACAACTAATTATTCCTGATAAAAAAATTCATTTACGCGATATGCATAAATAAATTTGAAACGAGCAATATAAGGTGGATGTATGAAATTTGCTTTCGTAACACTGCTAAAACGCTACACACTGTACTAGCCGGCAACAACGCTGGGCGAGGGGCGTGGAGGTGACAGGGAGAAGCAGTGAAAGTGAGTGACCTTGACGGTACTACTTCCATGCAGTTAACTTTAGTGGCCTTATACAATACTATATCCCTAACTGATCTGTTTCTCCTTAGCTGTGCTGGTTTGCGTTACGAAGCACTGGTTTTTGCCTTAACTCCTAACATGTATATCAATACATATATGAATAAATATTGTATTTATTATAACAAAAGATAAAACATCCAGCCTCAATATCAACATTCTTCATACCCTTCTCTTGTTACATCTTACTTCCAAAATTCAAAATATTTCTCTGATTCTATCAGAATTTAAATAAACATTTCCCATTACAATATTACAAATATCTTTCCTCCTAGGATTAATAAATTAATAAATATATCTCAAAACAATTAAATTCATTTAAAATTTCTTATATATGACAAAATCAACTACATCTGAACAAATTATTTCCTTATATCTTTCCCAAACTTGGTTAAACATCTCCATAAAATCATCTAAGTACACCATAAAATCAACTACAATATCATTTACATAATGCAATCTAATATTCAACTCATTACTAACAATTCAGTAACCTCCTTCTACATCAAAATCTAATATCCCCCCTTTATCCCAGTTACAATTAGGTAAATCACCTCAGGGGTAAACCATGCAAGACATTTACCTGGTTGCATAAGCACTCTATTGTTTACACCCCTGGCTTGTAACGGCCAGCTCCCTTTCCACACACTCTATTGTTTATTATGGTGGACTGTAGCACCCATTTGCATCCACAAGAACTGAAATTTTAAATAGAGTGTAGATGCTGCCTACCCGGTTCTTGTTTCAGCGTTATATAAAAAATTCGGCATTACTGATGTCCGAGGACACCAGTAATCCTACTATAATGATTCACACACCCTTATTACGGCACTATCACCACCTTCGATGATAGCCGCTGTTCCATAGTTATGTAGTTTCCCCTGTGTTACCCCCCTGTCAATTTCTATGTTCACCAATTTAGTATCTACTTACATAATACCACGGTCAGGGTTTGGTGAAACCATGACTGCCTGAAATGTGGGGAAACTACCAAAAGACATATAACGCTCACACTGACACCGTTACTACAAGTCACGGATGGTCAACTCTTATATGTTTGGTTCTTTTTAAGATTTCTTTTAATTCTCCTACACTCTAACAAACATAATACAACATCACAAAACATAGTATACTCATAATTCACATTGTTGTTATTACCTTAAAATTAACAATTCACATTTAAATTTGCATATAAAATTGTAAACATTACATTTTAATTTCAATTGAACTTTTATTAATTGACCATCAATTATTTATCATTTACTGTACCATTAACTTTTCCAAAAAGTTTTTACTTTTTTATCAACCTTCATTTTACATAACATTTCATTTATTATTACATTTTAACTATGAAGTTTCTGTTTATCATTTTCATCATTTATTAGTTTGGGTGACTCTCCGTTATTCACTATGATTCTTTATTGAATATGCATTTACACATATAACCTTACTCACCTTTCTTCCTACTAACAATCACTAACATAATACATAGGGTGACACTAATCTCTCCAAAATATTTACCTCCACTAATTCTCTAACTTCCACTTACCTCAATTTATTCTCCTCTTATAATAAAACATCTTAATACCCTCTTTGTAACTAGGATGTGTGTTCCCTCCCAATGCTCATTCCCTTATTTGGTTCCCGGACCCTCCCTAGGTAACCCTTTCCGGCGCATATCGGTTCCCCTCCCGCTACAACGCTTTACGTTGAGGACTCCTTATCACACCACCCATCTTACAAAATTCCCCTATCAACTATTTATTCTCTAATTACATTACTCATCTTCTCTACATATAATCACTAACACTACTGTGTCCCTACTATTACCTTGTTTCTGTATTATTTGTATTTCAACTTCTTATTTTATCTAACACCCATTAAATTAACTTTGACTAACTCAAAATGCCTTATTTAAATAACCATCATCACCCAAATTCTATCTTTTACAACTTTGTATTTATTCACTATTTATTATCAAGTTTAAATCTCATAAAATCATTTAAATTCCTTATCAAATTTTATTTGTATAACAATCATTAATCAATTAATTCATCTCAAATTATTTTAATTTCATCAATTATTAAAAACACAACATATTTTAATTACCTTACTCCCAAAACAATTACAATTCATTTATTACAAACTCTCATTATTTGTTTAATCTGATAAATATTATATTTATTAAAATCAATTTCAACTACATACACACATTGTTTACATAAAATACCTGTTACAACACAAACACAATTAATTTCACTATGAATTTATTTACAATTTTTTGTCATTATTTTTCTTATTTACCACACTTCATTTCATAATCTAGCCAGGTCATCACCATAAACTAAAATATTTAAAATCTCCACTCAGTATTTTTTTTAATTTTAACCACCATCATCGTATATTAGTCTTATATATTTATAACACAAGTCATTCTTATCAACATACATTCCATTGTAATGATCATTATAATGACTATTTTCGTTAATTACATTAACACAATAATTAACTACATTTTGTCTACCATTAATTCATAAAACCTGTCTACATTGGTGATCTTAGTTCTGTCTCCATCAGTATTTTTAGTTAACATAAGGTAAGTTGTTTTATCATTATACTCCTCCATTATATCGATTACATCATTAGGTAAGTGTTTATCATTTACAACAGTATCATCAATCTTTATTTCCCAAGGTAAGTATTTTATATCATCTATTTCCTTCAATTCTAACCGCTCTATCAACTCTTTATAATTTCTCTGTAACTGATATAATTCTATCTCCCTATCTACACACAACTCTCCCTCTAAATATCTCTCACCACAACACCATATCACACTTTCTCTCTCAATATATGCAGGGGACAATACAACTTTATTGTTGCACCACCTATCAGGTGCACAAAAAATCCAGGGACAAATATTTGCAGACCATATGTCTCCCAAATATACTCGTGAAGCCTTTTCTTCACCCCGAACTACAACATCATGGGAAAAATTTACCCCCACTATACTCTACCTGTATACTCTCTCTCCATTTTCTCTCTGACTCATTAACACACATTAACATTACATTATTACACTCTATTTCCACTAAAATTTCATCACCACTATTTTTAATTATATTCTCATAATTCTCACCCCTACTTACCTTATTATATGTCATCTGACCATCTTTATTTATGTTTAATTTATCTGTTTCTCCACTATTCTTTACCCCCATTATACTCTCAGAATTGTAATTAACATCATTATCATCACTATTCAATACTTTGTAACGGGACATTTTGGCCTACCTGGGATAATATAAATAAATTTGTATTTTTAATTAAAGCAATCAACATTTTACAATGTAAAATGTAATAATTGGGACAAAACGTAAACAAAAAGGTAAATTTTATTGGTAGCGACAGTGGTAACACTGACTGTGAAAATTATTCAGGAATATTTTGTAAAACGAGTTAAACAACCGACAAAACTGTGCCAAGGTCACCCAATGACTTACAAAACTGTAAACAAGTGATGTAACGGCAACACCCGATCTTACGTCAGAGACGATCCCCATTGTGGAATGTTGGGTGTGATCGCAACAACCATATACTGGCGTATGGATACAAACTTAAGAACAATAAGAATGGGTCATATAACCACGGCAACTACACAAAATAGTGCCGTTTGTTTCGCCCCAGTCTAACTTCAACACTCGCGCGAGTGACATACACAAAGTTCCGGAACGTAAATTGCGGGCCCACAAAACAGAAAGAATGTGAATAATATATTTAAAATATGACTTAACAATCAAAATTCATACTTAAAATGTAATTAACAGTTTTCTTTACACTATGACAGTTCAGAGATTATGAATTAAAATGAAAGTGCGCACGTAAAACAATGTGACGTCTTCTGGACTAAAAATCGGACTCAAATTCAGCTAAGTACCTACAAGGATATACACAAACTATCAAATTTTATTATTTTTCATAAAACTAGAACAGATGGGGAAAATTAAATTAAATATGAGCTCTTAAAATCTGGGGCTAGATATGTGTGTGTGTGAAACCGCTGGTTTCTGTTATCTTATAGTTAGTCATAAGTTTATATATATATATCCAAATTAATAAATCTTGATAGTATGGCTAGGTGAATCAAATATTGTTCGGAATGTTATTTTGGCATATTTTAGTAAATTTAAACCGAAAGGTAAACAGAAAAATTGTCATGCTACAAAAAATAAAGTACCATTTATTTGTGCTTGCAAAATAGTTGTTTGTCATTGCATTGCCTGTCGTTTTTCTCTGCCTAAGTACATCAGACGACACCCTGGTAAATAATTCGAATTTACTTAGTAAAGGTAAGTGATTTGGAATTCCATAATTTTAAACAACAATAAACATGTGCAACCTCAGTGGGTACCCTAAAAATGGGACAAAATTCAGTATTTCAATAACTTAATGAAACTCGTAACGTTTTAATGGCGCCCGTGTAACAGGAACTTTGTAAATTAAGTTGAATTAATTTACAAACTGATCGAAAATGGCAGAGAAAAGCAAGAGTGCAAATTTATGTGAAGATATTGTGGAGGAGTCAATTTTAAATGTTACTCAAGACGATTTAATTTCAACAAACGAAAGTAGTGATGAGAATGTACAATTAGAAATACCAAATGTAATTGAAACGGTAAATGTTGAATGTAATAATAAGAGCGATAATGCAAATGTACTTAGTCAGTTAGCATTATTTATGGAAATGATGAGTAATAAATTTGATCGACAAAACACGAATTTGAATGAGTTTAGAACGGAAGTCAAATCAGAAATAAATGTAGTCAATAATAAACTTACAGACTTAAGTAACGAGTTCATGAATTGAGAGCGAGTGAAATAAATATGAATAGCCGCTTGGAAAGTATGAATGAGACTATTGTTGGAGTGAAAGATGAACTGACTATAGACGTGAATAAGATACAAACCGAAATGAAGAATGATATAAAAATAATTAACGAAAAACAAAAAGAGAAAACGTTAGAGACAAATAAAAAATTTGACACGTTGACAAGTAAATTTAATGATAAAATTAAAAAGCAAAATGACAAAATTGACAGTAATGTTCAATGTATAATTAATGAGTGTGAACAAATCAAACGAGCAAGTGAAATACAAGAAAATATAAATGATGAATTCAGAAGTAACTTTGAACAAGTTGATGCAATTAAGATTAATGTAACTAGTTTATAGTTTAAAAAATAAACAAGCAGAACATGAGCGTGAAATAATTAAAGTCAGAGAAGACTTGAGTGTAACCATTAATCAGAAATTAACTAATGTGAGTGAGAGAGTGAATGTGGAAGTAGAATTAGGATATTTTAGTAATGAAAGTAGGGGAGTGAACCCCATACAATTTTTGAACTCTATAAAAAGTTTTAATAAATATAACCAAGAAAGTTGGGAGATTAAATTAGTAAGAATTTTAAAGTACTTTAAAGGGGATGCTAAAATATGGGCATAACAATAACTGGGTAGATTTTAATGAGTTTGAGCAAGCATTTAGAAATAAGTACTGGTCAGAAGAGAAACAAGAGGGGTTACGTAGTACTATAATGGGATGGGGAAATTTTAATATAAAAAACATGAGCATTACATCGTATGTGACAAGACTATATAGTCAGGTTAAATACTTAGAACCACCAATGCCTCTTTCATCTTTTATAAGATACATTAGTAAACATTTACCAAAGGACATACGGTCCACAATCAGAACCCGAGATTTTGCTAATATCACAGAATTAGAGAAAATACTAGAAGCATACCAGAGTATGAAAGAGGAAGAAGATAATAAATATCAGTTTAGAATTAGTGAATCGAATCAAACAAATACTGAAACAAGACAACCAGACCATTTTATTAGTAATGCGAGTAGATCAGGGGAGGGGGCGTGGTTGTGTCCAAACCCTAGTTGTGGAGCTAGTAATTATAATGGGTCGCGGAATCAATGTTACCGGTGTCAGGGTCCAAGGGAGAGTGCCCGAGGGAGAGTGGAGAATTATAATAGGGGTTTCGATCAGTTTAGAGGGAGAGGGTTCACCAGTAATCGGGGAGTGTCAGGAAACTTTAATCATAGAGGGAGAGGAGGATATGTTAGTAACCCAAACGAGACTCGGGGTGTGGAAGCACCAGCTCATAATCAAAACAGTAGGGGGGTTTACAGTGAACCACCACCTCCAATACCGTTAAACTAATCAGGGCAGTTGAAAAAGAAAGCCCCCAGCCGCCTAGTAATCACCTAACAATAGGGTCACTAATTACCAATATACATAATGATCTATCCGACGAAGAAGCGGGAGAGAGTAGTAATGCTTTTGGGATGGCAGAATTTGAAGCCGAAGTGTTTAATTCTAAATACATTTTTCTAGTAGATTCAGGGAGTGAACTGACTGCTATAGACGATAGAATGTTTGAAAAAATAAAAAATCAGACTACAGAGACAATTCCACAATTACCAGTACTGGGAATTAGTGTTATAGGGGTAACGGGTGTTCGCAGTAAAAAAGTAACTAAACAAATAATGCTACAATTAAAGGTAAATAAGAACACAATAAATGTACCTTTCTTAGTTATTCCAGGACTAAATATGGGAGCTATAATAGGTAATGATTTTTTTAATAATTTCAAAGTAGAGTTAAACTATTACACACAGACTATGAAATTAAACAATAATAATAATATAATCGAAATACCATTCATACAAAAGAGAACTGTAGGAATGAAAGCTTTAAAAATAATTAGTAAGGGAGTGTTAATTTCTGACAATGATATAAACGAGTGTAGGCCCTTAATGATAAATTATTGTAACTTGAGAGTAAATAGTAAAGAGTTATTTGAAATTGAAAATAATTGGGAGGAGCAAATGAATAAAATCCTATATCAAGAGGGGGAATTTAGCTACCAAGACAGGGAGAAAATAGTACTAATAATAAACAAAAATAAATCAGTTTTTCCAGATGAACCCGGTTTAGTAAAGAATTTTAAAGGTAAATTAGTCGTTAAAGAAAAAACACCCTTTGCACCTAAAACCTATCCGGTACCATACTCCAAGAGGGGTTTAGTACAGGAGGAAATAAATAAAATGTTGAGGGAAGGTATAATAGAGAAATCTACCTCACCATATTCCAACCCTTTAGTAGTGGTGACAAAGAAAGATTTATCGATAAGATTATGTTTAGACGCAAGACAAGTAAACAGAATAATTGTTCCAGACAGAGAATCACCGGAACCAGTAAGCGAAATTCTGCAACGTTTTAGTGGGACCAAATACATCACCACTTTAGACTTGACTGCAGGTTACTGGCAGATAGAGCTGGAAGAGGAGTCTCGACAGTATGTGGCCTTTCTATACAACGGTAGGAATTACCAATTTCGAAGACTACCTTTTGGACTCAACGTAAGTGTTTCAATTTTTATCAAATGCCTGGATTATGTGCTAGGGAGAGAGATTTTAGAATTCACAGCCGTTTATGTAGACGATATAGTAATTACGTCACCAGACATTGATACACACTGTGAAAGGTTAGATAGGATACTAAGTAGACTGCATGAATATGGCATAACAGTTAAATTTAAGAAGTCAGAATTTTTGAAAGAACAAGTTAATTTTTTAGGACATATAATTTCAGCAAGGGGTATCAGTACAGACCCTAAAAAAGTAGAAATAATACAAAATTTTCCGATACCAAAAAATGTGAAACAGTTGCAAAGTTTCCTAGGTTTGTGCAATTATTATAGGCAATTTGTAGACAAATACTCATATTTAACAGTACAATTGAGACATTTATTAAATAAAGACAATCGATGGCAGTGGAATTTAAAAGAGCAAAATATATTCGAGCTGATAAAAAATAAATTTTTAAACACAGTAATATTAGCTCATCCTAATTTTTCAGAACCATTTTATATACACACAGACACGTCAGACATTGCCTTGGGAGTAGAGTTGTTTCAGTCAGATGGGAGTGGGAACCACAAAGTAGTAGCTTTTGCAAGTAGATCTCTATTAACTAGTGAAAAGAACTACACTATGAGGAGAAAGAGGCGTTATCAATAGTTTTCGCCTGTAGAAAGTTCAGAACGTACTTATTAGGAAATAAGGTAATCATAAGATCCGACCATCAAGCTTTAACGTTTTTAAAGAACTGTAAATTAACACATGGTAGGTTGTGCGGTGGATGCTAATATTACAAGAATATGACTTAACGATTGAGTATTGTAAGGGTAAAGAAAATGTAGTAGCTGATGTCCTATCCAGAACAGATTTTGATAATAATACCGAAGTAGACATAGCAAATACATATAAAATATTTATAGTAAAAGAAGTGGGGGAAGTAAATATGAAAAAATTAATAAGTAACTTAGCAACAGAACAAGAAAGAGACACCGAACTTAATAAAGTAATATTAGTTTTGAGTCAAATACCTAACGTTCCTCATAAGTGGGAGAAACATTTTAGTTTGTTTAATAAACACTTATTTCACCGGGCAAATGAACAGGGAGATGATTGGAAGGTGTGCATCCCTAAAGTTATAATACCTGAAGTAGTGAGAGATTGCCATCTAAGGTATGGTCACATAGGCCCCAAGAAGTGTAGTGACATATTAAAAGAGTCATGTAAATTCAATAATATGGAAAGAACGGTGCGTAAAATATTACAAACATGCAAAATTTGTCAGAAAGCTAAAGTAAACAATCATAAACAGGAGGGTTTAATGCAGCATGTAATGCCGGACAGTCCTTTAGCATTAGTTGCCGTTGATTTATATGGCCCTTTACCCAAAGGTCGAGGAGGGGTAAATTATTTATTTGTTGTGTTAGATGTTTTTACTAAATTTGTAAAATTGTACCCGATTAAAAAGGCAACCTCATCAGTCTTGGCTAGGAAGATAGTAAATGAATACCTTGTTGAAGTAGGTAAGCCTAAAATAGTATTATCAGATCATGGTTCGCAGTTCACCAGCAACACCTGGCGGGAAACTTTAGGTTGGGAAAATATTTTAGTTAAACATACATCAGTGTATCATCCACAGTCAAATCCAAGTGAACGTGTTATGCGGGAGTTAGGGAGAATGTTTAGGACCTTTTGTCATAAAAAACATTCTTTGTGGGCTACTTTTGTGTGCAAGATAGAGTGGTATATTAACAATAGTTTACATGAATCCACTAGTTACAGCCCATGTGAGTTAATGTTTCAGAGAAGGCCGTCACGCATATTAGAAGAGTTAGTAAAATTTCCAACCCGGACGGAAATACCACATGACAGGAAATTGGTAATCGCTAGGGAGCGCCTGCTGAGTAAGGCCGAACAGCGGAAACGGAGGCATGACCGGAATTTAACACCCATACAATATGAGGTAGGACAACTAGTATTAATAAAAAATCACGATCAATCATCAGCGTTGGACAAAGAAATTAAAAAATTCTTCCTATTGTATGACGGTCCATATGAGGTTAGCCAAGTGAAAATGGAGAATGCTTATGTTTTAATAGATTTGCTAACTCGAGAAATAAAAGGAACTTATAATGTGACCCAATTAAAAAAGTATTATCTAGCTGAGTGATGATAGATATATTTGTAAATATTAAAGTTTTCATACATAAACAGACATTTTTATATTTTATTATTATAATAAATAATTTTAGTGAAGCAGTGTGTTCAAACAAAATTTACCCTTACGTAATAAAATCTATTATGCAGTAATAAAATGTAACAAGGTCACGAGTAAATAGAATTTGAAAATGAAATTCAAAGTTATGTAATTTTGGTAAATCTAAAAAGTGAATTGTTTATTTTCATATAATGACAACATCGTTAAGTGACTAAGTAAATATTTTGTTGTACTTATTATTTTATGTTAATGAAGGTCAAGGTAGGGAAAGTTAAGAAAGAAATGTATGAGGTTAAAACACCACCAAGACTAGAAAGGTCATGTAATGTAAATTGTTAATTTTAATTTAAAAAAAAAAATATTATACTTGTGATTCCCCAACTTTTCGGGCAGTCACGGCCTCGCCGAACCCTGACTGTGGAATTGGTTTAGCTTTAACAGCTATGGTTGGGGCTCATTGCGTCACGTTCTGCCTTAACTGGCCATAGCTGTTATCGTTGTAAAGGTGAATTTTGAAATTGACAGGAGGGTAATTTAGGGGAATCACCAAACTATGAAACAGCGGCTGCCACTCTGTCCGAGGAGGGACAGCAAAGCCAGGTGGTAGACACGCATTAGGGGCGTATAATATGTACGTTTAGGTATTAGGATATCTAGTTTTATTAAAATGTAACGCAGAAGCAAGGACACGGAGATGTCAAATTCCTCCAAAAATTTCAGTCTTTGTGGAAGCAACTGGACGCCACAATCCAGGGGGGGTCATAGTGTGTGTGGCAGGGGGGTTACCCAGGGGGGTAACGAATTAAAAAATTTTTTGTTGTATTTTAATAATGATGACTCGCTACTGAGATAACTAAATAATTTTGTTTTAATTTGCAGAATGGACGCACTAGATGTTTCCTATATTGTATTTATTATGTCTTATTGTGTTAATTGCATGTAGTATGTTAGAATTAAGGATTATAAAAATATAATAATATTTTATAGAATAAGTTTTCAGTGTGTTTAAAGATTTTAAATAAAAATGAAATAAATTGGTGATAGTTAAAATTTTCAATGGGTTGTAAGGGATAGAAGTTGGGTGATAGTAATTGTTTGAGTAAAACGTTTGAGTCAGTCCAAGTTGAATATATTGGGGTGTCATATTAGATAAAAATATTGTAAGGAAGCGTTAGAGTAATAAAAGGGGAAGATTATGGGTAAATGCCAAGTTGATAAAGTGAATTATGATGAATAACTGAGAATCACCCAAATTAATGAAATGGAATAATAATTGCAATGTTATGAAAAAAAAATAAAATAAATAATTTTTTTGGAAAGAGAATTAATAAAAGTCAATTGAGATTAAAGGGTAATTTTATGATTTTATATGCGAATTTAATGATGTAAAGTGTGTAGATTATGTTCAAACTTAAATGTGAATTGTTTATTTTAATGTAATAATGACAATATGAATTATGAATGTACTGTTTTCTTATGTATTGTTGCGTTTGTTAGTATTTAAGAGAATTTCATGAATTTAAAAAAAAAAAAATATTTTTTGGTGCAAATTGGGTATAAGAGAAATGTGTAATATGGTAATGGGAAATGTTTATTTAAATTCTGATGGGAATCAGAGCAATAATTTTGAATTTTGGAATAAAAGTTAACAAGAGAAAGTACACAGAATGAGATTATGAGATTATGGAATTTTAAATATGTTATGATAGGTCTTCATATATATGTTAGAAGTAAGCGAAAAACAAAACCAGTGCTTCTTAGCACAAACCAGCACCGCTAGGGGGAAACAGATCAGTTGGGGATATGGTGTTGTAAAAGGCCACTAGTTGATATTTGATTTGTTGTTTCAGTGTTTGGTGATGCTGTGGCGGTGGACCTGAGCTGGCCAGCGCGTCAGAACAGGGGCGTTAAGTATCTGTCTGACTTTATGGTGTTGGGATCTCGAGAGAGAAGTCCAGTAATGTCATTCAGGTGCGGTCACAGTCACCGGACCAAGGGTGAGTTAATTATATAATTTTTTGGTAAACCATCAAGGGGGTTGTGGCAACATATCCTGGCTGATCCCTTTAGCAAGTATGAATGTGTCAATGAGATTTTTTATGCTTCGGCATAAAATCTCTCATTGAGGGGGTATTGTAACGGGACATTTTGGCCTACCTGGGATAATATAAATAAATTTGTATTTTTAATAAAAGCAATCAACATTTTACAATGTAAAATATAATAATTGGGACAAAACGTAAACAAAAAGGTAAATTTTATTGGTAGCGACAGTGGTAACACTGACTGTGAAAATTATTCAGGAATATTTTGTAAAACGAGTTAAACAACCGACAAAACTGTGCCAAGGTCACCCAATGACTTATAAAACTGTAAACAAGTGATGTAACGGCATCACCCGATCTTACGTCAGAGACGATCCCCATTGTGGAATGTTGGGTGTGATCGCAACAACCGTATACTGGCGTATGGATACAAACTTAAGAACAATAAGAATGGGTCATATAACCACGTCGACTACACAAAATAGTGCAATTTGTTTCGCCCCAGTCTAACTTCAACACTCGCGCGAGTGACATACACAAAGTTCCGGAACGTAAATTGCGGGCCCGCAAAACAGAAAGAATGTGAATAATATATTTAAAATACGACTTAACAATCAAAATTCATACTTAAAATGTAATTAACAGTTTTCTTTACACTATACAGTTCGGAGATTATGAATTAAAATGAAAGTGCGCACGTAAAACAATGTGACGTCTTCTGGACTAAAAATCGGACTCAAATTCAGCTAAGTACCTACAAGGATATACACAAACTATCAAATTTTATTATTTTTCATAAAACAAGAACAGATGGGGAAAATTAAATTAAATATGAGCTCTTAAAATCTGGGGATAGATATGTGTGTGTGTGAAAGCGCTGGTTTCCATTATATTATAATTAGTCATAAGTTTGTATATATATATATATATCCAAATTAATAAATCTTGATAGTATGGCTAGGTGAATCAAATATTGTTCGGAATGTTATTTTGGCATATTTTAGTAAATTTAAACCGAAAGGTAAACAGAAAAATTGTCATGCTACAAAAAATAAAATACCATTTATTTGTGCTTGCAAAATAGGTGTTTGTCATTGCATTGCCTGTCGTTTTTCTCTGCCTAAGTACATCAGACGACACCCTGGTAAATAATTCGAATTTACTTAGTAAAGGTAAGTGATTTGGAATTCCATAATTTTAAACAACAATAAACATGTGCAACCTCAGTGGGTACCCTAAAAATGGGACAAAATTCAGTATTTCAATAACTTAATGAAACTCGTAACGTTTTAACTTTATTATCACCTAACTTCTTATTCATTGTCTGATTTAATTTACTTTCTAAATTTTTATTCATTTCGTCAATCTTTTTCTCGCAATTGCTACTTATTGATTCTAATATTTGTTCTTTAACTGTATCAAAACGTGTATCAATTTCATTCAGACCATCGACAACTCTTTTACTCTAGCTGTCATTGGAGTAGACTGTGCTGCTACATTTTCAAATTTTCGTGAACTCTGTAAGAGTGTTTTCAAGATTTATCTCTTTATTTTCCATTTTGTAATGATAAAATTATTACTTTTATATCAAAATACTAACATATAGTATCACGCAATTTCTTCTCTAACAAGAGGTTATACTTACTTATATTACATATGCTCGCCAACATAACCTCATTTTTATATTTATGTTTCTAATTACACACCAATTCCCCACAACCATATTGTTCTTTCAACAGGTCCACATTTGCATAATTTTATTAATGCAGACGGTCCAGCTGCTTCGGGCTCCATTGTTAACTAACAAACTTTTGTCATTATATTTATAAATTTATGAAATATGCTTTGTTTATGTTTGTACACTTACGGCTAATGCCGCCATGTTGTCATATTGCCAACTTAAATTAATTTACTCACCGTATCCAGGATTCTAATTGGACGAGTTGAAAACAAGATGGTTGCTTGGAATAATTAATACTTCATTTTCTAATATGCAAATCAATCTTAGTTTATTACATAAAATTTATCTTTTTTTCAATCAAATAAAAACTTTATACATTCCCTTTAACCCCATCATTACATACAAAATCTTCCTTCTCCCTTTCTTACATTTGGTTTCAATAATATTCAAAATAAAATATAAGTATAAAATAGATCATTTGTTTAATGTGAATATAATTTGTTTCAGTAGTATTCAAAGTAAAATATAAATATAAAATAATTCGCTACAACTACAATACAACAGAAACCAGCGCTTGCATTCACACACACATATCTACCCCATGACTTAGAGATATCATTTTTGTTTTTGTTTAGAAAATTAATTAAATTTGAATTTTATGAACCCTAAATACAACAGTTATTCTTGTAGGTTACTTAGCTAAATTTGAGTCCAGAAGACGTCACATTTCCTTCTTTTCACACACACATTTTCATTTTAACTGATAATTTGTTAATTTGATAATCCACATGTTGGTTTGTTACGTCGTTTAAATTCATGAACAATATTTTACAATTACTCTTTCTAATTTTGTTTCCAATAAAATTTACCTTTATAAATTTACGTTTATGTCTCCCAAAATTATTATTACATCATAAAATTTTATCTCCTTTTTATTAAACACAATAAAATTTATTTATTACCCCGGGTAGGCCTAAACGTCCCGTTACAATACCCCCTCAATGAGAGGTTTTATGCTGAAGCATAAAAACTCTCATTGACACATTCATACTTGCTAAAGGGATCAGTCAGGATATATCGCCACAACCCCCTTTATGGTTTACATAAAAAATATTTCTCACCCTTGGTCCAGTGACTGTGACCGCACCTGAATTATCTTACTGAACTTCTCTCTTGAGATCCCAACACCATAAAGTCAGACATATACTTAACGCTCCTGCTCTGACGCGCTGGCCAGCTCAGGATCGCCACCACAGCATCACCGGACTCTGAAACAACAAATCAAAATATCAACTAGTGGCCTTATACAGTACTATATCCCTAACTGATCTGTTTCCCCTTAGCTGTGCTGGTTTGCTTTACGAAGCACTGGTTTTTGCCTTAACTCCTAACATGTATATCAATACATATATGAATAAATATTGTATTTATTATAACAAAAGATAAAACATCCAGCCTCAATATCAACATTCTTCATACCCTTCCCTTGTTACATCTTACTTCCAAAATTCAAAATATTTCTCTGATTCTATCAGAATTTAAATAAACATTTCCCATTACAATATTACAAATATCTTTCCTCCTAGGATTAATATCTCAAAACAATTAAATTCATTTAAAATTTCTTATATATGACAAAATCAGCTACATCTAAACAAATTATTTCCTTATATCTTTCCCAATCTTGGTTAAACATCTCCATAAAATCATCTAAGTACACCATAAAATCAACTACAATATCATTTACATAATGCAATCTAATATTCAACTCATTACTAACAATTCAGTAACCTCCTTCCACATCAAAATCTAATATCCCCCCCTTTATCCCAGTTACAATTAGGTAAATCACCTCACGGGTAAACCGTGCAAGACATTTACCTGGTTGCATAAACACTCTATTGTTTACACCCCTGGCTTGTAACGGCCAGCTCCCTTTCCACACACTCTATTGTTTATTATGGTGGACTGTAGCGCCCATTTGCATCCACAAGAACTGAAATTTTAAATAGGGCGTAGATGCTGCCTACCCCATTCTTGTTTCAGCGTTATATAAAAAATTCGGCATTACTGATGTCCGAGGACACCAGTAATCCTACTATAATGATTCACACACCCTTATTACGGCACTATCACCACCTTCGATGATAGCCGCTGTTCCATAGTTATGTAGTTTCCCCTGTGTTACCCCCCTGTCAATTTCTATGTTCACCAATTTAGTATCTACTTACATAATACCACGGTCAGGGTTTGGTGAAACCATGACTGCCTGAAATGTGGGGAAACTACCAAAAGACATATAATGCTCACACTGACACCGTTACTACAAGTCACGGATGGTCAACTCTTATATGTTTGGTTCTTTTTAAGATTTCTTTTAATTCTCCTACACTCTAACAAACATAATACAACATCACAAAACATAGTATACTCATAATTCACATTGTTGTTATTACCTTAAAATTGACAATTCACATTTAAATTTGCATATAAAATTGTAAACATTACATTTTAATTTCAATTGAACTTTTATTAATTGACCATCAATTATTTATCATTTACTGAACCATTAACTTTTCCAAAAAGTTTTTACTTTTTTATCAACCTTCATTTTACATAACATTTCATTTATTATTACATTTTAACTATGAAGTTTCTGTTTATCATTTTCATCATTTATTAGTTTGGGTGATTCTCCGTTATTCACTATGATTCTTTATTGAATATGCATTTACACATATAACCTTACTCACCTTTCTTCCTACTAACAATCACTAACATAATACATAGGGTGACACCAATCTCTCCAAAATATTTACCTCCACTAATTGTTTAACTTCCACTTACCTCAATTTATTCTCCTCTTATAATAAAACATCTTAATACCCTCTTTGTAACTAGGATGTGTGTTCCCTCCCAATGCTCATTCCTTTATTTGGTTCCCGGACCCTCCCTAGGTAACCCTTTCTGGCGCATATCGGTTCCCCTCCCGCTACAACGCTTTACGTTGAGGACTCCTTATCACACCACCCATCTTACAAAATTCCCCTATCAACTATTTATTCTCTAATTACATTACTCACCTTCTCTACATATAATCACTAACACTACTGTGTCCCTACTATTACCTTGTTTCTGTATTATTTGTATTTCAACTTCTTATTTTATCTAACACCCATTAAATTAACTTTGACTAACTCAAAATGCCTTATTTAAATAACCATCATCACCCAAATTCTATCTTTTACAACTTTGTATTTATTCACTATTTATTATCAAGTTTAAATCTCATAAAATCATTTAAATTCCTTACCAATTTTATTTGTATAACAATCATTAATCAATTAATTCATCTCAAATTATTTTAATTTCGTCAATTATTAAAAACACAACATATTTTAATTACCTTACTCCCAAAACAATTACAATTCATTTATTACAAACTCTCATTATTTATTTAATCTGATAAAATATTATATTTATTAAAATCAATTTCAACTACATACACACATTGTTTACATAAAATACCTGTTATAACATAAACACAATTAATTTCACTATGAATTTATTTACAATTTTTTGTCATTACTTTTCTTATTTATCACACTTCATTTCATAATCTAGCCAGGTCATCACCATAAACTAAAATATTTAAAATGTCCACTCAGTATTTTTTTTTATTTTAACCACCATCATCGTATATTAGTCTTATATATTTATAACACAAGTCATTCTTGTCAACATACATTCCATTGTAATGATCATTATAATGACTATTTTCGTTAATTACATTAACACAATAATTAACTACATTTTTGTCTACCATTAATTCATAAAACCTGTCTACATTGGTGATCTTAGTTCTGTCTCCATCAGTATTTTTAGTTAACATAAGGTAAGTTGTTTTATCATTATACTCCTCCATTATATTGATTACATCATTAGGTAAGTGTTTATCATTTACAACAGTATCATCAATCTTTATTTCCCAAGGTAAGTATTTTATATCATCTGTTTCCTTCAATTCTAACTGCTCTATCAACTCTTTATAATTTCTCTGTAACTGATATAATTCTATCTCCCTATCTACACACAACTCTCCAACTAAATATCTCTCACCACAACACCATATCACACTTTCTCTCTCAATATATGCAGGGGACAATACAAATTTATTGTTGCACCACCTATCAGGTGCACAAAAAATCCAGGGACAAATATGTGCAGACCATATGTCTCCCAAATATACTCGTGAAGCCTTTTCTTCACCCCGAACTACAACATCATGGGAAAAATTTACCCCCACTATACTCTATCTGTATACTCTCTCTCCATTTTCTCTCTGACTCATTAACACACATTAACATTCCATTATTACACTCTATTTCCACTAAAATTTCATCACCACTATTTTTAATTATATTCTCATAATTCTCACCCCTACTTACCTTATTATATGTCATCTGACCATCTTTATTTATGTTTAATTTATCTGTTTCTCCACTATTCTTTACCCCCATTATACTCTCAGAATTGTAATTAACATCATTATCATCACTATTCAATACTTTATTTTCGCCTAACTTCTTATTCATTGTCTGATTTAATTTACTTTCTAAATTTTTATTCATTTCGTCAATCTTTTTCTCGCAATTGCTACTTATTGATTCTAATATTTGTTCTTTAACTGTATCAAAACGTGTATCAATTTCATTCAGACGTTTACTCATGTTAGTTTCAAATTTAACATTTTGCGTATTCATTTCATCAAATTTTGCATTTAAGTTGCTATTTATATTTTCAGACATTGTCCTTATTAGGTTAAATATATCGTCCATCGACAACTCTTTTACTCTAGCTGTCATTGGAGTAGACTGTGCTGCTACATTATCAATTATCATGGACTCTGTAAGAGTGTTTTCAAGATTTATCTCTTTATTTTCCATTTTGTAATGGTAAAATTATTACTTTTATATCAAAATACTAACATATAGTATCACGCAATTCCTTCTCTAACAAGAGGTTATACTTACTTATATTACATATGCTCGCAACATAACCTCATTTTTATATTTATGTTTGTAATTACACACCAATTCCCCACAACCATATTGTTCTTTCAACAGGTCCACATTTGCATAATTTTATAAATGCAAACGGTCCAGCTGCTTCAGGCGCCATTGTTAACTACCTAACTTTTGTCATTATATTTATAAATTTATGAAATATGCTTTGTTTATGTTTGTACACTTACGGCTAATGCCGCCATGTTGTCATATTGCCAACTTAAATTAATTTACTCACCGTATCCAGGATTCTAATTGGACGAGTTGAAAACAAGATGGTTGCTTGGAATAATTAATACTTCATTTTCTAATATGCAAATCAATCTTAGTTTATTACATAAAATTTATCTTTTTTTCAATCAAATAAAAATTTATACATTCCCTTTAACCCCATCATTACATACAAAATCTTCCTTCTCCCTTTCTTACATTTGGTTTCAATAATATTCAAAATAAAATATAAGTATAAAATAGATCATTTGTTTAATGTGAATATAATTTGTTTCAGTAGTATTCAAAGTAAAATATAAATATAAAATAATTCGCTACAACTACAATACAACGGAAACCAGCGCTTGCATTCACACACACATATCTACCCCATGACTTAGAGATCTCATATTTGTTTTTGTTTAGAAAATTAATTAAATTTGAATTTTATGAACCCTAAATACATCAGTTATTCTTGTAGGTTACTTAGCTGAATTTGAGTCCAGAAGACGTCACATTTCCTTCTTTTCACACACACATTTTCATTTTAACTGATAATTTGTTGTTCGATATCGCCGAAACTGTTATTATATAAAGAAAACCGTCCTTCCCATCACTTATGAGAAACTTTTGATTTTATATCACATTTTTGTTGAACTGCGGGCGCGACGAAAACTACGCCCAGCCGGCGGACGCGCAGATTGCTTGCGTCCTTAGTTGTTAGATGTTCATTGCCAACTGTTTTGTTCTCCAAGCGTCAACGAAACTGCTGGCGTTGACACTCCTACATTCCACAGCTGTGTTTGTCTCTGACGTAATATCGTCTAATTTGATGTTACCAGGGTGTCTACGACCCGGGAAAACCGGGAATTTTCAGGGAATTAAGAATTTGTGGAATATTCAGGGAAAATCAGGGAATTTCTTCGTTAATCAGGGATTTTCCTCTTGGGCTACTCTCCGTAAACGTAGTAGCGATACTTTCGAATTTCGCGGGACGTAATCGATCGCTACTCGATTCCCGTAGTCAGCCAATGAACACTCGTTCCCAGCGCGGGACTGAAGTATGCTATTTGATTGGTTCCCAGCGCGGATTGGTATTTGACCCAACCTTGCGCGGGTTGTCTGTTCAGTATTGTCAACTTAGCGGGTTTCCCGCTCAATCTTGCAGATTTAAGTTTTTGTTTAGCGGGGACGTTTTGGAAATTTAACAGTGAAAGTGTAGGGATTTAATGGATTTTCGACCTTCCACAGCGGGAAGAATATTGTTATTTATATTGTGAATATAGAGTTTTATCGGAATTTCAACTATTTTCGCAACGTTGAAAAGTTTTGAGTGTTGGCTACACTTTCGTGATTTCGCGCCATAATAGTGTTTACATCTCTTCATTTGTTGTTTACCGGTGCTTACTGTATGTGTTGCGTTCGCGCTTGAGTGTGTTATTGTGATTTGAAATTCTTGAAATCTGTTGCGTTGTGCGCGAAATCTAAAGCAGAAGCTTTGCAATTAATTGCGTGCTCTTAATTCTTTAGTGGTGCGGATTAAAATGCTTTTAGTGTGATGTGCGTTCGTTCTTAAAAACACGGGCATCCAAATTCGTGACTGTGCAAAGTCGTTTGAAAATTCCGTTTTATTATGGCGTGCAAAACTCATTTTCAGTCAGAGTGGTTGAATGACCCAAAGTTTAAATCATGGCTAGAAGCAGTGAAAGACGGCCCTTTTCGGGCGAGTTGTAGGATATGTCGGTATGCGGCCGATAGAACGACTAAGCGACTGGAATATTTGCGGCTCTAGAAAGGCAACAACTAGTCGCCAAGAGCTGACAAGCGCGTCGAAGCCCGATTTGTTTACACAATCAGAATACTCGTTACAAATACAGCAGGCAGAAAAACGGGTATCGACCCATACGTGCGACGCCTCTTAGTACCGCTGTGCTGAATTTCGTAATACCAAGTGGATTCATTCAGTGGCATCCTCTATGGCCAAAACCTTCATTTACTAGGTTCGTCGATAATAACCAGTGGATCGGGAATATCTTACCACTGCGCTAACACGTTTGTGCGATTTAAAACTGCCCGATATATGTATGGCCTATATCCGTGAAATATATAAACTTACTGACCAGCACTGTGGTCATCATCTGTCAGCCACTGGGCTCGACCCAGATGTCGCAATCCTGCCACGGGTGTAACGACGCAGCGCAACAATAGCATCCTCTCCAACCAAGACCTTCGTTTACTAGGTTCGTCGATAATAACTACTGCTGAATCGGGAGTATCTTACCACTGCGGCACAACATATCTGTATCACTCACAGTGAATTGAACAGTAATTAACAGGAATCTGTTGTACTACATCCGTTAATTGATTATTAACCCTATTAATTTAAAAAATCAATTACAATAACGTTTAATTAACTTATTTTTCAATCGAGTTGAATTTCAGAAATCAATTTGAAACAAACAAAATTAATCTAATTCGAAACCTTACATTGGGGACACGCGCGCGCGCGCGTATACACACACACACAGACAGAGAGTTCTCAGCAGATCCACAACTGACTTTACGCTATGACACAAAGCTCGCTCGCTTCATGACAAGAGAGAATGAAATCATCATTGCGGTTATCAAACGGAAGAATGCTAAGCTATATATTCGTGGGGGGGGGGTTCCTACCAGCGCGTCCGCGCAAATATTGTCCAGACGGATCCGACACAGAAAATGAAAATCGTTTCCAATTTCACACATTTACGAGTGCTAGATACGTATCTTACGTCTGTTAACCACTTTACTTTCGGCTATTTTGATTTACACGTAGCTTTCAAACTACTTTTGGACATATGTATGTATAATTACCGAATGACTTGGCTGAATTTTCGACAATCCGTTCAAATCGAGTTGGTCTCTCGCCCCACGCTAACCGCTTGAGGCCCCGCGGGTCAAGTCTTGCGCGTGCTGTTTTACGTGGTTCTGCGCTGTGCCGCCCTCCTTGGAGATCCTACGTAAGCGAGGCTCGCGTGATCTCCATTCCTAACCGATTGGCGGCCCTAATAAGGACCATTACCTACAGAACCGGCGCGTACGTCGTTCTGTCTACTTTTTCTTTGCGGCAGCCTTCTTTGGCGAGGCTTTCGGTTGTTTCTTCACCGCCGCCTTCTTGGGTTTCGGGCTCTTGGGCTTCTTTGTCGGCGGTTTGCTGACTTTTTTTGCTTTCGACGGAGTCTTCGGCTTCGCAGCGGACTTCTTCTTTTCGGAAGCGGCTTTCGCTTTCTTGGCGGCCGGCTTCTTCTTAGCCGCGGCTTTGGCGGTCTCCTTCTTCTCCTTCGGCTTGGCCGGAGCGGCTTTCTTCACTGTGGCGGTCGTTTTGCCTCCCTCGCCCTTGGCGGCTAGCTTGAAAGAGCCGGACGCGCCTTTTCCTTTCGGTTGGACTAGAGCGCCCGTTGCCACCGCCGATTTCAGATACTTTTTGATGAACGGAGTGAGTTTCTCCGCATCCGCCTTGTAATTGGCGGCGATGTACTTCTTGATCGCCTGCAATGACGAGCCATCACGTTCCTTCAGACTCTTGATAGCGTTGTTCACCATGTCCGAAGTCGGCGGATGCGACGGTTTCGTCCTAGGCTTCTTGCTGGCCGCGGCCGACGCTGTAGACTTCTTGGGCGTAGCGGCGGGAGCCGGTGTAGCGGTAGTACCTGCGTCTGGCATCTCGTCTTTTTTTTTTTTTTTTTTTTTTTGAGACCGACCAGTATTTGGAGACGAGCTCCCTTCAGCCGTGTGGGTAAGGGGTTTTGGGAGGACGTACGCCAGACGACCGGAGCGCGGAGAAGGTGGAGGCACTTAGTTGGGAGAGTACTGTGTGTTGGTTATATTGTGTGAGGTGTAGTGTGTAGCCATACGCGAGCGGGAGAGGTAGATGGATGTGGCCGTTATAGTTGTTCTGGGGCATCTAGGCATCTCGTCAGTCACGATTCGGCGATATTATTAAATCCTGTGTTACCTTGATTAAAAGCGCGCTCGTCCCCGGGACTTTGTGAACGCTGTAGTTCGTCTGGCGTTCTACAACGGGTTGTCCAACAAGATCCAGGAACTCCAAGAATTACTGGCCCGATTCAAACCCGATGTAGTGCTTCTCAATGAGACCCACTTGACTCCTGCGAGTCGGTTACGACTGGCCAACTATGTGTGCTATCGAAACGACAGACCGGGCACTGCTGGTGGCGGTACTGCCGTCGCGGTGAGGCTCAATCTCGAGCATCACCGAGTCGTCTTGCCTGCAACGACTCACCTCGAAGGCACCGCTGTGGAGTTGTTAACCACTCTAGGCGGCGTACAGATGGTCGCGGCGTATAAACCGCCGCAAAAAGAGCTCCTTCACCCCGATCTAGCTGTCGCGTTCGATGCACACAGGAGGGTCATCATGGCCGGCGACCTGAACTGTAAACATCGCGATTGGAACAGTCGCTTGACTACCCCAAACGGGAAACGTTTACGCAGGTTTGCCGATTCTCGCAGGATAACAGTGATTGGGCCTACCCAACCTACGTTCTACCCCTCACAACGTCACGCGGCTCCCGATGTCTTGGACATAGCGGTGATCCAAGGAATTGACTGTCCGGTCCAAGTGTCCGCGCTAACGGAACTATCGTCAGATCATCTCCCCATCTTGATACACGTCGCTACCCAGCACGTCGTACGCAGAGATGTCAGGAAGGTGGTAGAATGGGACCGCTATGGCCCGGCGTTAAGTCGCCGTTTGCCAGACGCGGGACCACTCGAAACCGTCCGCCAAGTCGACGAGGCAGTTGCCGCGTTTGACGAGGCTGTCGTATCTGCGATCGACGCGTCTTCCAGGATGAAGCCTGGCGTCACGCCCCACTGGCAGCGGATCCCAG
Source organism: Magicicada septendecula (assembly GCA_034769895.1). NCBI lineage: Eukaryota > Metazoa > Arthropoda > Insecta > Hemiptera > Cicadidae > Magicicada > Magicicada septendecula. The sequence continues at coordinate 73,935,414 of CM068372.1, read as the reverse complement.
AGGAGACGAGTGCTCTCGCTTGCGAGAGAAATCGCCTCCGGAGACGCTGGCAGCGGACCCGTGATCCGGCCGACAAGGCAGCGTACAACCGGGCGACCAGCATTTTACGTCGTGAAATGCAGGCCTACCGGAGACGCTGTTGGGAACTCGCCGTGGCCCAGGCAGGGGACGGATCGGACGAAAGTAGCCCTTACCGGATACCTTCGGCGTTGGTAGGGAAGAGGCGCCGGCCTCGTATCCCGGCCATTGCTGGACCCTTTGGTCAAATCCTGGCTCGCCCGGAGGCGAAGGCCGAGTACTTGGGCGCGTGTTTCGAGCGACAGTTTGCTCCTAACCCGCCCATGGACTGGGACTTCGATGAAGAAGTCGAGAACGAAGTGGAAGACTTTCTGTCTCTTCCGATCACTTCGGAGCCCGAACCCATTACTAGGGAAGAGGTCACAGATCGGCTCGTTGAACTCGTGCCGAGAAAAGCTCCTGGCCTGGACGGCGTCTCGAACGCCGCTCTTACTCGACTCCCGGAGCAAGGAGTACTTTTCTTGGTCGCGCTGTTCAACGCGTGTCTTAGACTGGCCTATTTCCCCAGAAATGGCGCAAGGCGACGGTCATAGTGATCCCGAAGCAGGGAAAGGATGCTTCCCGTCCCGGCAACCTCCGGCCCATTAGTCTACTGTCAGCCACGTCAAAGGTCCTCGAACGTCTCGTACAACGGAGAGTACTAGATCATCTAAGAAATTTCGATGTACTGGTCCCCGAACAGTTCGGCTTCCGTGCGGGGCATTCCACCACCCATCAACTGATGAGACTGGTGGAATACATCACGGACGCCGGGTGTCGGAAAGAGCAGACTGTCGCCTGTTTCCTAGATGTGGAAAAGGCCTTTGATAGTGTCTGGCATGACGGGCTCTTGTTCAAGCTCCGGGAAATCCAGCTCCCAGATTGCTACCTTCGCTTGATTGCTAGCTTTCTGACGGAGAGGACTTTCTGCGTGCGAATAGATGACCATGTCTCTTCCGAGAGACGCATTACAGCCGGGGTACCTCAAGGTAGCGTGCTAGGGCCTCTCCTGTTCTCCGTGTATGTCAACGACGCACCCAGAGAGCCTGGAGTCCAGATGGCTCTGTTTGCCGACGACACGGCGGTCTATACCGCCGATCGGAACGCAGACTTTGCTATCCCACGACTTCAGCGCGCACTCGATGCGTATTCGACGTGGACGGAAAGCTGGAAAGTTGCCGTCAACGAAACCAAGAGCTCCGCGGTGCTATTCACCAAGCGCCGGAAAGAACCGCGAGGCCGAGTGAGACTCGGTAGAACGTACTTGCCCTGGTCGAGAGAAGTAAAGTACCTCGGTGTACACCTTGATCGTCGGCTCACCTGGCGTGCCCACGCTGAGACGATGCGAAAGAAAGTGTCCGCTCGTCTCGCGCAACTGTTTCCGATACTGGTCAACAAGGCTATGACCCGCAAGCTGGGTAAGCTGATCGTCAACGCGTATCTGTTGCCGATCATTACCTACGCTCTTCCCGTCTGGGGTTACCTCGCAACCGTTCATAAAAGAAAGTTGCAAAGCGTTCTCGATAGAGGTCTTCGGCTAGCGGCCAAAGTCCCCTATCGGTTTTCTTCTCGTCTCCTGAGAAGAGGGCTTGGTGTCCGCTCCTTGGATGACACCGCAAGGCGACTTGCACGTAAATTTTACGTCCGAGCTGCGAGGACCCAGACAAACCCTCTCATAGCTGGCCTTGGCAGGTACCGAACACGGCCAGGTGAATCTTGGAAACGGCCTCGACAAATACTGTACTAGTCGACCTAGTACGAGCATGTCGTTGTAGCGACCATTAAAAATTAAATAAATATATTCCGTCTGGACAGGACCACTAGGCAGGAGCCCCTACCGGAGGCTCGGTACTAGGAACCCATTGGGTCGTCTCACGACGCACAACCCAACAGCTCTGACCTGGCCTGGTCTGGCGTCGTGTTAAAGGGTCGATTTCGCGCCGGGTTTTGAGAAAACGCGACGCCAGTATATTCTCTGAAACACAAAACAACATTCCAGACATATCGGACTAACGACCCAGGCAGATCTCGTCGCAGGCACTAAGACGGCGACCGCTGCACACACACTCCAAGTCGGCGACGGTTCCGTCGTCTCTGTGACACCGTTTGCGGAAACGGGCCAAAAACGCTTTACAACAGACGCAAAGTGTACGCTTCCTACGCCCTACGCTGCAGAAAGCTTCATTCTAACATCCTCAACGTCGGTGAATTCTTCGACGTCGCCGTTTCCCGTTTTTTCGCCACTACAAAATACCCACTTTGGCAACTCCATCGGCGGCGTACAATGTACAGTGACAGTGTTGACTGTTCGTTTTCGGAACTGCCGTTACGCACCCTGTTGCGTCATTTTTTGTTAAACACGTTTCTTATCTAATAATCAGTTATTTCTCAATTTAAAAAAAAAAACATCAATTACGCGCGTTAGGACAGTCTGACGCGACACAAGCGGCGTCGTTTTGTGGGAACTCGTCGAACATCGCTCCCTTCTCTCGCCTGACGAGTGCTTACTTATACATGCCGATACTGAGCCTTCACAGCGCCACTTAAACCATTGTACGTTTGTGTTTTTCTTTTTTTCCGCTCTCTCTTCAGTCTAACTCATGCTGGACAGGTTAATTTTCTTTCGACGTTAGCCGATGGTTCCTGGTGCGTATCCTTCATCCATACTACCTAGGATGCAGCGATACCACTCACAAACGCCTTTTACTGTAACAGCGGGGCGGGAGGTAAAATATTTCTTTTCGCACGCGGGTAAGAGGCAGATTCTCATCTACGTCTATGTGCTACGCGTTTCGTCTACAATATCTTTTCACGCGCGGGTAGAGACACACTCTCATCTACGTCTCTGTTAAACACGCACAGACTACACGCCGCAATACTACAACACTAAGAGAGCGCACGATTTCAAATTTACGCGCACGCGTCTGGTGACGAACGTCATCGACGGACATAACAAAAGCGGCCGCGTAGCACACAGGTAGGATGTAAGTATCATTTTATTTTTTTAATAGCTTTTAATGTTGTCAATCGATCTTCATCTATTATTGTTCATCTTCAAGGCAAATAACCGGTACGTATTAATAAATATTCATCCCTTCTCATAAAATCGCTTACATATACTCCCGGCCACAGGCCACTTGTTCATGTTACTTTTGTCATTCTGAAAAATATGATTGTGAGAAATTGCCATGACATTAGTGAAAGGCCCCTCTCATATGAATACATATTTTAAAATAAATGCAGTTTTGAGTGTTGATTCCTCTTGTAGCATATATGATGAGTGAAATGGAACACATTGGCACAGTTTGACCTTTGGTGGGAAAAAATTTAAAATGATTTTAAGCGAAGCCCTGAATATCCATAAATACGGTACCTAAATAACTTACTCTGCTCTGTTTTCAAATCTTCCATTCGTCTTGTCTTGGAACACTTTACTGCACAATGTAGCGGTCAATAGCTGTAACAAAAGCTGAAAATGTTGAGCTTTTTTTCTTTAATCCATCTTTTACGGGGTGCACTCAGTTTGGTGACATTCTCCATGGTTAGAAATAGGAGGGATTTGGGGGGGGGGGAATTTGTCCTTAGCGTACTGACGCAGAATTTGCTTGGTGTTGAAAACAGAAAACCATCTTCGGGTTGGCCGAGGCAGGATTCGAACCTGCTACAACCTGCACGCTACAAGTCACACCTTAGCGCACTGAGTTAAATGTGTTCGATGCAGTTGACCTTTAGTTGCTCACGACTACAATGTGGCTGATCGTGTGGTCATCAGTAGTCCACTCAAGTTCTTTGTTTTGTAAATGCGTTGTATTTTGGTCACTTATGTTACTCAGGGAATTTTCTTACTTATCCTGGAAAAATCAGGGAATATTCAGGGAATTCTTTTATGATGAGTTGGTAGACACCCTGGTTACATAACTTGTTAGTCACTGTTTCTCGAAATAACTGTTCTACTAGCGTCTGGAGCTGACCTTAACACAAATCCACATGTTGGTTTGTTGCGTCGTTTAAATTCATGAACAATATTTTACAATTACTCTTTCTAATTTTGTTTCCAATAAAATTTACCTTTATGAATTTACGTTTATGTCTCCCAAAATTATTATTACATCGTAAAATTTTATCTCCTTTTTATTAAACACAATAAAATTTATTTATTACCCCGGGTAGGCCTAAATGTCCCGTTACAATACCCCCTCAATGAGAGGTTTTATGCTGAAGCATTAAAACTCTCATTGACACATTCATACTTGCTAAAGGGATCAGTCGGGATATATCGCCACAACCCCCTTTATGGTTTACATAAAAAATATTTAACTCACCCTTGGTCCAGTGACTGTGACTGCACCTGAATTACCTTACTGGACTTCTCTCTCGAGATCCCAACACCATAAAGTCAGACATATACTTAACGCTCCTGCTCTGACGCGCTGGCCAGCTCAGGATCGCCGCCACAGCATCACCGGACTCTGAAACAACAAATCAAAATATCAACTAGTGGCCTTATACCAGGGATTCTCAACCTTTTTGTGATTGAGAGCACCTTTCATAATCCGGGGCAAGTGGGAGAGCACCATGAAAATTTAATAATAATAATAATAATAAATACACTCATCAGAATTTCACTGATATCTAAGGAGAAGTCGCTTGCAGCCACACGTAAACAGTCCTCCAAATGTGAGTCATTTAATCTTAATCGTGCTTTGTTCTTGATGTATTTCATTAATAAAAAACATTTTTCACACAGGTAGGTTGTCCCAAACATCGCCAAGCATTTGAGAGAAGCATTTCGCAATGTCAGAAATTTCATTGTATCATTTGCACCCCAGAAATCTGTGACCTTTCCTTTTCGAAAAGATATTTTAAGGCTTGAGAGGACTGGAGCTATAATAATTCAAGTTCCGCGCGAGCAAGATTGTGCTGTTGAATAATCTGAATTTTTCTGAGAGAGAGCACATTGAATTCAAATGGATTGAGCACCATATTAAACAACGGCTCACTTTCTTCGAGTACATGAAAACGTGTAGCAAAGAGTTCTTGAATTGCCAGAACGACAATTTTAGGACACTCCGAGTGGGGACGACCAAGACTCGAGAGTGTATGTGCCAGTTCAGGAAAATGAACCAAGTCATTTTTACTTGCCGTCCCGAGGAATCTTTGTAACTTTGATCGAAAGGAAAATATAATTTCTTTCAGTTCACAAATTGTGTTTTTCTGACCCTGAAGACGTTTGTTCAGCTCGGTGAGACATTGAAATAGGTCTACCATGAAAGCAAGATTGATCTTGAAATCATCCCCGAATATTTCTGGAAACTTAGTGACATAATCGTTGGCAGAAATAAATGCTTTGATTTCTTCGAAAACTTCCCAGACCCTTGTAATTGCTTCCCCGCGACTTAGCCAACGAACATCCGCATGTAGGATTAGTTCTGAATGTGGCGCTGATAAATCATGCAAGAAGACTTTTAGTAAGCGTTTATTCAGGGGTTTAGAAACCAAAAAGTTGATCAACTTAACTATCAGTTTTAACTGTTCTGAAATTTCAGGAACAGATATAAGATGACTGGCTAAGTTTTCAATGTGAATTAAACAATGATAGTGAACAAAGGGAGGAAAATGTTCATCATTTTTCAGAAGAGCGACAAATCCTTTATTTTACCTACCATGGAAGGTGCGCCATCAGTAACCACACACACGAGCTTTGATAAGTCAATGCCATTAGGTTTCAGGAAATTCGCGACAGCGTTGTAAATGTCTTGCCCCGTAGTTGTACCCGGGAGCGGTAAAATTGTTAAAAAGAAATCTTCTACTATTCCCACATTATCTGTACAACGTACAAAGCACGCCAATTGTGCTACAGAAGCAATGTCTGTTGATTCGTCAACAGCAAGAGAAAAATAACTACATTCAGAAAGTTTCTGTAGTGCTTTTTGTTTAATTTGAGCCGCGATGAGGTCAACGCGCCTGGCAACAGTGTCATTACTAAGTGGCACATTTTTTGCCGCATTAATCAAAACACTTCTGTATTTCTCAGGTATACTTTCAGCGAGAGTTGTCACTGCGGAAACTATGCACTCCTTCACAATTTCTCCACTTGCAAATGGTATCCCATGCTGAACAAGTTTATGAGACACAGATACAGACACTTCGGTTGAAATTTTGTTAACAGAACTATTAAAATTAAATGAAAAAGACTTCTGTTGACGTTGGAGTTGTGATTTTAACTCTTTGATTTTATGTATCATTGCATCTGATCCCGTGGGATATTGATCAGAAAACGCACTATGATGAGTTTCATAATGTCTTTCACAATTTGCTTTTCTGAAACCCGATAAAGGTGCATGACACAAAACGCAAATAACTCCGGTATTCTCGTCATTAATGACCACCAAAAAATCTGTCTTCAAGTTACCTTGAAAAGAATACAGTTTCCTTCTTTTTGCTTCGCTACTTTTATTGGAATCTTGGGTTGATTAAGAAGGTAACTTAGGTATCGATTCTTCACTACATTTTCGTATTACAAATTTATCCATGTCTCTTTTTTAAAAACGTTCACAACACACTTCAAGGCGAAAGGAAAATTGCAAACTGACAATAATTACGCGTATTTCACAAGTAACAGAACAGCAATACTACAACCAAAATACGTCACAAAACTGGTGTACACCGCTACACTATGTCACTCCAGTCACAATCTAAATAAGACTGATAAATCAACAACACATCTAATTTCTGCTTTCCGTGCCCTCAAACGGGATGGAAGGAGAGTAGTGGCATAGATAGAGGAGGCAAAGTATAGGCGCTCGTGTAAGTGGAAATGTCCATGCAGAAACATTCATAGAGGTCATCTCTATCCTTGTCTACTGACGCGTGCGCGAGAGTGGAACTCGCGCGGACCAGCTGATTCAGCGTCAGTTCAGCGTTAGAGGCAGACAAGGACAGAAATGACCCCTACGTGATTCCATCTCTCTTTTCCAGCCGGACGGTTTCCATCTATCTATATATCTCTATGGTAGTGGCTGCTCTTAAAGTCTCATTGGCAAATTTCGAAATTTCTATTTAAAATCTGAAAATTGATTGGTTGAGCTAAGTGTAAAATGCTACGTGACTATTTCTGTGAGAACGTACTTAAAGCTGCCAAGTTTAGGGATTTCAGAGGCAATAAAATTAAATATTTTGAATAACCGCTTCTTTTGAGGGTACTAGTACATGTTTAACAGCCCATTTACAAGATGAGACAACCTGGCGCCTACAGTAATAAACCCCTCGTCGTAGGCTGTCTCTGCCTTTTAAAGCTGCAAACAGTAGGGTCGGTATCGGCTTGTAAACTACGGACAATTCCGGAAACCATTGCAAGTAGTGCTCTTAGAAGTAACAAAGGTTTCCAAACAGTATTCTGCTATACTCAGTTGTTGGTGGACAACAACTGTACGGCCGTGCTATATAGTTCATAATTGAAAATTAGGGGTCACTGTTGCTCGCGAGCACTTTTTTATATATCCATGATGAGCACCATTTTTAGTTACGCGAGCACTACAGTGCTCGCGAGCACCAGGTTGAGAACGGGTGATATAAACAATTACATATGTCTTGTGTGCAATAAATAATCTTAAACCCTCCAATATAGGCTTTTGCAGTAAGATACACATACTACCTTATCCTATGCGCCAATAGTTAAGTTATTTGTGTTGTCGCAATATATATATATATATATATATATTTCAATCACTTTCTGCTACAGTCCGTTTCTTGATGTATATTAAATGTAATATATATATATATATTATAACGATTCATATTAGCGTCCTAACTGAGCGTTATATGAAGTGTCTGACGGAGGTAGTATAGAAGCGTAAGCGAGAGAGAGAGCGTACAATCGCAGCCATCTCACTCTAACCACGTCACAGCGACATCAGATACTGGTACGAACATGAAATTTTACTCAATACAAATTATCAGTTCAACCTGTGATAACGTAAAAACTAATAAATATACGGCAATTCTGAAAACAGCATTGTATTCAGCAAGTGAAGCTTTATAAGTAGCCGCAATCTCAGTTAATATAATTAACAATTGAAGAAGTTATACGGAAGACGTACGCCAAAAGGAATAACGAGAGAATTATGCTACGTAGGAATTAGGTGTTTTCACACACACACAGATAAAGACCTAAGCAACAATATTCTGTGGTCAGATCTTTGAAAACACGTTTGCAAATACCTGTAATCAATCGATTTTCAAACACAGGAAGTACGATTTTAACTAGAAATTCTCTGCAGTTTGAAACCTGTCAAGGGGTGTTTTGTCGACCTGTTCGAGATTGTCGAAACTAGAAAAACGCATGATTTATTTGAACAACCAATCAGCATCCAGTATTTAAAACTGACGCCAACTCAAAGCGAGGGGTAGCATCACTCTTCGTTCGGATCTTAAACACGCTAGTCGTGTATAAATACGTACAGAAATTTTTCAATCACGCAAAAGCGTAATTAAGTATCAAATTCGAGAAGTAGTCCGCAGTGAAGATGAACTAGTACCGTTCAACAACTCTCGCTGCATAAAACAAAGTTAATTAATTAAATTATTAATTAATTAATCATCAGCCGTGAAGGACCTGTGCGACAGAAGGCTACAGCATCTGTAATTGCCAGGGCATCTTCTACAGCATTGATCAACATCAATTCTTCTGTGCAAAACCATCAAAAGGAGGACCTCTACGGATTCCTATCTTCGGTCAACGCATCAAACAGTAAGAAATAGATTCATTGATCAATGAAATAAGCACTACACAAATAATAAAAGCAATAAACAATTTTTAAAAGACACTAAGCATTTCACACTTTGTATTTTATTTATAAGATTAGCTCTAACATAGTATAGGAGTGTTGAATGGAAAGTGGGGTGTAGTATTGGACGTGCAAATTATTGCAGACCTGTTCTTTAGCACTGGTTTGGGAGATAGAAATCTCTTAATTAAACCAGATAAGAGCCATAGGTCGTTTGAACGTCTTAATCGTTACTTTTCACACTCACTCAGTAATTATAAGTGTTAGGGTAGAAATAAGTCCTACCATTAGCATTTACAAGTTTAAAAATAATTGATTAAAACGTTAATTAAAATAATCAAGCCAATATTAAAGTTTTATTTGTAACGATTCCCCTTGAAAACCACAATCACTGAACGAATCCTGAGAAAGAGTGTCTCCATGCGCTGAGCTAAGCTGAAACCGTGTCATTTGTATCTGGGATTTGTTCTGGCGCCCAGGTAAAGTAATATCACGGGTAAGTAACATTTTATCTAACATACAAATATTAGATAATTGTGTTAGATGAAAGGGAGCGTCGTAATATATATATATATATATATATATATATATATATGTTGTTGGCCCGCCTGACTTCAACGATTTTTCAATTTGGCCCTCAAGTAAAAAAGTTTGGAGACCCCTGGTATAGTGTACTATATATATTGTAGAAAAACAATTATTCCTTCTTAATTATGGTAATTAAGTTAAATTATTATTAATGACAGCCTTCTTGATGCTGCTTGAAACCCCGCGTTTGGGATCGCCAATTTGTAGATAACGTTCAAAAGAGTGTATTCGTATTTAATTATGTTCTTGTTATTTATTTTAAAATTAATGTAGTTGAGTTGTCGTTTGTTATGAATCGTTGGTTTAGTTGAATTCAATTTCCTTTAGTTGAGACGAATCGGTTGAGTTGACTCCACCATAATTGTTGGTACCTGTTAATTGTGTCGGACGTCGTGATTTTGTTTAACGGTTTATAAATTTAATTTTTACTGAAATTTATTTTATTCATTAGTGAAGTACTTACTTGTAGTGAAGATCTCACTTGTTAACCGTCCTGTCAACAAGGCATGGTCGAGACGATAATTTAAAATATTTAAGTTATCTCGTGCTGCTTGTGAGAGATACCAACTGTTGCCAGCTGTTCCCCTATATTCGTATCGTCTAAAGAAATAATATCGTTAACTCTTTCATCTGGTTAAAATATGGTTTATTCATCAATAATGCTCATGAAATAATGTTAGATAACAATTAAATTGATGATCGTTCATTGTACCATAATAATTACCTTTATAAAATCTCTTTCTCAGGGCAGTTATTCTGGTTATATTAACCATAACATCGAACGTTTTTGGTTAAGTTGTTTTATTAAAAATATAGGTTCTTTTAGACTGCAAAATACGCAACTAGAAGAGTTACACTACTATAATAATTGAGTAGTAGGAGAGTGATTACATCAACAAATAAAATCTTAACTAGTAACATAAAATTAAAATTAAATGACTATCATCAACATTTTAGGTTAAACCTGGCGTATCTGAATAGTACCCAGTTAACTTTGGTTTGAGAATAAATCTTTTTAACCATACATAAATACACCAATGTAATAAGGTTATAAGCCCTTTCAGTGTTCATGACAAATCATCTTGTTCATCAGATTCGATAATTTGTATCGGGTAACTCTTATAAGTATAGTTAGTTGTCATTAAATATTTTAAACAATAAACGAATTAATTAATGTAATGAGGTTAAAAGCCCCTTTAATGTTCATATTAAATCGTCTTATTCATTATATTTGATAAATTTTGTCAGGTAAGTGGACAACTCTAATAAGTATAGGTAACTGTCATTAAATCTTTTTAACAATAAACAAATTAATTAATGTACTAAGGTTCAAAGCCCTTTTAGTGTTCATAACAAATCATCTTATTCATCATATTCGATAAATTTTATCGTATAAGTTTATAATTTCTCTAAGTATGATTAATTGTCACTATACTCCCTTTATTTCACGCGATTGCAACTTATTGTACACTTTGCAATCGTTGTTGCACTGTTATGCTTTCAATAAACTTTATTAATTAAAAATGTTATAACACTTTAGAAAAGTTTGGTTAGATTGACCAATGTTTACTTTCGATGCCCGCACTGGTTATAGGTTAACTCTCGACTTTCTGGCGTACGGAGCGATCATCTGTCTTGCTTCATCGACAATGCAAAAATGTGTTCAAATCTGGCGTCAGTTTTCGCTGTTCCCATCTCCGTTACCTGACAAAATCTCGATTTAACTCTTCTGATTGGTGGAAAGATTGATGACATTCCTTCGGGTGTGCATACTCCCTTTTACTAAATTATTTAATTTTACAAAACGCTTGGGTTTTTGGGGGTGGAGATTAAAAAAGTGATGCTAAACATTTTGTCTAAAATAATGCAAATACATTCCAATTGATATAACATTCTTACATCACTTGTGATTGCTAATCTAAATTACCATGATACGGCGATTGTCTGGCTCGTTATTTAGAGTTCTCACATGAAATACTTTCGTCCATTATTAACAAAGATAGTATTTTGAACTTACAATTATAACGTCAAAATTGAATGAGACTCAATTTTTACAAGAAATTATTATTATTAAATAGATATCAACAGAAATATGTAAAGAATAACTGTAGAGAATACCGTTAGAAGATATCAGAGCGGTGTTTTTTCAAAAGAACGCACCCTTGTCTTCGCGACAGCTAGACGGCTAAAAGTACGAAAAAGTCGCGTACGGGACAGAGAGCCATAAAATTGTAGCCTATTATATTTAAAAAACAGCAAAAAATAGGTAAACACTTGTGAAAGCTGAGTGCTTACAACAATAGATACCGTTATTTTAAACAGAGATCGTTAGACAGAGAAGCGTAAGGATAGCGTCACTTCCCACCATAGCTCGAAAGATTTGCACGCGCTGTTAATTAACGAATAAGAGAAAGCGTCATTTTTTAGCGGGTAAATTCTATAGTTGGGTTGGATAAAATCAAACATCGCGGTACTCTAATCCAATGGGAATGTGTTTTGTAAATATTAAGTGAGGGTAGAAGTAGTTAGGGTATAAAAAAACGTAGTTTGGAAATTTGTAGGGAGTCAACGAAGGTATTATAACTAAAAGACTCGTAATTTGCGTATTAGTAAAATCGTAACAGTAATTTAGGTAATCGGAAATATAACAACTATAATACTCGTATTTGGCGTGTAATAATTGTTAATTCAGTGAAGATATTGTAACAGTTATACCAGTATTCATTATTTTAATAAAACTAAATAATCGTAAGTGTGGAAGAAATTGTCGGAGAAGTTATAAGCGTAAAGTGTAATCGATAATTTAATCAACGGGAACAGTTAATATTCAATCCAAAGTGATTAGTCTTTGTAGAAGCTAGTGTAATTCGGCTGAGACAGTATCAAAGTTTATGTCGGAAGTAAACGTGAATCGGAGAATTACCAAAGCGTGAGTCGAAAAATTAGTAAATCGTCTGACGGTATCGGCCTGAACGATCCGTGTTGCTACCACTTAGCTTAATTTAATATACATGCAAAGGTGTTAAATATAGTGCCTAATACAACATATTCTTGCTTTAAATAATATATTAGCTGTGAATTGTGTATGGTGAAAGTGATGCCTATGTAGGCCTATACCAAAAGTGTTATAATCAACGAGTGCCACCAGCAAGGATCTACTGTCGCAACAGAGGACATCAGAACTCCAGGACAGCACACTTCGAGCGGATAAACTTCAGCGCAGACTGGAATTCGACAATCAAGTAACCCATAATTGAACATTCAAATTTATATTATATTTCATGTCAAATCTATCATATTGCTACGACAGCACAGAACAATATACGCGTTTATCGAATGCGCCAGAAAGATCTCGATGTAAGCGTGTGGTGTACGTGCTACTAGACGCATTTTGTGAGAATTTTCTCGACTGTGCCAGGCTCCGCTCGGGCGCTCGGACTGTGTCAAGGCCGTAGCAATTACGTAGTTCGCGAGAGATAAGACGCAGTTTGGAAGCTTCTGGTGTGTGAGCGTAACTATAAATACATCGCGTCGCGGCCTTAGTTTTCAGTTCAATGCGAGATTTTTGACTGTGCGGTTCGAGAGTATTAGTGCGATATATTTACAGAGCGGTTCGAGTTATTACGGTGTACGTTCAAGTAGTTATTAGTGAAGTGTTGCGCTTTATATTCGGACGGTATAATTGTAATACAGTTGAGTCTTAATATTAGTGGACATTTTATTGCGTATGAACAATTTTCATTTGATTTGTTGTAGACACTGTGTTGTTAATTACGAACTGTTTTACTATAACAATAAAGGTGTGATTAGTGACTTAATTGGTGTCTTGTATTTTTGTTTCCACTGTACCTACGACGAGCGAGTAGACCGTCGTAACAGTGGTGTCAAAACTGGGATAGAACGGTTAACAGTGGAAACAGGGGACGCTTTGTACAAGACGAGTGTGATTCGTAATTAATCGATAAACAATGGATGCCAGTCAGATGATGGAAAATTTACAGGCGCTGCTGTTGCAGACAGAAAAACGACAGGACGAGAAACGCAGACAGGAGGCAGAAGAAGCAGAAAGACGACAAAAAGAAGAACGAATACAAGAAAGAGAAGAAGCTGAGGAACGTCAGAAAGCACTAATGCTAGAAACAGAAGAAAGACAAAAAGAAGACCGAAGACAAGAAAAGGAAGAAACAGAGGAACGACGTAAACGTGAAACAGAGGACATCAAGGAGTTAATACAGCAGCAAAAGCAGACACAAGAACAAACCGCTGCAGAGTTGGGTCTCCTACGAGGTGAGCTTAATAAGCAAGTAACTAAAATATCGGAGGTACAAGAATCAATGACATTAAAAATAGCTGAAGTAGAAAAATCTGTCTTGACTGTGGAAGAAGTTATGTCAACAAAAATATCTGCAGTAGAAAACTCAATGGCAAACATAAGAGAACAAATTAAAATTGAAGTTGAACAGTGCATGAAGATTCAACCAAAACAAATTTCTGAACAGACTGTACCAGTGATCAAGACAGAAAAATACACAGAAAATAAGTTAACAGAGAAAGTCACTTTGCCTGCAGTAGGGACAGTTCATGTCAAAGCTCCAACCTTTGACGGAAGCACTCACTGGGCAACGTACCTCCGCCAATTTGAAGCTGCTGCATGCGCAAATAATTGGACAGAAAAAGACAAGGCTGTTTCACTTGTTCTTGCATTAAAAGGACCCGCGGCGGAACTACTACAGAAAGTGCCACCTGACAGCCAGAACACCTATGCCGAGTTGATAAAAGCTCTGGAATTACGGTATGGTGATAAACATTTGCGAGATTTGTACTGCACCCAGTTGAGAGCAAGGCGACAGCATTCCGGGGAAAGTCTTCAAGAGTTTGAAGCAAGTATCGACAGACTAATTAGACTGGCCTATCGTGAAGCGCCAGAAGATTTTCGAACGCGTTTTGCGATGCAGACATTTACTGCCGGTGTCCGCGATAACGAACTACAGCAAGTGTTACGAATGGCAAGACACCAGAACAGTGCGGACGCCCTGGTACATGCTTTGCAATTTGAGGCCGCCAAATCAGCGTCTGGTTGGACAAGTCATAAAGTGCGCGAGCTAAAAGATCGCGACGGCACAGACGATGAGGAAGAAGAACAAGGAACAGAGACTCGACGGTCGGCGCCACAGAATAAAATAAGAAAGGATGGAAGACCGAAGTGTTATCGATGTGGGAAACCTGGACATCTACAACGAGATTGTCGGGTTAGAATTCAGCAGCAGGGAAACGAGCAATAGTCGGTGCAACGGGGCGTGTGCTGACTAACTGGAGGAACGAAGCCCCTAGAGAATAAGCAATTTCCACGCTTCAGAAAAACACCGGGAGCTTGGTAGTTACCGGATTTGTTCAAGAAAGGCCAACCTCGATTACAGTTGACACAGGCGCAACAGTTTCTATTGTGCGCCCCGACGTGGTGAAAGATCTCAAGCCAATCTGGTGCTCTTGCAGCTTGCGAACAGCTACTGGACGGCCTGTAAAAGTGTATGGAAAGGTGGAGATACACCTACGCCTCGGTAGACTTGAGTTTAATCATCAAGTACTTGTTGCAGACATTGTGGATGAAGCAATTCTTGGTGTGGACGTTATGAACGCATACGGATTTATAGTCGACTTCAAAAACAATGTCTCGAGAATCGGAGGCGAAGAGGTAATGCTATCAACAATGACGACAGCAGAAAAATCGATGGACGTCATAAACCAAGTGGCCGTAACTGTTCCGCCAAACTCCGAAAAGATCATCATGGTTAGAACTGCGGTAGATACTAGGGGCAATCAGTGCTCTATATTCGAACCCCAGGTAGTCAGCACACCGGGCATACTAATTGCCAGAAGTTTAGTAAAACCTGACGCAACCGGAAATGTACCTATTAGAGTGGCGAATATTTTGGATCAAGCTATCACTTTACAAAGCAATACGCTCCTAGGCAAATTGACTCCTGTGGCCTGGGTAGCCGGAATAACGCAACGAAGACCCAGTTCTTCGGATACTTCTAAATTACCAGAGGAACTGCAAGAATTATTGAACAGATCTTCTAACGACCTCTCAAGTGGTGAGGTAAAAGAACTCGGACAGTTTTTACACGAATTCAAAGATTGTTTTGCAGTTCGGGGACAGTCACTGGGAAGAACCTCTCTTGTGCAACATCGCATCAATACCGGGGACACAACACCGATACGCCAACCTCCTCGAAGGCCTCCATTATCTAAACAAGAGGAGATGTCTCGGTTAGTACAGGACATGTTGACAGAGGGAGTAATTGAACCTTCGTCAAGTGCTTGGTCTTCCCCTGTATTGCTGGTAGCGAAGAAGGATGGTGGATTGCGTTTCTGCGTAGACTACCGGAGGTTAAATGACGTTACAAAGAAAGACTCGCGTTGACGTTAGACATTACCTCGCGTTGACGATACACTCGACACGTTGTCCGGAGCACAGTGGTTTTCCACATTGGACCTGAAGAGTGGATATTGGCAAGTGGGTCTTCATCAAGAAGACAAGGAAAAGACCGCTTTCTCGACCCCAAGTTGCTTATTCCAATTTAACGTCATGCCATTTGGACTCTGTAATGCACCGGCAACATTTGAGAGATTGATGTACCTGATACTCCGAGGCCTGACGTGGAAAACTTGCCTTGTTTACTTAGACGATGTCATAGTGATCGGGAAGACTTTCGAAGATCATTTGGAAAACCTTAAGGAAGTTCTAACTAGAATTCACGGTGCACAACTGAAGCTGAGCCCGAAGAAGTGTTCTCTATTCCAGAAAGAAGTACAGTATTTGGGCCATCTGGTTTCAGCAGCGGGCGTTAGCATGGATCCTAATAAAGTAGACACCGTAAGAGACTGGCCAGTTCCGAAGAATAAACACGAAGTTCGGAGTTTCCTGGGGTTATGCTCATATTACCGACGTTTTGTGAAAGGCTTCGCTACTATTGCTAAACCACTACATGAGCTAACGGAAAATAAACGAAACTTCCAATGGTCGAGAGAGTGTGAACAAGCATTTAGAACGTTGAAGATTGCACTATGTTCGCAGCCAATTCTCGCTTTTCCAGCTTCCGAAGGGAAGTACATCGTAGACACAGACGCAAGCAATACTGGTCTAGGAGTAGTTTTGTCTCAAGTGCAGAACGGTGAAGAACGAGTAATAGCGTATTACAGCAAGACGCTTTCTAAACCAGAGAGAAATTATTGTGTTACAAGAAGAGAGTTGTTGGCAATTGTCAGAGCTTTGGAGCACTTCCATAAATACCTCTATGGGAGAGAGTTTTCACTACGTACCGACCATGCTGCACTTGCATGGCTCTTGAGATTTAAAAATCCGGAAGGACAGTTGGCAAGGTGGCTCGAACGTCTGCAAGAGTACAACTTCAAGGTACAACATCGGCGGGGGCGCCTGCACGGTAATGCAGATGGCTTATCGCGAAGACCATGCCCGGAAGACTGCCGACATTGCCACAGAAAGGAAGAACAAAACTCAAGCGAACATGTTCAAGCCATCACTGTAGATTTCCTGGCTGATGGCTGGACAACACAAGACTGTCGACAAGAACAGATGACTGATGAAGACATTGGACCGATCTTGACAGCAAAAGAGGAAGGTCGCCGCCCGGATTGGCAAGATATCTGCCATGGTTCCGAAGTGCTGAAGGGCTACTGGGCACAATGGGAATCTTTCACCTTAGAAAACGGATTGCTGAAAAGGGCTTGGGAAAGTGCAGATGGACGAGACGTGGTCATGCAGTTGATAGTTCCCCGAAGTAAAGTGCAGTCTGTTTTGAAGGAGATGCATGATGGAACATCTGGAGGCCATCTTGGCGTTAACAAAACCCTTGACAAAATACGGAAGCGATTCTATTGGCTTCATCTTCGCCACGACGTAGAGGAGTGGGTTCGGACGTGTGAAATATGTGCTGCAAGCAAGGGCCCACAAACCAGAAGCAGGGGAAAAATGAGACAGTATAACGTTGGACAACCTTTCGAGAGAATTGCCGTAGACATTGCTGGACCATTCCCAGTTACTGACGATGGAAACCGGTACATCATGGTTGTAGGTGACTACTTTACTAAGTGGGTGGAAGCCTACGCAATTCCAAATCAGGAGGTTACCACTGTGGCAAAGCAGTTAGTTCACAACTTCTGTTGCCGTTATGGGGCCCCTATGGAAATCCATACGGATCAAGGGAGAAATTTCGAATCAGGAGTGTTTAAAGAATTATGCCGTCTACTCGGAATTCGAAAGACCAGGACAACGCCTCTGCATCCTCAGTCGGACGGGATGGTTGAGAGATTCAACAGGACACTTGAGCAGTATCTTTCGAAAGTTGTTGGCGAGAACCAAACAGACTGGGACCAACGTATACCACTATTCCTTATGGCGTATAGATCATCAGTACATGACACAACCGGCATGACTCCAGCAAAATTGGTGTTTGGGCGGGAGATTCGTCTTCCTGGGGACTTGATGTTTGGATCACCTGAGACTCAGTCCCAAGAGCCAAAGAACTATTCCTCGCAATTAGAAAACCAACTGCGAGAAATGAATCGCTTGGTAAGAGGACGGCTCAAGATTGCCAGTGATAAAATGAAAACTCGGTATGACATTCGCAGCAATAGTGTGGGTTTCCAAGAAGGAGATCAGGTCTGGTTGTTCAATCCAAAGCGCCGTCGTGGTCGCTCACCTAAGCTTCAGTCTAACTGGGCAGGACCCTACACTGTAAAAAAAAGGATTAACGATGTTGTTTATCGGATTCAACAGGAAGGACAGCGAAAGTTCAAGGTCGTCCACCTAGATCGCCTGGCTAAATACAAATTTAGAGACGCTTTGCCAGTTCGGGACGAACAGGCTTAAGGAGGGGGCTGTGCTACGACAGCACAGAACAATCTACGCGTTTATCGAATGCGCCAGAAAGATCTCGATGTAAGCGTGTGGTGTACGTGCTACTAGACGCATTTTGCGAGAATTTTCTCGACTGTGCCAGGCTCCGCTCGGGCGCTCGGACTGTGTCAAGGCCGTAGCAATTACGTAGTTCGCGAGAGATAAGACGCAGTTTGGAAGCTTCTGGTGTGTGAGCGTAACTATAAATACATCGCGTCGCGGCCTTAGTTTTCAGTTCAATGCGAGATTTTTGACTGTGCGGTTCGAGAGTATTAGTGCGATATATTTACAGAGCGGTTCGAGTTATTACGGTGTACGTTCAAGTAGTTATTAGTGAAGTGATGCGCTTTATATTCGGACGGTATAATTGTAATACAGTTGAGTCTTAATATTAGTGGACATTTTATTGCGTATGAACAATTTTCATTTGATTTGTTGTAGACACTGTGTTGTTAATTACGAACTGTTTTACTATAACAATAAAGGTGTGATTAGTGACTTAATTGGTGTCTTGTATTTTTGTTTCCACTGTACCTACGACGAGCGAGTAGACCGTCGTAACAGTGGTGTCAAAACTGGGATAGAACGGTTAACAGTGGAAACAGGGGACGCTTTGTACAAGACGAGTGTGATTCGTAATTAATCGATAAACAATGGATGCCAGTCAGATGATGGAAAATTTACAGGCGCTGCTGTTGCAGACAGAAAAACGACAGGACGAGAAACGCAGACAGGAGGCAGAAGAAGCAGAAAGACGACAAAAAGAAGAACGAATACAAGAAAGAGAAGAAGCAGAAAGACGACAAAAAGAAGAACGAATACAAGAAAGAGAAGAAGCTGAGGAACGTCAGAAAGCACTAATGCTAGAAACAGAAGAAAGACAAAAAGAAGACCGAAGACAAGAAAAGGAAGAAACAGAGGAACGACGTAAACGTGAAACAGAGGACATCAAGGAGTTAATACAGCAGCAAAAGCAGACACAAGAACAAACCGCTGCAGAGTTGGGTCTCCTACGAGGTGAGCTTAATAAGCAAGTAACTAAAATATCGGAGGTACAAGAATCAATGACATTAAAAATAGCTGAAGTAGAAAAATCTGTCTTGACTGTGGAAGAAGTTATGTCAACAAAAATATCTGCAGTAGAAAACTCAATGGCAAACATAAGAGAACAAATTAAAATTGAAGTTGAACAGTGCATGAAGATTCAACCAAAACAAATTTCTGAACAGACTGTACCAGTGATCAAGACAGAAAAATACACAGAAAATAAGTTAACAGAGAAAGTCACTTTGCCTGCAGTAGGGACAGTTCATGTCAAAGCTCCAACCTTTGACGGAAGCACTCACTGGGCAACGTACCTCCGCCAATTTGAAGCTGCTGCATGCGCAAATAATTGGACAGAAAAAGACAAGGCTGTTTCACTTGTTCTTGCATTAAAAGGACCCGCGGCGGAACTACTACAGAAAGTGCCACCTGACAGCCAGAACACCTATGCCGAGTTGATAAAAGCTCTGGAATTACGGTATGGTGATAAACATTTGCGAGATTTGTACTGCACCCAGTTGAGAGCAAGGCGACAGCATTCCGGGGAAAGTCTTCAAGAGTTTGAAGCAAGTATCGACAGACTAATTAGACTGGCCTATCCTGAAGCGCCAGAAGATTTTCGAACGCGTTTTGCGATGCAGACATTTATTGCCGGTGTCCGAGATAACGAACTACAGCAAGTGTTACGAATGGCAAGACACCAGAACAGTGCGGACGCCCTGGTACATGCTTTGCAATTTGAGGCCGCCAAATCAGCGTCTGGTTGGACAAGTCATAAAGTGCGCGAGCTAAAAGATCGCGACGGCACAGACGATGAGGAAGAAGAACAAGGAACAGAGACTCGACGGTCGGCGCCACAGAATAAAATAAGAAAGGATGGAAGACCGAAGTGTTATCGATGTGGGAAACCTGGACATCTACAACGAGATTGTCGGGTTAGAATTCAGCAGCAGGGAAACGAGCAATAGTCGGTGCAACGGGGCGTGTGCTGACTAACTGGAGGAACGAAGCCCCTAGAGAATAAGCAATTTCCACGCTTCAGAAAAACACCGGGAGCTTGGTAGTTACCGGATTTGTTCAAGAAAGGCCAACCTCGATTACAGTTGACACAGGCGCAACAGTTTCTATTGTGCGCCCCGACGTGGTGAAAGATCTCAAGCCAATCTGGTGCTCTTGCAGCTTGCGAACAGCTACTGGACGGCCTGTAAAAGTGTATGGAAAGGTGGAGATACACCTACGCCTCGGTAGACTTGAGTTTAATCATCAAGTACTTGTTGCAGACATTGTGGATGAAGCAATTCTTGGTGTGGACGTTATGAACGCATACGGATTTATAGTCGACTTCAAAAACAATGTCTCGAGAATCGGAGGCGAAGAGGTAATGCTATCAACAATGACGACAGCAGAAAAATCGATGGACGTCATAAACCAAGTGGCCGTAACTGTTCCGCCAAACTCCGAAAAGATCATCATGGTTAGAACTGCGGTAGATACTAGGGGCAATCAGTGCTCTATATTCGAACCCCAGGTAGTCAGCACACCGGGCATACTAATTGCCAGAAGTTTAGTAAAACCTGACGCAACCGGAAATGTACCTATTAGAGTGGCGAATATTTTGGATCAAGCTATCACTTTACAAAGCAATACGCTCCTAGGCAAATTGACTCCTGTGGCCTGGGTAGCCGGAATAACGCAACGAAGACCCAGTTCTTCGGATACTTCTAAATTACCAGAGGAACTGCAAGAATTATTGAACAGATCTTCTAACGACCTCTCAAGTGGTGAGGTAAAAGAACTCGGACAGTTTTTACACGAATTCAAAGATTGTTTTGCAGTTCGGGGACAGTCACTGGGAAGAACCTCTCTTGTGCAACATCGCATCAATACCGGGGACACAACACCGATACGCCAACCTCCTCGAAGGCCTCCATTATCTAAACAAGAGGAGATGTCTCGGTTAGTACAGGACATGTTGACAGAGGGAGTAATTGAACCTTCGTCAAGTGCTTGGTCTTCCCCTGTATTGCTGGTAGCGAAGAAGGATGGTGGATTGCGTTTCTGCGTAGACTACCGGAGGTTAAATGACGTTACAAAGAAAGACTCGCGTTGACGTTAGACATTACCTCGCGTTGACGATACACTCGACACGTTGTCCGGAGCACAGTGGTTTTCCACATTGGACCTGAAGAGTGGATATTGGCAAGTGGGTCTTCATCAAGAAGACAAGGAAAAGACCGCTTTCTCGACCCCAAGTTGCTTATTCCAATTTAACGTCATGCCATTTGGACTCTGTAATGCACCGGCAACATTTGAGAGATTGATGTACCTGATACTCCGAGGCCTGACGTGGAAAACTTGCCTTGTTTACTTAGACGATGTCATAGTGATCGGGAAGACTTTCGAAGATCATTTGGAAAACCTTAAGGAAGTTCTAACTAGAATTCACGGTGCACAACTGAAGCTGAGCCCGAAGAAGTGTTCTCTATTCCAGAAAGAAGTACAGTATTTGGGCCATCTGGTTTCAGCAGCGGGCGTTAGCATGGATCCTAATAAAGTAGACACCGTAAGAGACTGGCCAGTTCCGAAGAATAAACACGAAGTTCGGAGTTTCCTGGGGTTATGCTCATATTACCGACGTTTTGTGAAAGGCTTCGCTACTATTGCTAAACCACTACATGAGCTAACGGAAAATAAACGAAACTTCCAATGGTCGAGAGAGTGTGAACAAGCATTTAGAACGTTGAAGATTGCACTATGTTCGCAGCCAATTCTCGCTTTTCCAGCTTCCGAAGGGAAGTACATCGTAGACACAGACGCAAGCAATACTGGTCTAGGAGCAGTTTTGTCTCAAGTGCAGAACGGTGAAGAACGAGTAATAGCGTATTACAGCAAGACGCTTTCTAAACCAGAGAGAAATTATTGTGTTACAAGAAGAGAGTTGTTGGCAATTGTCAGAGCTTTGGAGCACTTCCATAAATACCTCTATGGGAGAGAGTTTTCACTACGTACCGACCATGCTGCACTTGCATGGCTCTTGAGATTTAAAAATCCGGAAGGACAGTTGGCAAGGTGGCTCGAACGTCTGCAAGAGTACAACTTCAAGGTACAACATCGGCGGGGGCGCCTGCACGGTAATGCAGATGGCTTATCGCGAAGACCATGCCCGGAAGACTGCCGACATTGCCACAGAAAGGAAGAACAAAACTCAAGCGAACATGTTCAAGCCATCACTGTAGATTTCCTGGCTGATGGCTGGACAACACAAGACTGTCGACAAGAACAGATGACTGATGAAGACATTGGACCGATCTTGACAGCAAAAGAGGAAGGTCGCCGCCCGGATTGGCAAGATATCTGCCATGGTTCCGAAGTGCTGAAGGGCTACTGGGCACAATGGGAATCTTTCACCTTAGAAAACGGATTGCTGAAAAGGGCTTGGGAAAGTGCAGATGGACGAGACGTGGTCATGCAGTTGATAGTTCCCCGAAGTAAAGTGCAGTCTGTTTTGAAGGAGATGCATGATGGAACATCTGGAGGCCATCTTGGCGTTAACAAAACCCTTGACAAAATACGGAAGCGATTCTATTGGCTTCATCTTCGCCACGACGTAGAGGAGTGGGTTCGGACGTGTGAAATATGTGCTGCAAGCAAGGGCCCACAAACCAGAAGCAGGGGAAAAATGAGACAGTATAACGTTGGACAACCTTTCGAGAGAATTGCCGTAGACATTGCTGGACCATTCCCAGTTACTGACGATGGAAACCGGTACATCATGGTTGTAGGTGACTACTTTACTAAGTGGGTGGAAGCCTACGCAATTCCAAATCAGGAGGTTACCACTGTGGCAAAGCAGTTAGTTCACAACTTCTGTTGCCGTTATGGGGCCCCTATGGAAATCCATACGGATCAAGGGAGAAATTTCGAATCAGGAGTGTTTAAAGAATTATGCCGTCTACTCGGAATTCGAAAGACCAGGACAACGCCTCTGCATCCTTAGTCGGACGGGATGGTTGAGAGATTCAACAGGACACTTGAGCAGTATCTTTCGAAAGTTGTTGGCGAGAACCAAACAGACTGGGACCAACGTATACCACTATTCCTTATGGCGTATAGATCATCAGTACATGACACAACCGGCATGACTCCAGCAAAATTGGTGTTTGGGCGGGAGATTCGTCTTCCTGGGGACTTGATGTTTGGATCACCTGAGACTCAGTCCCAAGAGCCAAAGAACTATTCCTCGCAATTAGAAAACCAACTGCGAGAAATGAATCGCTTGGTAAGAGGACGGCTCAAGATTGCCAGTGATAAAATGAAAACTCGGTATGACATTCGCAGCAATAGTGTGGGTTTCCAAGAAGGAGATCAGGTCTGGTTGTTCAATCCAAAGCGCCGTCGTGGTCGCTCACCTAAGCTTCAGTCTAACTGGGCAGGACCCTACACTGTAAAAAAAAGGATTAACGATGTTGTTTATCGGATTCAACAGGAAGGACAGCGAAAGTTCAAGGTCGTCCACCTAGATCGCCTGGCTAAATACAAATTTAGAGACGCTTTGCCAGTTCGGGACGAACAGGCTTAAGGAGGAGGCTGTGCTACGACAGCACAGAACAATCTACGCGTTTATCGAATGCGCCAGAAAGATCTCGATGTAAGCGTGTGGTGTACGTGCTACTAGACGCATTTTGGGAGAATTTTCTCGACTGTGCCAGGCTCCGCTCGGGCGCTCGGACTGTGTCAAGGCCGTAGCAATTACGTAGTTCGCGAGAGATAAGACGCAGTTTGGAAGCTTCTGGTGTGTGAGCGTAACTATAAATACATCGCGTCGCGGCCTTAGTTTTCAGTTCAATGCGAGATTTTTGACTGTGCGGTTCGAGAGTATTAGTGCGATATATTTACAGAGCGGTTCGCGTTATTACGGTGTACGTTCAAGTAGTTATTAGTGAAGTGTTGCGTTTTATATTCGGACGGTATAATTGTAATACAGTTGAGTCTTAATATTAGTGGACATTTTATTGCGTATGAACAATTTTCATTTGATTTGTTGTAGACACTGTGTTGTTAATTACGAACTGTTTTACTATAACAATTAAAGGTGTGATTAGTGACTTAATTGGTGTCTTGTATTTTTGTTTCCACTGTACCTACGACGAGCGAGTAGACCGTCGTAACAATATTCATATTGGTAATTCAATCCGTCTAAAAGAATCCGCTATCAAAAGAGACAATTGCTAAGAAAGCTGAATTTTCAATATTGTAATCATATAAAATCTTGTGTACTTGTAATAAGCAAATGCACAGAAATTATTAAATTTATAATTTATGCTATTTAAGTTTGTGTTAATAAGTTATTTCATGCCCTGAGGTAATTCCTAAGAGTCGCTACAAAAGCAAGAGTTGAAAGTATAGCATTTAATACACAACAGATTTTAGCATATTAATTAATACTCCTCTCTTGTGTAAAGTAGTATTTGGCGCCCAACGCACGGCTTAATCTATAAGTTTAGCAGACTGAATTGAATTGCAAATAGAATATAAAAAAAAAGTAGAATAAGAAATATAGACTATAAGAGAAAATTGTATGATTACACGAAGTAAAAGTAGGCGAACGAAACACATACATAACAATACAAACAAGTTAAACGACAAAATGAACACAGAAACAGCAACAACTCACAATAGTGAAGGCGAATTTGATATCAACAACCAATTAGGAGACCCTAATACTATTGCCCAACTTACAATGGAGGATCAAGATTCAGGGACGTGGGGACAAGACAACGAAGAAATAGAAACACAGCACGAGATCAGACCGAGACCAGCACAACAAACAACACCAGAAGCACCCAAAGAAATTGACATATATACGATATTATAACAATTGTCAAAACAATTGCAAGAACAAAGGTCAGAACAGTCGCAACAGTCAAAACAAATGCAAAGACAAATATCACAAATGTCACAACAAATTATACAACAAAATCAAATACTTAGAGACGAACTAGCCACACAACTAACTAATTCAAAAGAGAAAATCACGAAATCATTCAACAATTTAGAGTAGAAACTAAAACAATGATTAATGAAGAAATTAATAGTATTAATGTTGAAATTAATCATAAGTTTAGCGATACTGAGAAACAAATTAAAGAAATTGATGATAAACACAGCAATGACATTAAAATAATAAACAAGAAGTTAATCGCGACTAATAAACGTTGTGACGAGAGTTTCGCTGCGCACAAATTAGAGGCAGAGAAATTACGAGAATTAGAGAACAAAATCTATAATAATTCGGGCGAGACTAACCTCAAATTACAACAACTTCAGAGCGACATTCGAACAAAAATTGCGTTGGCAACTGCGTCACCTATCAACCGAAGCATTAAACAAACAAAGAAACAAAATAAACAAAGAAAGGAAATAAAATTCAATGGGACAAGCAACTTTCCTATGGAGTTTATTAAGGAGTTGAGTGAATTGTACCAAGAATACTATCAAGATATCAATAACATCACCTGGGTGTCAAGACATCTTGAAGGAGAGGCCGCAATCTGGTGGAGGTTAGTTAGAGACAGCATAAACACCTTTGTGGAATTTACTGAAGCTTTTGTTAATGTTGTAAGCTTTTGTATTTGTTGTTGGAATGACGTTATACAGGAACGCGTGCAAGACCAGCTGAAATTCGGACGGTATCACCAAGAAGCAGGGATGAGTATGATTCAATATCTAGAGAGAAAGTTGTTAGAGAACCAACAACTGATTCCTCCCATCTCAGATAGACACTTGATACGAAAAATAGCGAGGCATTATCCACACGAAATCGAGGTTGCCATTATTACCCGTGGTGTGAGTACAATCGTTGAGTTCGAACAAGTGCTACTAGAATTTTCTAGTTTGCGTAACGGTAATAGGTCAGTGAACCAGAGACAACTCGATCACCGGCCAGAACATAAACAGTGGAAGCACGCAGATGAAGAGAGAGATAGAAAGTTACTGATCACGAGTCAAACAGAGACAGAGAAAACGAGGGACGACAACAATACGCCCGCCAACCAAAATGGGAAAACCAGTTTAAAGCTGAAACAAACGTGGTTCCATCGACAAGTGGCGCAGGTAACAAAACGGTCTCGACAATGCCAAAAAACTAGGCAAACCCTATAAATATGTGTTAGATGTAAGTGATAATATTAAATATGTGAACACTACTTTTCTAGATATAAGGGATGACTTAATATTAGATGATAATATAGGTGTAAAATTAAGGAACAACAAATGCCCAGAGATCCAAATTATGTTGAATGGCGTGTCAAATAACAGTGGACACAGGCAGTCAAATAAATGCTATCTCGGAGCGCTGGTTCAACAATAATAAAAAGGATTTAGGGAAAGTAGAAATTTTAAAACTGTCCAATACTGTGATAAAAGGAGCTACGGGCAGCAAATCGAAGAGAATTACACAGCAGGTCCAAATAAAAATTTAAATTTTGAAAGCGTTTTTATAGTTGTACCTGACCTGGTAAGGGAGTGTATTTTGGGTGTAGACCTGTTAGCGGATAGTGGGTGTGTGATTGACCTCAGTAATAAACAATTAAAAATTAAAGGAGATCCTATCCATGACGAGGCATGAAATACTATAGGTAGAACTAGAATCAGAAGAAGAAATCATCGAAGAAGTAATCAACAAAAAAATCCAGGACATTACAGAAATAACCGATTTCGAAAAAGAAGAACTGTGGAAAATATTGATAAATAACGAAACTGTATTTCGTGATACGCCAGGGCGAATTACATCATATTGCCACAAATTTGAAGTAACGGACAGAACGCCATATTGTCAGAAGGGTTGCCCAGTACCGATGAAATATCAAAATGCGGTGAGAGCGGAAATCAAGAAGATGGAGGAGCACGGTGCTATTGAAAGAGCACAAAGTCCATATATCAACCCGATGGTGACTGTAATAAAAAAGGATCAGACGGTAAGATTATGTTTGGACGCTCGAAAACTAAACTCAGTAACTATACCGGATTATGAAGGTGCAATCCCGATTAATGAAGTGTTAGCCAAGTGTGGGAACGCCAGGGCTATGTTTACGATTGATCTACGGAGCTCCTTTTGGCAGATTCCTTTACACCCGGATTGTAGGGATTACACTGGATTCCTGTATGAGGGCAAGTGTTACCGGTATACTATGACTCCATTTGGCTTAAAAACAAGTTTAGCCAGCCTGACCCACGGACTGGATCGAGTACTGTCTGAAGAGGCGAAAAGTGTTACTATCTTGTATGTGGACGATTGCTTATGTATTTCAACCAGTGTGGAAGAACATTGCGACAGCTGAAGTTATTATTTTGGGATTTGAAGCAGGCTAATCTCACTGTAAATTTTAAGAAATCGCAATTATTTCGTAAGGAGATCAATTATCTGGGTTACTGTCTAACGACGCAAGGAAAAACAGCTGCTCCAGATAAAGTTGAAAGCTATCCAAGAGTTCCGGAGACCGAAGAACCAAAAACAACTCAAGGGATTTTTAGGATTAACAAACTTT
Source organism: Magicicada septendecula (assembly GCA_034769895.1). NCBI lineage: Eukaryota > Metazoa > Arthropoda > Insecta > Hemiptera > Cicadidae > Magicicada > Magicicada septendecula. Next base: position 73,907,473 of record CM068372.1, on the reverse strand, counting down.
TACAACAGATTTACGAACAAATACGCTGAAGCCACCCAACCACTGCTGAACTTATTAAAGAAAAATTCTACCTTCAAACGGACTAAGGAGATGGACCAACATTTTCAAAGGGTTAAGGAGCTATTATTGAAACAGTAATTCTTAAACACCCAGACACAAACAAACGTTTTTACCTGCAGACTGACGCAAGTAAATATGCTCTAGGAGAACAACTTTACCAGCTGGACGACAATAATGAAATCGGCGTGATCGCATTCACCAGTCATGTATTACGAGGCGCGGAACTGAATTATTTCACTACAGAGTTAGAATTGTTAAGCGTTGTGCACTGTCTACAGAAGTTTCGTACATATGTGTTTGGAAAACCATTAACTATAATTACAGACAATAAGGCCTTAATCTTTATCAAAAAATGTCATTTGAATAATTCACGTATCACTAGATGGATTCTTGCGATACAGGAGTATGATTTTGATATAATCCGTTGTAAAGGACGAGACGTCGTAGCTGATGTCCTTAGTAGATATCCCGAGGACATGAACGATGAGAGATTGATAGACTACACCGAAGAATTAGAAATAAATCATCTCACCATTTGTATTAGCAAGGAGGCTAAAAATAAATTGAAGAATATAAAAAGTCACCAGTTAGCAGATCAAAAGTTAAAACAAATCATAGAAACTGTTCAAGCAAATCAGAACCACAAACTTAATGACAAATACACTTGGCACAACAATAAACTCTACAGAAAGGAAAAAGAGGCGTGGAAGCTAATGTTGACAGAGGACCTGAGCCGAACTCTGATTTATGAGCTACACAATTCCTATAGCCACGTGGGAAACACCGACGGACATACCAACTATTCAAGGAATACTTCACGGGGAATTCCGTCAACAAAATTACACAACACATTATTAAAACCTGTCAGACATGTCAAAAGAGTAAGGATTATTATAAAAGGATGATGGGAGAAACACAACCCGTCATACCAAAATCAAAAGGGGAATTAATTAGTATTGACTACTACGGTCCCTTACCAACGTCAACAAGTGGGGTTAAATATATATTAATTATGGTAGATAACTTTACTAAATCTGTAAAACTATACAAGTTGAAAAAGGCGACCACAACAGTCACCATAAATAAAATCGAACTTTACTGCGAAGAAATCGGGAAACCAGTCGCAATATTGACTGATAATGGAACACAATTCACAAGTCAGCAATGGGTAACGATATTAAAAGAGTTGGACATCAAACCAAAACTTACTGCTATATGAAATCCTTGCACAACCTAGCAGAACGAGTTAATCGACAACTGGGAAACATGTTTAGAGCATTAACATCAGAACAACATTCCAGGTGGACCAAATATTTAAAACTGATCGAAGCCTGTATTAACCAAACGTATCATGAGACGATCGAAACCACACCATACGAAGCTCAATGGGGAAGAAAGCCGGAACGTGATTGGGCCAAGTACATCGACAGTGAGATGATACCAGAAAGTCGCCAAACAGACTACAAAAATATTTATCTAAGAATTAAGGAGAAGGGAAGGAAACGGACAGATCAGATAAATTTATCAAATAAAATTACAAGATTTCAGGTCGGCGATAACGTATTACTACGAACATACCCGATATCAGACCTAAACAGGAGAATAATAGGGAAGTTTTGTAATATGTTCGAAGGACCGTATAAGATATGTATAAAGTAGGAACGGCTACGTACCAGTTAGAAGACATTCTACAACTGGAATGCATCAGAAGAAATTTTAACATCAGACAGTTAAAACCATATTACGAAAATTGACACATTACTACACCATACAGGGACAACAGATTTAAAACAGATATTACCAAAACAGATTGTAAAAAAAATTTATATATATATGTAATAACTTATAGTTAGTTTGTAACGAGTTTGAGTTGACAAGATTTAGAAGTTATAATTATTAAAATTATATTGTATTTAACAAACGTGTAGGATTATCTTTCAATTAAGTTATATATTCAAGAATGTATGTAAGATTGTGATGTACACTAGAATAAGAATAGAGAAAGTATTTTGTAAATTACTATGTCAAGCAGAAAGGGAAAGCTGGCAAAACGATTATGGGGTTCGTTGACAGCAGGTAGAGGAGCGCTGACTGTAGAGGAGTTTTGTTTGTAAACAACAACTGTGCGTCAACTGACAGATTGTAAACAGCTGATTTGTTTTAAAAGGGATAAAATGGGTCAACAGAAAAATCTAAATGTACGGTAGTTTATATAAATAAATTTGAATTATATGAGTTGTAATCGTACTAACACACTACAACATAATAATTAATAAAAAACACTTCTTACCTTCTCGGATTCCGGGGTTCTACACAAGAACTCGTAGCCTATAAACGTGATTTAGGGTTTATTTTATTAATGAACTCGACTCTCATTGTAATTTTTTAACTAACTCAATTTTTATTAGACATTTTGTTCAAACTTCTCCTTTTCTTTTGTGAATCATTTGAAATTAATACTTCTAACTCTATTCTCCATCATTTAAATTAAACTATATTCAACACTGAGGTGAAGCCCCATTTAACCAACAACAAAATTTAACATCTTTTATTCCTTATGACTAAATTATATTATTATTAAATTAATTAAAGGCGACCCTGCATTTGCCACATACACACTCACACATCTTTTACCCCCTTCAATTTAGCGCTTTTATTTTTTCTAATTTTCAAAATGATATCTATGTTATACGGTTACTTGGCTGTGAGTGTCCTTGCAGAGCACGTGTTGCACTGATTTCAATTTTTAATCACTGGTTTTCCGAATTTAGTTCTCACTTTTAATTTTTTATATCACGACGATTAATAAATGTCACATTTTAGACCACTTTAAGTTTCTTTGTTTAACTCACATTTTCACTCCTTCGGCCGGTCCGAATACATTGTTTAATGTATTTCAGGCGGACCGCGCGCCAACGCAACTGCGCGCTTGAGGTGTTTTATGCCGACTGCCTTTGTTCTCTGCGCACTAGGCGAGAAGGAATTTTTTCAGGCGTGACTTATCCGTGTGAACGTTGGCCGACACGTGCGCGCTACGCATGAATACGCACCCCTTCTGATACTTAACATTCCCAGACTCTTAATTACTTTTGTGCCTCTCACGGCTTCGTACGAGGTGGGATACAAGGTGTTCACAATGTCAAACGTTTGTGATCCAAACGTTGTTCAGCTTGAGTTGCTACTACTTTTTACAATTATTAAAGAATAAAATAAATCCCAATCGTTTGTCCCGTTACAATACCCCCTCAATGAGAGGTTTTATGCCGAAGCATAAAAACTCTCATTGACACTCTCATACTTCCTAAAGGGATCAGCCAGAATATGTCGCCAAAACCCCCTTATGTTTTATTAAAATCATGGTTAACTTACCCCCTGGTCCAGTGACTGTGGCCGCACCTGAATGACCTTACTGGACTTCCCTTTTGAGATCCCAACACCGCAAGGCCAGACAGGCACTTGACGCCCCTGCTCTGACGCGCAGGCCAGCACAGGACCGCCGCCACAGCATCACCAGACACTGAAACATCAAATCAAAATATCAAATAGTGGCCTTGTTTAAATACCATATCCCTAACTGATCTGGTTCCCCTTAGCTGTGCTGGTTTGCGATAAGAAGCACTGTTTTTTTTTTCTTAACTTCTAACACATATATATGAATACATACTTAACTTGATATAAAACATTCAAATTTCAAATATTTAAATTCATTATCAAAAATCTCTTAAACATCTTTAAATCACCTACATAATCTTATTTCTTCATTTCAACATTGTACTTTACCATTGTTAACGCAAATGACTACTGCTACCATTAACTAATACAGAACAAGATAAAAAATACAAAGTTATTCAATACAACAGATACATGGATAATCAAAACAACCTTCTTCAATACTTCACTGTTATCGCACCATTACAATAATCATCAATTTTATCTTCTTTTTATTCAATCAGAAATTATTTAGTAACAATTTAAAAACCTTCTTCCACACACACTATGCCCCCCCCCTGGACTGTAGCGCCTAGTTGCCTCCACAAGAACTGAAGTTTTTCGGGTGTAGACGCTGCCTACCCCGTTCTTGCTTCGGCGTTACAAAACATTCGGTATTACTGATGTCCGAGGACACCAGTAATCCTACTAAAACTTAGGTATATGCTCTTACACGGTCTACCATACCATTCGATGGTAGCCGCTGTTCCAAAGTTATGGTGATTCCCCTGATTTACCCCCCGGTTAATTTCTAAATTCACCTCTTACAACGATAACAAGCTATGGCCAGACTTTAGGCAGCACATGACATAATGTGGCCTGACCATAGCCAGTTAAAGATGAGCCAATTCCACGGTCAGGGTTCGGTGAGGCCGTGACCGCCCGAAAGTGGGGAATCACTTTAAAACATACAATACATGTTTATGATTCCTACACTTGCATATTACATAGTACAACATAAACACTCAACATGAACATTATCATTGTTATATTAACATAAACATTTCAAATTTAAGTTTGACCAAAATTTACACACCTTACAACTTTACTTTAGTTTCGAATTCTATTAACTCTTTCACTTATTACATTTACTATTACATTTCAACTATTAATTTCTATTAAGTGTTTTCATCATCGATTGGTTTGGGCGACTCCCAGTCATTAATAATGATCTGATTTATTGAACAGGCATTTGGATATAACCTTACTCACATTCTTCCTTCTAACAAATACTAACGGATTTACATAGGGTGACACCGATCTCTCAATAATATTTATCTCCCTAAATTCTCTAACTCCACTTAAATCATTTTCCTCTTATTACAAAATACTTGATACCCTCTTTGTACCTAGGGTGTGTGTTCCCTTCCCTTATTAGTTCCTGGACTCTCCCAGATAACTCTGCCAAACCCCATTTAAAACTATTCCTCCCGCCACAACGCCTTGGGTTGAGGACTCCTTACCACACCACCCTCACTACAGAATTTCACCACCACCTATTTACTCTCCATTTACATCACTCTCACTTTCTCTACATACATGCACTCCCGCTACTGTGTCCCTACTACTACCCCGTTTCTGTATTACTTTTATTCCAAAAATTCTTGTTTTGTCTAATACCCATTTAAATTTAACTTTGACTGACTTAATGCCTTATTGAAATAATCATCACCAAAACTCCATCTTTTATAACATTTTACATTAATCTGATCATTGAAAATTACCCTAGAAAATTCATAACTACCTCAAATTAATTTAATCACCTAATTTAAAACCTTTTAAATTCATTTAATTTCATTGTGAAAACATTAAAACATTTTACTTTACTGCAATACATTATAAAATTCATACTTACAGTATATCACTCGATTGAATAAAAACATGATTACTGTCATCGATTCAAAATTATAAACATTCATTACAACAAATATATTGTACATACCAATATGTACTTTCTGATACATCATAACAACCATATGACTCAACAAATAAACACCTTCTACATTTACTCATTTGTTATTTATTATAAAGTTCAAATCTCAGAAACATCATTTAAATTCATTAGCAAAATTTATCTATCCAACATTTTAACTTAATTAATTTATCTCAAATCATTTAACTCACTCAGTTTCTAAAACACAAAGTTACTTTAATCACCTTACTCCAACAACAATTACAATTCATTTATTATAAAATCTCGTTATCTATTTAGTCTGATAAAACATAATTATTATTATTATTATCCATTCCTACTGCATACATACATTGTTTACATGAAATACATAGTACAACATAACCTACTACACAAACACAATTAACATCACTATAAATTATCTACACTTTTTCGTCATATCATTATTGTTTACCATTCCTCATTTCATAATTTAGCCAAGTTATCACCATAAACTAAAATAATTAAATGTTCATTCACTGTTTCTAACCACCATCATCATAAACTAGTCTTACTTTCACATAACAATTTTCATCTTTATTTACTCTCATTACATTATTATTTTTAATATAATGCCCCGTTAACTCTGTGTTCTTCATTATACCATAATAATCTATAGGATCATTCCATATTATTATCTCATAAACCTTGTCAACATTAGTTATTTTTGTCCAGTCTCCCTTAATATTAGTCGTTATCCCCAGGTAGGTTATATCATCATATTCGTCTACTATATCAATCATATCATAAGGTAAGTGCTCATCATCTACAGTGGTATTATCAAAATAATCATCAATATCTATTTCACATGTAAGTCTTTCATATCGTCTATTTTCTCCAATTCTAACCTCTCTATCAACTCTTTATAGCTTCTACTTAACGTAAACATCTCTATCATTCTCTCTCTCTCAAATTACTTCTCATCATAACACCATCTCACTTTTTCTCTCTCAATCCATGCAGAAGGCAATACAACTTTGTTACTATACCATCTAGCTCTACCAGATGCACAAAAAATCAAGGGACAATTATTTGTAGACCATACGTCTCCCAAATACACTCGTGAAGCATTTTCTTTACCCCCCACAACACCAGGGGAAAAATTTACCCTCTGCCACCCCTCTACTTGTAAACTCTCACTCCTCTCCCTCTCTCTAACTTATCAATACTCACTAACATTCCATTATTACACTCTCCTTCAACTAAAATTTCATCACCACTCTCAATATTCACAACCTTATTCTCTAACACCACATTTTTAATTATATTGTCATTTTTCTCACCCCTACTTACCGTATTGTTACCTGATCGTCTTTATTTTCGTTTAATTGATCGGTCTTTTCACCACTTTCTACCCCCACTATAATCTCATAATTTTCATCACTATTCAATATTTTATTTTCTAACGCTATCACTTCCACTATTTTATCATTATTATTATTTCTCATATCTCTAACACTGTTACATGCCTTGTTATTCATTATCTGATTTAATTTCCTGTCTAACCTTTTATTCATTTCGTTTATCTTCTCCTTGCAATTGTTATTTATTGATTCTATTATCTGTTATTTCATAGTATAGAAACGCTCATTTATTTCGTTTACGATCTCACTTTTTATACCATTGACTCTGGTATTTATTTCCTTAATGTCAGTACTTATTTTATCAAACTTATTATTCTGAACATCAAATTTGCTATTCTGAACTTCAAATTTAATATCGTTAACATAGAAACGTTTATTGATAAGATTACATAGGTCATTTACTGCCAACTCTTTTTCTCTTATTTTAGTCATTACGGGAGTGGAATTTGCTCCCGCCTCACTAATTATTACAGATTGTGTTAAATTATTCTCGTCTATTAGGCTTGGAGTTGTCTACATTCCTGAATCATTTATATCATCTGATTCGTTCTTCATGCTTTCTTTGACCGCATTAGGGTCTAAATTCGTTTCTACCCCCCCGTGACAGTACGTCAATCATACTGACTTTATTTTCGTTATTTCCCATTTCTATTTTATTTATGAGATTTTAATCTTAATAAAAAATTTTAACCTTACATGTACTCAGTATCCATTACTACTATAAGTCTTACTTAAATATAGTATCAGCATCACATAACCTGCACGTAATTTCTACGTACTCTGCTTTAACCTCCAAACCACGTTTATATCCATGGGTAGGTGTGGTTTGTATAAAATGGATTTTATAAAACACTCCCTGTTCGGGCGCCAGATGTAATCGTACCAACACACTACAACATAATTAATAAAAAATACTTCTTATCTTCTCAGATTCCAGGGTTCTACACATGAACTCGTAGCCTATAAACGTGATTTAGGGTTTATTTTATTAATGAACTCGACTCTCATTGTAATATTTTAACTAACAACTTTTATTAGATATTTTGTTCAAACTTCTCCTTTTCTTTTGTGAAACATTTGAAATTAATACTTCTGACTCTATTCTCCATCATTTAAATTAAACTATATTCAACACTGAGGCGAAGCCTCATTTAACCAACAACAAAATTTAACATCTTTGATTCCTTATGACTAAATTATATTATTATTAAATTAATTAAAGGCGACCAAGCTATATCGATAAAAAATTTTCAATTTTTTATATTTTCTGATCGAGCAGTGTATTCTCACACAGTCAGGTCACCAACCCAAACCAGAGCAATAAATAAAGGCAATTAAGAACACGTCAACCCGACGCCAGCTACGAGACAATAAGACAACGTTTGACTTAACGCAACAAAGGAAATTGGGATCGACTTTGACAGACCAAACTCAACTCAAATTTACGACCTCATAACAAACCGAACAAAGAGCAGAGTCCATTGACACAAGTACGCAGAAATTGTAACGAGGGGACGCTGTAGGGTTAAGCCAACACGTGTGAACGTAAGAAAACGGATACTGGATACTCACTGACAAAGGATTTAGAAAGTCTCGATAGTACAGAGACAGTACAGCGAATACCCAGTGAATACATACGACCATGTCGCACAGCATGAAAACAACGCCAGAGTGACAACTTATATTTAGACGAGAAATCGTGTAGGCAACTCAGAGTGACAGCGAGCGAGAAGTTATTAATTGGTAGAAAAAACGGGGTGGAAGTCGAAAAATGAACAGGACGCAACGGATTCTTAGCGAGGGTGTAACAACAGACCTTGGGAAACTCACGAAACAAAGGTTTGACAGACAGGTGAACAATTACTTTATATTCTTAGAAAGAGTGCGATGTCCTTAGCTGTGTACTTCAGGGGATGTTCAACAGCCATCCAGAGGTTAGCATCTTCCGAAGAAGTAAGTGAAGAGGACTGTTGTCATGGTGACAACCACGGCAGCAAATCAGAGAGTCGAAAACCAAAGATCATCAAAGTGGAAGGAACATGTGACCCAGGAGAGGGTAAGTCTGGAACCTGTCGGGATCAACCGAAGGCGTGGAAGGCAGAAGATTGCATTGTGGTAGAAAACGTTTGATGAAAACCGTTTGCAGAGTACACGAGGCTCTCAGTCTCATAAAATTTTGTGCTCAGTTTTATTAACTCAGTTATACACAATTTTACCTCAGTCTTATAAAATTTTATCTCCGTATTGCGCAGTTTATTTACTTAGTTACTTTAACTTTTGAACGTGCGAAGTTATCTAAGTATCGTTATACTTTCGAGTTCAGTACTATAAACTTTAAAGTATTATTCATTATTCGACATTATGGACTTAGAAACTTTTAACAAGTGAACTTACATCTGAATAACAGAACTTTTGTGTATCAACTTCGGACATTGTGATCGTATCATAAACTTAACTTGATTCAGACTTAATTATTCTAGTTGTGCAGACTCATGAACGATAAGATAACTCAATATTCATAAACACAAGTGCATAACATAACGCACATTCACGACCAAGCTAAGTAGAACATGAACAGTTAGATGAAGCATCTTTGTAATAGAGATTGTATTTGAACACAACCCACTAATGATGGTTGTATCTACACTACACAGAACTCTATAAACTGTTAGTAAAGACGGGTTACAGCAACACCACACCACATACGCCGCGAGTGAATTCTCATCGCAAGTTTCAAAGTGATAGTGAAAACATCCAATCAACGGAGCGAGCATACATGGAGTCACCAGTAAGCAGGAAATTTCACCGATGGATTATTGGATATTCTAAAATGTCAAGTTGTCTTTATGATTTTAATATTATAATAATACTGCTGCTCTGTCTCTTTTCCAAGAACCAACACCTTTGAGAAATTGTATAATCATTTAGTAAAGATAATGTTAAAATATATTATAAATATAAAAGCTACTCATCTGAGACACATAATGAACGCATTAGTTTAGGGTGAATAATATTTGATTTGTCTATGTTTTGTGTATGTTTATCTATGTCGTGTTGTATGTTGTGTTTTCAGCCATCAACCAAGACAGATTTATATTGTGATTTATGTTTTATATGTTTCTGAATGTATTTTCAGGTAATGATTTATATATGTGTTTCGGAAGTTAACTTGAGTAATATGTAATAAACAAGCATTCTATTTGTTATATATATATATATATATATATATATATTATGCGTTCATTATTTTTCCAAACCTTACCATCAAAAGACATTAACGTCAATTGATTTGTTTGATAAATTTTCTTATTTGTTTTAATAACAACGAAATATAGACTCTCATTATTTATGCTAATTAGTAATGGATACATTCAGTGATTAGACTGATTAATAATATTTGCTTAATCAGATTAACTAGTCACATTTTATAATTTAATTGAATAATTAAATTTTGCATAAATTAGCATAATTAGCGTTAAGCAGCATTTGCCACATACACACTCACACATCTTTTACCCCATTCAATTTAGCGCTTTTATTTTTTTTAATTTTCAAAATATCTATGTTATACAGTTACTTGGCTGTGAGTGTCCTTGCACACCACGTGTTGCACTGATTTCAATTTTTAGTCACTGGTTTTCAGAATTTAGTTCTCACTTTTAATTTTTTATATCACTGACGATTAATAAATGTCACACATTTTAGACCACTTTAAGTTTCTTTGTTTAACTCACATTTTCACTCCTTCGGCCGGTCCGAATACACTGTTTAATGTATTTCAGGCGGACCACGCGCCAACGCAACTACGCGCTTGAGGTGTTATATGCCACTGCCTTTGTTCTCTGCGCACTAGGCGAGAAGGAATTATTTCAGCCGTGACTTATCCCTGTGAACGTTGGCCGACACGTGCGCGCATACGCGTGAATACGCACCCCTTCTGATACTTAACATTCCCAGACTCTTAATTACTTTTGTGCCTCTCACGGCTCCGTACGAGGTGGGCTACAAGGTGTTCACAATGTCAAACATTTGTGATCCAAACGTTGTTCAGTTTGAGTTGCTACTACTTTTTACAATTATTAAAGAATAAAATAAATCCCAATCGTTTGTCCCGTTACAGAGTTGAAATAATATAGATGTAACATGTATAAGAACTTAAAAATATTGTAAAGAGTTACAAGTAAATGTAATTAGAACTGTTCTAAGGGACGCAACAATAAAATTGTTATCAATTTTCAATCAAAAAATTAAAACAATTCCATTGGGGGACAAATATAATGTCAAAATTAAATGATACTCAATTTTTACAAGAAATTATTATTATACAATAAATATCAATACAAATATGTAAAGAATAACTGTAGAGAATACCGTTAGAAGATATCAGAGCGGTGTTTTTTCAAAAGACAGCTACGAAAAGTCACGTATGGGACAGAGAGCCATAAAATTGTATTATATTTAAAAAATAGGTAAAAACTTGTGAAAGCTGAGTGCTTACAACAATAGATACCATTATTTTAAACAGAGAGCATCAGACAGAGAAGCGTAAGGATAGCATCACTTGCCACCATAGCTCGAAAGATTTGCATGCGCTGTTAGTTAACGAATAAGAGAAAGCGTTAATTTTTTTAGCGGGTAAATTCTATAGTTGGGTTGGATGAAAATCAAACATCGCGGTACTCTAATCCAATGGGAATGTGTTTTGTAAATATTAAGTGAGGGTAGAAGTAGTTAGGGTATAAAAAACGTAGTTTGGAAATTTGTAGGGAGTCAACGAAGGTATTATAACTAAAAGACTCGTAATTTGCATATTAGTAAAATTGTAACAGTAATTTAGGTAATCGGAAATATAATAACTATAATACTCGTATTTGGTGTGTAATAATTGTTAATTCAGTGAAGATATTGTAACAGTTATACCAGTATTCATTATTTTAATAAAACTAAATAATCGTAAGTTTGGAAGAAATTGTCGGAGAAGTTATAAGCGTAAAGTGTAATCGATAATTTAATCAACGGGTACAGTTAATATTCAATCCAAAGTGATTAGTCTTTGTAGAAGCTACTGTAATTCGGCTGAGACAGTATCAAAGTTCATGTCGGAAGTAAACATGAATCGGAGAATTACCACAGCATGAGTCGAAAAATTAGTAAATCGTCTGACGGTATCGCCCTGAACAATCCGTGTTGCTACCACTTAGCTTAATTTAATATACATGCAAAGGTGTTAAATATAGTGCCTAATACAACATATTCTTGCTTTAAATAATATATTAACTGTGAATTGTGTATGGTGAAAATGATGCCTATGTAGGCCTACACCTAAAGTGTTATAATCAACGAGTGCCACCAGCAAGGATCTACTGTCGCAACAGAGGACATCAGAACTCCAGGACAGCACACTTCGAGCGGATAACCTTCAGACTGGAATTCGACAATCAAGTAACCCATAATTGAACATTAAAATTTATATTATATTTCATGTCAAATCTATCATATTCATATTGGCAATTCAATCCGTCTAAAAGAATCCACTATCAAAAGAGACAATTGCTAAGAAAGCTGAATTTTCAATATTGTAATCATATAAAATCTTATGTACTTGTAATAAGCAAATGCAAAGAAATTATTAAATTTATAATTTATGCTATTTAAATTTGTTAATAAGTTATTTCATGCCCTGAGTTAATTCCTAAGAGTTGCTACAAAAGCAAGAGTTGACAGTATAGCATTTAATACACAACAGATTTTAGCATATTAATTTTAATTAATACTCCTCTCTTGTGTAAAGTAGTACACTTAACACAATTTTAACAAACTTATGTTTTAACTTAATTTAACACACAGTTACCATATCTCATAGAGATGATGCCTTCCAAGTTCTTTCTTGTATTCCTTACCCAGTATTTACTTATAATTATTCACAAAACATATAAGTTATGCCTAGGCTTCAGTAGGCCTATAGCACTACAAACTAGATTCACTTATTATATTTTACTAGTTGACTCTGAACAATTTCTATTATGTCACAATTACTCTCAGATGACCATTACAACTTCTGGTCACCTCAGTTTTTTTCATTACACTGTTATTTTATTGATTTTAGTCTTTATAATCACCTATAGTTCTGCACTACTAGGTGTTACAATAATTATCTTCATTCTAAATTGTACAGTTGTTTTTAAATCATTATCTTTGACATAAATGATCGTTATAGTTACTACAAAGTTTTGGTTTACATCAGGATATTCACATTTGCTGGTAATTCAGTAATAATTCTTGCATCTAGTGCTGTCTGACAAGTATATTTTATTTACGTTATTATGACTTAATTCAGTGATAATTACCATTGGTTTATACCAATATTAGTTATATTGCATATCATTGTTTACACTGATATCAATTTCTTTCTCTTTTTTATTAGTACTTCTAAGGTTTTTAGTGTGTTTAGTGGGTAAATTCTATGATGTCCATTTCAGTATGTTAATTTATATTAAACACAACACATGTCATCCTTTGGTAACTAATCTTGGTACTAGTATGGTCCTTACAATATCTAGTTTGAGTATAGTATAATAGAATACGGTTTTATAACATTTTTATTATCGATTCTTGTCATTATAAGTGAAAATACTCATTGAATTAGGTTATGTGGGTCCCCTACTCTGGTTTACAACAATGGGTTTATTTGGTGGTTTGGTTCTATACATTTCCTTCAATTATTCTAATGTAGGCCTACTAATAGTATTAATTACTATTTATTGTTTTGGGAGTTATTGTTCAGTTCCTTTTATATTCTGTTTACAATTTTGCTGGTGATTATCAGTTTTTCTGATATCCCTGGATTTATATCACTTACATAAATAGCAGATAAGATACAATCTTATTGTCATCTCTAATATATATTATTATATCATACTAATACAAGTTTTAATTTCACTCTCCTGATCACTATTGATTATATTTTTATTTTAAATCAGAGTTATAGTCATAGTCAAGTCATCTAAAATAGTCTGTCAATTGTTTTATGTCATCAACTGTCCTTCACTCTGGATTTCTCTTATTTTATTTTATTTATCTCACAATTATATTCATTTTGGCATAGAGTGTTGGAGATATTTTATCTCTTCCTTGCTTTATCTTTTACTTTGGTTTTTACATAATGACCTTTCATTTATTTTCATTTACATTATACTTGTTTTTTAGTTTACGCACCTACCTAATTTATTGGGTAATTGGGTTAATCACATTTAATATGTTTTCTTCTTTGTTTTGTTTTCATTACTATATTATTCATTGTTTGTTGTTTTATTAGTTAGTCTTTAATTCTTGAACCGAATGTAATATTTGGTACACAATTCCTTATACTTGGTGGTTCGTGTGTCAGCTTATGGTTATGTTATGTTTAAAATTGGGTTCAAAGGTATTGTAATGATATGTAACGTTACAATATATACAGAGACAGATAGATAGATAGATGGATAGAGAGAGAGAGAGAGAGAGAGAGAGAGAGAGAGAGAGAGAGAGAGAGAGAGAGAGAGAGAGAGGAGAATTCAACCAGTAAGCTGTATTTAACACATTTCATCCATATATTCCAATATCACAGTGAGTTACCTGATGCTCATACAAACTTGGGATACTATCTGATTTATAGAACACATCATACCAACACTTTAATTTCTATTATAGATTAGTTTATTTAATCATAATACAAATAACAATACAAATATAACACTGATACTTCAATACCAATATGGATTCAGTACAAATTATAAGATTTCGGACATTAGCCATCATAAGTTAAAATTAATAAACATGTTTTGACCTCTATAGAATCAGAAGTCGTCTTCAGGCGGACAAAAAATTAATACTTTTTATTAACTTTAATTTTTTGTTCGCCTGAAGATGGCCTCTGATTCTATAGAGGTCGAAACATCGTGTTTATTAATTTTAACTTACGATGGCTAATGTCCAAAATTTTATAATTTGTAACAAGTATATTGAGCCATCGATTATTAATAATTTTAAGACTCACACCAATAAGGGTTGTTTTATTACCTGGCATGCTAACAGACTGTTAAGTATTTAACTGCACCTATTATACTCATACTTTTTAACCCTTATGGCTCCTTTTAATTTTGCCTTACTTACCCATTCCACTCCACATTAATTTCAGCATTTTTACCTATGCGAGCTAACAAAGTGTATTATGTTTTATGTTGTGTGATAGTTTTACACCACTTAGTATCTCTTGTTATTGAATACTACACTATAGCTTATGTATAAATGAAAAATAATTTTAAAATTATTGTAAAAATATATAATTGATTATTGTATGCTATTGTTTAAAAAATTTATCAGATACATCTTCATCTTTAGGCCTGTTATTAAAATTGAAAGCTACCAGAATACTGGGCTATGGTCATTTGCTTACAACTTGGTTGATTTTCTAAGTGTTTCAACCACACACCAAAATGTTGGGTGGCCAAAAATTTTAGAAAATAACCCAAGTTGTAAACAACCAACCGAGGCCCAACAGACCAGTAGTTTTTAATTTTAATAACGTTGACTGTGGTTGTGACAGTATTCGCAACAGATGTAGGCCTATTAACTTATTTGTTATTACCATTATTACTATTATTAATGGTACTTCCCACCCTAACTAAAGTATTTCCTACAACTAAATTTTCCTGAATATCCATATCACTCTCACTGACACTTGATTGCATTTGATGTAAGCAATTCCTCATCACTAAAAATAACACACTATCTAAATATTCTAACTATTGTAGTACTGGTATTCAATTGCCAGAATTTTATTTAAATCACACATTATTAAAAATAAACATGCAATTTGTAATAAAACAGATAGTACAAACAGTGTCACGTTAGAGGTCAGTACAGCTGAAATTTTGAAGACGCCTGTAAACAAACGAACATTAAGTGATGTATTTTTTTGTTGTTGTAAATACTTTCTTAAAGTCTCCAGAGAGTGCAACAGTAAACGGAATGTTGGGATAGTGAACACGCATGGTACTAGGTGCTTAATTATTAGATTGCTCTACTCATTTTTATTTGTGTTATCGATTACTTGAACAAATCTCATACAATAATTATTATACAAGCATACTTTATACAAATATATTTTAGTTCCTTCACAGAGGTATGATTTGACACTGTAGTTGATTGATTAAACAATCAAGTTGGTAAACAACCAAGTATTGCATTTGTTCATATCTTTAAAAAAAACTCTATCACTGTGGTTGACTGTTATAATTAGACTGTCTGTTTGCATGTCTACAACTCTTATCAGATTCAAAATAATCTTCAATTTTTAAAACGTGACTACAGAATTTCTTCCAATTCTCTGGCAAAAGATCAGACAATTTTTGATCTACCATTTTTGTTTACTTCTACCAAATTATTCATTACATTTTCACCTGGCACTTCATTTTTTACTTTCGCCAACAGTAATTCGACAGAGTTCAGTTCAGGATGCTAGGGCAGTAATCTTACTATGGCATGATCATTTTCTTCCATTATTTTATCAAGATATTATTCATTGTAACGCTGCTTATTTAGTTTATCAACTCATATAGTTCCGCTTTGTACTCAGGGTGTCTACCAACTCATCATAAAAGAATTCCCTGATTTTTCCAGGATAAGTAAGAAAATTCCCTGAGTAACATAAGTGACCAAAATACAACGCATTTACAAAACAAAGAACTTGAGTGGACTGCTGATGACCATTGTAATCAGCCACATTGTAGTCGTGAGCAACTAAAGGTCAACTGCATCGAACACATTTAGCTCAGTGCGCTAAGGTGCGACTTGTAGCGTGCAGGTTGTAGCAGGTTCGAATCCTGCCTCGGCCAACCCGAAGATGGTTTTCTGTTTTCAACACCAGGCAAATTCTGCGTCAGTACGCTAAGGACAAATTCCCCCCCAAATCCCTCCTATTTCTAACAATGGAGAATGTCACCAAACTGAGTGCACCCCGTAAAAGATGGATTAAAGAAAAAAAGCTCAACATTTTCAGCTTTTGTTACAGCTATTGACCGTTACATTGTGCAGTAAAGTGTTCCAAGACAAGACGAATGGAAGATTTGAAAACAGAGCAGAGTAGGTTATTTAGGTACAGTATTTATGGATATTCAGGGCTTCGCTTAAAATCATTTTAAATTTTTTCCCACCAAAGGTCAAACTGTGCCAATGTGTTCCATTTCACTCATCATATATGATACAAGAGGAATCAACACTCAAAACTGCATTTATTTTAAAATATGTATTCATATGAGAGGGGGCTTTCACTAATGTCATGGCAATTTCTCACAATCGTATTTTTCAGAATGACAAAAGTAACATGAACAAGTGGCCTGTAGCCGGGAGTATATGTAAGCGATTTTATGAGAAGGCATGAATATTTATTAATACCGGTTATTTGCCTTGAAGATGAACAATAATAGATGAAGATCGATTAACAACATTAAAAGCTATTAGAAAAATAAAATGATACTTACATCTTCCCATCTACCCATCCAGAGCAGGAACTACTCAAATCCAGAGAAGCAAGAGATGATTTACTCAGACTTCTATTCCACAGATGCTACGCTAGATTGCAACTGGACAGGACCAAATAATTGTAAGCTCAGCCCTCTCACCAGATTGGCTGTACAAGGCTTCCATCACAAGGCAAGCGTACAAAAGGATTCCATGAACGAAGTACCAGTGTGTATATGTTTTGTACCGGACTTTATGCGATCGTTTTTATTTTAGCATGTGCCGTGAAAGAAGTAAATCACTGATTGAGTATAGAGAATGTTAGATCAAATCAAACATATTTGTGTACGTAAGCTTATGGCCATTTGGCTGAAATAAATTCTTATCATCACCTTCCCCATGCCGTAATAATTCAAGAACAGTGTTTTTAAAGTTTTCAAATTTCTTTAAATTGCACACACCACACAGCACTGTGCCTCACAAAATAGAAATAACAATAACACAATGTGTTTAAACTTTGTACTGTGTTGTCAGTTGTAAGCAGCCTACTAACATTGTACGGCACGCGCGGATGACGTCACGCTTTTATCAAGCCTTGCAATCGGCCAGCCTAGCCGACTGCAAGCCAGTATTAGTTTAGTTTATAACACGACTCCGAGCGCAACTCTCGTTAAACACTTATCTTACAGCCGCGGCTTTTGGCTATTATACAGCATGCATTTATAACATTTCACTTTAATCGTCTACCTGCGTCCATCTGCAATGGACCACGATTTCATTCAAAATTAATCTCGGGCATTTTCGCCTCAAATGCTTCCGCACGTGCCGATCGTAACTAACAAACCAAATTATTCAATAAACGCATGTTCAATATCTCAAATACAGTCCACTTCTTTCTAACAAACAATCCAGCTTTCCTTATTAGCGTCTTTGGAATAACTCGCGATTCTTCAAGAGCTTCCAAACCGCATCATTTTTGGTCCCACCGGACCGGATTTCACATTTTAGGCCAAAAACGACATCATTTTTGGTCCAATCAGGCAGGATTTCACATTTTCAGGCCAAAACAAACTACATCATTTTTGGTCCCAACGGCACAGATTTCTCATACCTGAGTATACAGGCGACAACATTTATTTATATACATCATTTCTGGAAAAATCAATCTGAAGTTAATCACCACAGACGGGCATCATTTTCGTCCTGAGCGACACCATTATCGTGAAGCACGTAGCAGTCATCTCGACAAGATTCAGCCAAGCAGTAGACCAGAGACGACGGGACGAAACAAAACAACATTTTCGAGATTCCACAGCTTTAAATGATGGAGGGTACAACATGAGGCAACGGCTAACCGGCAGAGACAGGAGGTGTAGCAGCTCCAAACGGGATCGAAGCCAGCTTCATCACGAATGGATCGACGGCCACGTGACTATAAACTTTACCTATATTTGATTTATTTTTAATAATATTTCACCCAGTGTGTATTTTTGACATATTTATATAAACAATTAACTTATTACACAATATAAATTAATAGATGGTTGGCAGCTCATTATCAGTCAGAACTTTAAAGATAAAGCTATACTTTGTAATCATTTAGATTTATAATTTCAATAATTTAACTGCCAACGAGTTTGATTAGTTAGAGAGAGTAAGTTTATGTTCAAAGTAGGGGGAAAATGAGAGTTCTACCCCGGAAGTGACGTCACACGGCGGGAAATTCAAAAATTGTGGTGGTGGGGGTAACCATGCGGCAGTAGTCTGTCGGCCATGTTGTCGTCGTCGCCGCCTAAAGTGGGGTAATGTGTGCGTTGATTGGCGGAGGCGTGGCTATGTTCGCCGTTCGCCGTTCGCCGTTGACGTCGTCGTTGACTTCGTCATCGTCGCTGGGCGGCGGCCTGGTGGTGGCTTGATGGCCGCCCGCCGTGGTGTGTCGCCGGCGGCCATGTTGGAAAAGGTGCGATGTTGTCGATTGGTGTAAGAGAGTAGTGGTTAAGGTACGGCCTGGTTGCCGATTCGTGCGTGTGTTATAGTGTATGGTTATGTATATGTAAGGGGTTTTTCCGGAAGTTCGGCCATGTTGGAAAAGCGTCGGTGTTGCCAACTGTTGTCGGTTCGGTGTTATAGTGTACGGGTTGAATGTATGTTTCGCCATTGTTGCCAACTCGGTGTTATAGTGTACTGGTTTCGTGTATATTTACCCTGCCGTGCCGATATCGTCGATGTTGTGTATAAACATGGTTATTCCCACCACCACAATTTTTGAATTTCTCGCCGTGTGACGGTCCAGGCTAGAACTCTCATTTTCCCTGTAAGAAATACACATGATATTCAGTGTTCGATTCACTTATCTGAACGATTGCATTGTTGACAACTGTGTGTCTATGTGTTAAGTAAATTGTAGTATGCGAAAAGGATAGTTGAAAATAAACACTTATACAATGAAAAAAATATGTACAAGTTTATTACAAATATAAACATAAAAGAAAAAATAACTACTTTAAAATTAATATTTACAAATATATAAACATAAAAATATATACAAATTTATACATTTCACAATCAGGTATTTTTTTTTACAAGTCTCCATCCGGGTGGTTAATTTCCTACAACTAATATTTACAAATATATAAACATAAAAAATATTATACAATAAAAAAAATATATACAAATTTAAACATTTCACAATCAGGTTTTTTTTTTAAAAAAGTCTTCATCCGGTGGTTAATTTCCATCTGTAACAAAAAAGTAAGAGTATTAGTGACATGTGGTTGTTACAAGTAGGATGGATTACTAAAACCTTTATTAACACTGTAATATACCTTAAATATGCATACGCCCATAAAACGTACGATTCGACTTTCCGAATACGTACATCCTGCATTGTGGGCATGCGGGTGGTGTCCCCTCCATCGCTACCGCCTGGAACCAGTTGAGGACGCATCGGTAATGGTATGTATGGCCACATACCAAACCGAGGAGCCTCTGCCCGTCATTGTATGATTCTATGCATATACTGCATGTATTGTGTGGAGGAATCATACCTTGAACAGGACAGGGCTCACCGCGACGCCAACACCATGTCGGTAGACTCCTTCTAAGAAGGAGTCTCAATGTTGTTGGGTCATCGTGCGTCCTCGGTTCGGTTGCGTGTAGCACTTCAAAGAAGACGGGTAGCGCGTCTTCTGGAGGGGTCCACAAACGGGGATCTCTCCGCAATAGTTGCTGCTGCTGTTGCTGATAAATGGGCTGTGGGCGTGGTTGAGGTTGCATCTGCGGTGGCGGCGGTGGTGACGGTGGTGGTGATTGCGGTGGCGTAATCGGATGTGGTTGTGGAGGTGGCGGCGGTGCTGGTATCGGGCGAATGTCACTAAAAAAAAAAAAAAGACAACATAGAAATTATGTATAATCGCAAATAAAACAAAGCAGTATGTACGCATAAGAAGATGACTTACATATTTATGTCGAGGACTTCTACATCATCATCATCACTGTCACTATCATCATTACCGTTCGGATTTAATTCAAGCGTATCAGCATCGCTTTGATTGTCCACCACCTCCATAACTTCACCTTCTTCTGTGGACTCGACATTACTGAAACAAAAAAAAAGGAACAATTTTAATACCAGATTTAAACGTAAGAGAACAAATGAATGTTAATTAAAAACAAACGTACCGACTCGTACCGGGTCGAGGGTGAAATACCGCCACTCCTGCAGCTAGAGCATCACTGAAAAAAAAAGTATAAATTGAACACATGAGGTAAACGCAATAGTATAAGACTTTGTTGTTAATGAAAACTGACTTACCGCAACACACTAGCCTGTAATCGAAATAACGCGCGTTTAAAACATTGCAGGCTGTTTGGAGATAGGGGACGACGACAATCTGCAGCAGCAGCAACAGCACCAGTCAGAGCGTTAGCATCACTTAAAAAAAAAACATGTATGAAATGAACACTGGAGGTAAAACGTAAGAGCACAGGAGTTTATTAATGAAAATTGTCTTACCGACTCGTGCCAGGTTGCGGAGATTGGGGACGAATTACAGCAACAGTGGGAGCAGCAGCATCATTGCTGAAAAAAAAATAAATTGAACACCGGAGGTAAAAAAAAAACACAAAAGTACAAAAGTTTATTAAAATGACAATTGTCTTACCGACTCGAATCGGGTTCTGGAGATACGGGAGAATCGGCGGTGACAGGTGCCTCGTCTGTATCACTGAAATTAAAAAAATATATATAATTGAACACCGGAGGTAAACGCATTAGGACAAGAGTTTATTAATGAAAACGGTCTTACCGACTCGAGCCGGGTCCTGTCAAAGCACGACGTAACCGTTGTGAACTATAAAAAAAAAAACACACATCAATCGAATGGAATATTCTTTTTGTGCATTATAAATAAAGAAAAAAATGTTATATTTACCATCGTACTCGACGTTGCTCTGCTGTCCTATTTTTCACAATTTTCTTGTTGTTCATTCTGTAAAACGTATCAAAAGTTGTAAAATAAGTAAATAAAGAACATAAAGTTAATGTGTGCGTGTGTGTGTGTGTAATGCTGAACATCATCTTTACCGTTAGTTATCGGTCCGTGTACTTTCTCTTTTTTGCCTTAGGACCAGCAGCGTCGTTGGTTATTGCTGCTATCATGTAATGCCCGTACGCGAGTGTACTTACACCGTCGTCCAGTACATACCTCTTATCATCATAAGGAGACAGGGAAAGTTTTGTTATACGTTGCGTGTACAGCTTATGATGATTGCTTCGTATACAGTCAGCAGAGGTGAATACGGTACGACTGTCAAAAAGACACTCGCTGTACAATTGATGTCGTAACCTTTTTTTTATTGCCGTCCTTGGCACACCTTTCGCCACCTTTTTGTCGGTGCGGTCGGACAACAAGAGCGAGTAACACTTCGCCCTGAGTCCGACAAATTCCCTGATGGGTTTTCCATTGGTCTCATCCTTGAACTTCCCCACGACTTTTTTGTTGTCGTCGCAATGACAAGGATGATCCACGGGATAGTCCGATGTGTCAAAAAGGTGGAGATCCTCTTTCATATCTGAGTACAAATCGTTAGTCTGAATGCTGTAAAGCAAACTGTCTGTGTCAGTCATTAGTAAGGTCAATCGTTGTCCGTACTTGGCGACAGCGTACCGATAATGAAAATTGTACATTATCAATTTGCTGACATCGAGTACTGTGAAGCCGACGTACACCGGACGGGAAAGGAATATCGTCCTATTTCGTAAGGCCAGTCCGACCAAGTTATCGGTGTAGCGGATCATACGCTTTAGCCGAGGATTGGAAACAATTTTCTGCAGCCGTTGTTCGTTAGAGACTAGTTGGAAGTCTATTCGTTTCCTCACGTTCTCCAGCGATTTGCCATAGACGGCGTTGACCATCAGTTTGAAAAAATCCTTTTCGAAACTGTTGGTGGCTGCTGCTCTCTTTTGCGTGTTGAAATCGATAAACGGTTTCATCCACGCTCTCTGTTTAAAACTCAACACCCTATGTATCGCTTTCAATTCTAAACCGAGACTCAGATACAATTTTAAATTTCGAAAATGAAGAACGTAATTTTGCTTGTCGTCCAAAGTCGTCAGCAACTTGGGAACGGACGACGAAGGCGTTTCCGATCCGCTATACCCTTTTGTATAGTGCAGTCGTGTGTGGAGTCGTCGAGAGTACGGTGAAAGTACGTCAGGATGGACACAGGAACGGACGGGTGCCAATGGATAATCGGAATGGAGGTCATGAAGTTCAGGTGGATAGTGTAAGTCGACCTCGAGTATGTAGTCCACGTCACCGTCATCGCACAGAGTACGCACGTCCAGTGAGTTGATCTCGTTACGATCTAACCATCTGAAGGCGGCGTAAGGGAGCGGTTGTGACATGGCTGCACCGTAAAGGTTGTTGCAGTCCGTGTACAATATGAAAGAGGTTGGCTTTGAAGCATCGTACTGATCGACAATTAGTGGGTTGTTGGCCTTGGCGTGGCGGTTGGGTACCATGCTAACGCCACCACGAACAGCCGATTCTATAAAGAGATGCTGATCTATATCCGTCAACAGCTCCAGTCGCATACGGGTCATCTTTAACATCGCATGCCAAGCGACACCAGGAAGCGAGTAAAGATGAGCCGGATCGATCTGGTAGTACCGCATGGCCATCTCACGGAACGCCTCGAAGACGTCGGCCAGTAGCAGCACGTCTGTTTTAAGATACAGATCGTGATATTCGCCCAGTGTACTGATTCCAAAAGTACGCCACACGTTGTGCGCGTGAGCGTAATCTTCGTCAGATATTGGCGATTCACTCAACCTGTTGAAAAAGTGTTCGCGTGCGGGCAGACGTGTTTCGTTGAATTTCTCGCTACCTGTCATGTAATCGTAAGGGTACACGCCCTTACGTAAGAGTAGCTCGAAGTGTTCTTCGAAACATTGCTTCGTTAAATCGAAATCCGCTCCGCTCGCGTGCAAGTTTCCAACAAGTGTGTCCAAGGACGTGTTCAGAAATTGAAGCGTGTCTACGAAACGCAGACGACCCAACGAGACTGATACGAAGCGTTCGCTAGTGGTAGCGATACAAGCGAGATCGTCGTATTTACCCAACCCTTGTACTAGGTGATGTGCATCGTAACCTCGTAAGTTGTGAACAAATACAGGTATGTGTCGTGGAGTCTTGAAATTAAGGTTACAGATGTTGTGAGCTGCGCCTAGGTATCGTCCTGTCAGATGACAATGGTTGCGCACTTTGTCGATTTCGTTCAGTGGTTCTTCACAGAGATGACATACGAGGGCATTTGCGAAAGATAACAAATCACGGTCACTCATAGTCATAGGGACAATGGATCGGATGATTCTGAAAAGTTCTCGCTCTTCAGCGACCAGTCTATTGAGAAAAACGTCTACCACGTTCTCACCGCGATAAACGACCTGGGGTTTGAAAATGTTACGCTCGTAGTCGACTATGAGGTAGGAGAAACCTGAAGGAAGATGTAACGACTCCGTTGTGGTGGACGATGTGTGCGGAGGAGCGTCGCAGCGATGGCAAGGGACGATAAATGATTCAAAATCTGCGTATATCGCAAAAGGGACCTTATGGCAGTATGTATAATTTCTGAAATACATCACATTCTCCTCCTCCGCTGTCGTGGGTAAACGAATTTTCTGTTCACCATATGGTGAACAGTGGGGGATATGTTCGGTAAGGAGTCGTTCTTCGCAGAATCTATGCAGACAGTAATTGCAATAGAAAGAACGCCCGTTGTGGTTGCTTAGTGAAGAGAATAAGCGACTTGTATTTTTGATTAAACAGTAATGTTTTCGGTCGTCAGCGGTAAAAAGTAATAGATTAACGTGATGTTGTCTGCCGCTGGAAGGAGTTATTCTTAAAGGGTAAATTTCATATTCTTCGTAACCGAAAACATTTATAGAAACGTTAGGATTGTCTCGTTCGAACTTCACAATGTCGGATAGACGGGTGGGGTAAGTTATACCAGAAGTATTGATACTGCAGATATGCGGCTTGTATTTGGATACACGATCGTTGTGTGAGTGTTGTGGAAACAGAGCGGCCAACACTGACCATACGAAACACATTTGATCGCCTGTATTGTTCACGTTGATGATGGATTTAGTACGAGACAATTCAGGAGGTGTACGAATGAAACTGGAGGCGGTTAGCGGTTGGTATCGTGAGAGAACGAGTTCTAAGGAGATTATGCGGTCTAACACCCAACCGCTACCCTCGCGTGTGAATTTATCAATCGATTCAATGATCTTTTCGTATGAAGCTTCTAAACGATCGGGCAATACATCTTGGTCAGCGATCAGTGTCGTATGACATCGTCCGTGAAAATAAGCTTCAGTCGTCACTTCTTCGTCCTGGTCCGTGTCAGCGTTTACGATGTACTTGACAAATCTCGCTTTAACCGTTATATGCCACTTTATAGAAAGCAAACGTGTCAGTTCGTTTAGAATGTCCGTACGTAACATATCGTGCATTTCATCAAAAAAGGTTATGACATCGTTGACACATTCTTCGTCATCTGTGATAGGCGTGTAAACGCGCAATACCAACGCGCCGCGTAACGAATATTTACATTCAACAGCAAATGACTGCATTATCAACAACAATGAAAACACGAAACTTTAACAATTACTTGCTCGCTTGAAGAACAATTGAATACTGATACGAAATTAGAAAATAAGCACTATTTTATATGCGACACGTGAAAGTTACACTGCGCGAGACTTGAAGGTGAACGCTGGCAGTGATCGTCGCTCTACTTATACTATCTATGACAGTAGCGCGCGCAGCTATCCGCTCCCACTACCGAACTATTACCGCTGACGATCCCCCACTACCAACTGCGCGCGCAGCTATCTGCTCCCACCACCGTGCTTTATTTCATAGCGACCAATTGACGACAGCCATCCCCACTACGGATGCGCGCGCAGCTATCGCTGAGGAGGTGAAATGCAACGCGACAAACCAACATTCTTGCTTCAGATATGGATGTGTCCACATATTCTTTTGCAAGCCGCTTAAAAAGCTTTTACAACATCAGTCGTCGTGGTAACATTAAATTTTTCGTTCATAAATTTCCGAATGCGAACGTAAAAATTTTTGACCTAGCCAAAGCTGGGTTTATTTACGAAGACGATGGTGATGTTGTAAGATGCTGCAAGTGTAAAATACGAATTATGGATTGGGCAGTGGGTGATGATCCCGCCCAAGTCCATAAGGCGTCAATGCCCGCATGCGATTTCGTTCGTGAACACTTGTAGAAGTCGACGCACGCAAAAACGGCTCTTTTCAGAGCCAACATAAACTCATGTACAAACATGCCCGTTTGGGTAGTACTAGTAGTACTAGGTGTTACTACTACTACTACTACCGAACGACAGTATTCACTCCAAAAGTGTGAGTGAAGACACATAAAAAAAATTACTCAAACAATATGCGTACACACTATAAATATCATGATCACGATTAATAGCGTATCACTCACATCGCAGATCATCGAGACGATGGACGTCTATCGATATGATGATGGGAAACATTTCACAATAACCAAAGCTTCACGAAGCGCGATACGGTCCAACTTATGTTCCATGTATTTTGTGAAGAAAAGACGATTTTGTGGCAACTACTGTACACGTTACAAATTCGGCGTTGACAAATATCACGCACGTTGTTGGCGTCACATAAAAAAACACCGCAGTGATTTGCCACCGATCGTGCTGTTGATGATAGTATCCGATCGTATACACAACAAATCACGGTGGCTTCAATTTATCGTAGAGTGCGAACAAAATAACGTACCGATAGAACTTGTGGTTTACGAAAAGAATATGTTCAAGTGTACCGTACGTCACGGATGGAATTTTCTTTCACGTTTCCGTCCGATTCCTGAACTCTATAACGCTGTTCAGCGTGTGCACGGCTTACACGATTCACACGGACAGATGAACTACACTACTGTATACACGGACATGCTCGCTTACGGAAGTTCGATACCACACGCTTCTTGTTGCATCGTCCTTACGGAGCGCACTATTCCGATACGCACACCGATGGAAATATACAGAAGCGTGATGATGATAGTGCCAAAGTGCGCACTGGATCCTAGCTACAACGTAAGTTTTGACCTGCACTGCCCACCGTCCTCGTTACCGACACTAGCGAGAGGGAAACAGTTCGCGTTGGTGAACAACAAGGCGCAGGGATTATTTTCGGTAGCCTTTCTGAAGGAGGCATTGCCTACACTCCGCAAGTATTGCGAATACTTTGGTCTGCGGTATTCGCACGAACAAGGGTACACGGTGAAAGACCAGCGTTTGTACGAACAGTGGCAGCATTGCACGGGCTCTATGGCGGACGAATTTTGGTTGTTGAACTCGTATCTGATACACCTGCATACGAAATCGAGAAGTCAACGCCCAATCGCTGAACTCAAAGCTAAACACATGTGCGAGTGGCTACCTGAGAACGATAACGTCATAGTCGTGGAAATGCACGAGTACCGCGACAACGTTATACGTAGCGTCATGTTCAAAGACATGAATTCTGTTAAGACTGTAAGAGCGTTGGACTCGAAACAACACGCGCTCCCGAGATACTACATCGGTATGAGCCTCGTGCGTAATGGGCGTATGAAAATCAGTTTAGCTCATGTTTTAACGTACTTGCGCAATCGGAAAAAGAACGCGATGTTCTTCCGTTCGGTCGAGATGATATAAGCGGGTGTGGAGCGGTGGCGGTGTGACAGTCGCGTGATGGAAGGTGGACGTGCCAGAACGGCATCGATGAGAATTACCTTCAGCACCGAGCCGACAGTTTACTACATTCCAGCGTATTGCGAATCACGGTTCGCACGACGACACGAAAATGAAACGAGCTGTGAAGAATATACACCAGAGCGTTCGCAAGACTATCGCGACGGAGTTGCACAGACCGGTAAGAAGGAATTTTCCGAGACGTGCGGTCGAGTTGAAGGGACTTCACGACTTGTACCAAGCAGACCTGGTAGAGATGATACCGCACGCAAAGGTGAACAAGGGATTCAAGTACCTTATGACGATGATTAACGCGTTTAGCAAGTACGCGTACGCCGTTCCATTGAAAACGAAGACGGGTGTAGAGGTCGCACGAGCTCTGGAACCGATTCTGCGTGCTAATAAAATGAAATATCTGCAGACGGACAACGGGAAAGAGTACTACAACAGTACCGTAGAAAAATTGTTGAGCAGATATGGTGTCACACTCTATTCCACGTACAGTGAGAAAAAGGCTTCCATTGTGGAACGCTTCAACCGTACGTTGAAAACGCACATGTATCGCGCGTTCAGCGAACAAGGTCATTACCGTTGGTTGGATATGTTACCGGAACTAGTCAGCACGTATAACAACACCGTGCACAGAACGATTGGAATGAAACCACAACAGGTGAACGAATCCAACGAACGTACAGTGTTACGCAGGATTCGTGTGAACACGGCGAGGAGCATCGATTATAAACGACCGAAGTTCAAAGTAGGCGATCGTGTGCGTATAAGCAAACACAAAATGACGTTCGCTAAAGGATACACACCGAATTGGACAAACGAGATATTCTTCGTTCACACAGTGCGTACCGGCAGCGTACCCGTCACTTATTCGCTAAAGGATCATACAGGAGAAGTGTTGAAAGGTGGTTTTTATGAACACGAAATCAGTAAATCGAACGTTGGTGACGTGTACTTGGTAGAAAAGATCGTACAACGTAAAGGCGATCGTGTGAAAGTCAGATGGTTAGGATTCGATGGTAAACACGATTCGTGGATACACAAGAAGAACTTGGTATAACAACGATTCGACTCGAGGAAATAGAACTAGTATGCGTCGATGCGTTACGATGACAACATGCGCGCTGTGTACAGTGTAAAAGACATTGTGTCACATCCTGGTTACGATGAGTACATCGTGAACACGACCGCAAACGACGTTGAACGCATGCGCAGGATCTTGACGGTGTACGAGTACTGGCAACGGGTTACCAATCGCGTGACGAGGTTCCGACTCAGCGAAATAGTACCAACCGGCACCGGATTCGATCACTACAAAGAATGTGTTTGGTCGGATCCGAACTGTGAAACGGGTCCGGACACATGTGTATGCAGTTACATATCTACCGACTGCTACGATATAGTGCGACTATTAAATAGACTGTGCGTAGAACGACAACATGAAAATATTGCAACAAGCGCACAGACTAAAAATACAGGACGTGGACTATTCGAAATTGTGCGACGATGGTGGGAGTGGCAGAAAAAAACGTAAACACGGACGTCTTCTGCCCGATACCGTTCGTTCGATTATCTGCGGACCTTCCGCGTGCGGAAAGACAAACGTCATGTTCAACCTGTTGTTCGATGTAAACGGATTGAGATTCGTGAACTTATACGTGTTTTCTAAATCACTATTTCAACCCAAATATCAGATGCTGGAGACCCTGATGACACGACTTTCCGACGAAGGAATGGGTTATCACGCCTACAACGATAACGAAGAGGTACCACCTCCCGACGAGGTCGATCCCAATTCTATTATGGTGTTCGATGACGTGTCTTGCGAAAGGCAACACAACATACGCAAGTATTTCTCTATGGGACGACACAGCGGTGTGGACGCGTTTTACCTTTGTCAGACGTACAGTCAAGTGCCAAAACAGTTGGTTCGTGACAATGCCAATCTAATAGTGTTGTTCAAACAGGACGATCGCAACTTGAAACATGCGTACAACGATCACGTCAACACGGACATGAAATATGACACGTTTAAGAATATGTGCGCTGAGGCGTGGAAAGATCGTTACGGCTTTCTCGTTGTGGACAAGGATTCTTCTATCGACGCTGGCAGGTATAGAGTCGGTTTTGACCGTTTCATAGTAGTCGCGCCTAACGATTAAACAAAAAAAAGTCACACGTTCAGCTAAATACACATGACCTGCTGTCAACGACTTTAGTTGATGTTCTGCCGTTTATCGAGATGGACGACAAGAAGAAACGACTAGCACGTGATATCGACACGATTAGTGATGATATACGGAAGAAATACCGTGCGTTAAAACATGGGATTCGTGAAGAAGAAGCATCGTTATCCAAAAGTTACAAACCGATTCTAGAACCGTTACAAAATATTTCGCAAGCGTTGCTTGAAAAGAAACGTAAATCAACAAATGAAAAGCCTTCAAGAGTGAAAAAGATGAAACGTGAAGAGGATGAGGAAGAGGAGAAGGAAGAGGATCCGACAGGTGCAATTAGTAAAATCGATGCGGGAACACCATCTCGTTCCCGAACGAAGCCACCGCGTTTCCTGAAAACGCCCGTGATAGCCGAAACATTAGACAATGATGATGATGATGATGAGGACGATCCCAGTCTCAACATTGAAAAAATGCTAGACACACCGGAAGGAAGACGTGAAGCGCGTAGATATTTTCAGGACAAATATGACAGTGAATCATTAGCGAACAAGTACATGCGTATGATCGTTTCGTCCGAACGCGATCGTCTGATGGACTATACGTACGGTGTAAGACACGAAAACGGAAAATGGATGATCGGTGATTCACAGTTCGAAATCGATACGGACGATTCGATTCTTATCAACGGTAAACGATACAAATGTACACCAGGACTCTACGAACTAGTGTTCATGAAGCATCCTAATGAAAATATTTACAAGGAATCAGATCTGAAAGCGTACAAAGATATACTGCGTAACACCAACGCGCATAAGCAGTATTACTTAGCGAACGCACAGGTGAACGCGAACAGAGGTGTAAAGTATAAACGAATAATATCGCAACTGTTTCCGCCGAAACGTACAGGACAGGGGCATAATAATATTGATACATCGTATATGACGTTAACGAGAAAAAAAGACAAAATCGATTACGTGCACTGGGACGATCCGAACGAACTGGTGGACAGATTGCGACTGTTAATGGCATCACAACGTGTTGGAAACAGTGGGCACACGAACGAAATCGTCTCCATAGTGGAAGAACTACGTGAAGCAGGCATAATCGTATAATAAGAGCGGTTCGATTCTGAAAGCCGATAAAGTGTATAAATAATACTGTCGTACATGCGCCGGGGACATTCCACGTTTGGTTGTGACAACATGGATATCGTGCTACTGTTTATTATCGTGTGCACAAGTGCCGTTGTCGCATCGAGCGTTAACGCTAACGATGTTGATTTCGCTATAGATTACTTGGTGCGATACGGTTACGTACCCGACGATAGTTTACGACTCACGGACAACGCCACCATCGATATGGACGCCTACCTTCGCACGTTTCAAGTGAATTACAATTTAACCGTAAATGGAGAATTGAACAACGAAACGATGAATCTGATGCGTGCGCGGAGATGCGGTAACGAAGATTTCGTGTCGTACACCTTACGAACACCGTGGGCCAAGAGACGTTTGTCGTGGCGGTTCTTTCACGGTAGCGCCAGCGCTATAGAAGCGTCGCGACAAGCGTTCGCTGTATGGCAGAAACATTCGAACCTGGAATTCGAATATCGACCCAACGACATAAACGCCGACATGGTCATTGCTATGAAATATTTTAAACACAGGTGTCTGACTTCCAGGTGCACGATCTGCGGGTACGATTTGGACGGACGAGGAGGTATACTCGCTCACGCTTATTACCCGCCCGATTTACCGTATAACACTACCGAAATACACATGGACTACTACGAATCGTGGAATTATACGAACGCAACCGAAATACCGGACGATCAGACCAGTTTCCTTCAGGTGTTAACGCACGAAATCGGACACGCGTTAGGACTGTCTCATTCCCTCGAGAAGGATTCGATCATGTACCCGTTCTACGTACCACGCTCGAACGGTGCGTTCGACCTGAGAGACGACGATATAAAAGGCATTCAACGCTTGTACGGGAAGCCGCCGCCGCCGCCGCCACCAGCTACGACGACGACGTCAACGACGACGGCGACGACAACGAACGACACCGTTCGGACGACGGATTTATGTCGGCTAAAGAACGTTAATCAATTTTTAATAATCAACAGACATCTGTATATTGTGCACGATAACTTTTTGTGGACATTGGATCTCGAGTCGAAGCGATCGAGTCCGTCGTCACCGCTTCTGTTGACGGATTGGTTGACTTTCTTACCGTTGACGTTCACCAACGTTTCAGCGATGTACCAGAGACCGCGAACCGAAGAAGTGGTGCTATTCATAGACAACTACGTATACATGTTCGATATACACAGTCTGCAACCGCTGAACGGGTATCCGCGTTCGATCACAACGCTCGGTGTTCGCACGATGACGAAAATAAACGCTGCGATACACACGTACACGGGTCGAACTCTTCTGTTGTACAACGATATGTATTACGGCGAAATAGACGAGTGCACGTTCACGATCAAGAAACACGGATACGTTAAAGATCGTTTTGTCGGCTTACCAGAAGCCGTCGACAGTGCGTTCCGATACATCGACGGAAAGATTTATTTCTTCAAAGACGCACGCGTATACGCGTACGATGAATTTCTAAATACGATCGTAAAAGGAAAATATAGCGACGGACTCTCCGTTGTCGGAATAAAATGCATAGACAGTACGATCGTATCAAAACTAATCGATTTATTACGCGAGTACGTATAAATGCCGTGAACAACGGACGAGACGCATCATTCACAAGATGAGTGTTGACAAGTTCGGCAGACACCAGAGCGCTGTCAGAGCGCGAAGGGAGACGCGTCGCAGTCTACGGGAGGATATTGGTATCTCGATGACCGAGGACGGGCACTTCGACGTAGCGGGGAAAAAAATACACAACTTGGGCGAACCGCAAGACAGTAACGATGCCGTTCCACTGCGCTTCGTGCGTGACCACTGTCTGTTTGCCGACGATCCGTCGTCGACGACGACGACGCAAGGAATAGACGCGAAAGGTCGTAAGCTCGTCAACGTCGGCGCTCCCGTCGATCTCGGGGACGCTGTCAACAAGCAGTACGTAGACTACTCGTGCTTACGTTTCACACAGCTGGTACCGAACAAGAAGAACGGAGCTGTCGTCGACGCGCGGGATCATCGCATACAGTCTCTGAGGGAACCGATTCGTGCGAGAGACGCTGCGACCAAAGTATACGTGGACTCGAAAATCATACCGAAGGATACGAACTCTAACCTAATGGTCGGCAACGTGCGGATAACACAGTTAGCGCCACCAGTCAACAACAAGGACGCGGTGAATTTGGAATTTTTGAACCGACACACGATCACCGCGGTAAACGACGCTTATTTCAACGCACAAGGAAAGACTATTCTAAACGTCGGCGACGGTGGC
Organism: Magicicada septendecula; assembly: GCA_034769895.1. NCBI lineage: Eukaryota > Metazoa > Arthropoda > Insecta > Hemiptera > Cicadidae > Magicicada > Magicicada septendecula. The sequence goes on along the minus strand of CM068372.1, from coordinate 73,874,206 downwards.
GCACGGGCTACGGACGCGGTGAACGCACGTCAATTGGAGGAGGCGAAGCGGTACGCGAAGAGCGAAACGTACAAACTCGCAAAAGTGTTCCAACATCGTTGGGAGAAAGTGGTATCGTATATCTATAAATTGCATAAGCACGCAGCGCGTACTTCACTTGGTGCCGAAGAGGCGGACTTACTACTTACGAACAAGTCGGAGACGAACGAGTTGATTAGTGATCTGGACAAATCTAAGGACGAGCACGATTGGAGATCCCTTTATCGAGAGCAAGCGAAACAGTAGTCATGTACGAACTACGTAGCCGAAAAAAAAAGGGAGGGCGTGGTCTTATCGGAAAAATAGTTAAAAGCACGGTACCATTCGTTGCGAAGTCAGTACCTACACTGATCAATCGAGCGTTGGACGTATTACCGGTGGAACTACATCTGCCCGGCTACAGGTTCTGTGGACCCGGAACGAAACTAGAGCAGAGATTGGCTCGTGGTGATCGAGGAATCAACGAGTTGGACGAAGCTTGTCGTGAACACGATATCGCTTACAGCAAGTACAAGGACAACGAACGACGACGTGTAGCGGATCGTGTGCTAGCCGGTAAAGCGTGGGAACGAGTGAAAGCTTTGAATTCCGGCATCAGTGAAAGAGCGTACGCGGCAGCCGTAGCAGCAGCGATGAAGGCGAAATCAGCGTTAGGCAGCGGGCTATGCTGCGGTGGCAGTGTGCGTAAACGTCGCACCAGACGACGCAAGCCGGTTCGACGCACGACAATCAGGAAGAGGAGGAGGACAACGACAACTGGGGCAGGACGTCGACGAAGACGGGCCGATGGTAAAAAGGCTTCAGGACTATACCTTCGACCGTACCGAAAAAACTAATCAAAATACCCGTGCGTCCGTTGTCCGATCGAGATCTTTATGAGTACACGAAACTATTGCGTATACCTTATTTCAGAGGCGTGTACATGCGCGACACACTTCCTAGTACATCACCGTGGGAGAACGAAAGCGCAATCGTGAATCTGGACGACGCTACCGGACCGGGCACGCACTGGGTATGCTACAAGAAGCGAGGCGACAGAGTCTGGTACTTTGATGGATTCGGCAATCTGCGCCCTCCTGTCGAGCTAATACGGTACTTTGGATCGAACGTGACCGACATTCATTACAATTACGCACAGAAACAGCCATCGAACACGGTCATCTGCGGACATTTATGTTTAGAGTTTTTGATATCGAACGATCAGTAAACGCCAAGATGTCTTCGCTTACGGTCACTGTCACAGGAACGGATCCAAGCGCACTGGTTTGTGACTTTTTTCCACCGCTTGAACTGACGAACGGTGAATGGTACGCGGGACTGCTGGACTTTACCACGTACAACTCTATACCGAACGTGGAAAGCGGAAGAAATAACATCTTTCCCGTACTAAAGGGAGCACGTAAAACGTTAGAACTCGTCAATATACCGACCGGAGTGTACGAAATCAGTGATATCGAAACATACCTGAAGAAAGAACTAGCAGACCCGAAATTTTCTCTACGACCCAACAACAACACGTTGAAATGTGAAATTTATTGTTCATACGATATCGATTTCGGATGTACGGAACACACGATCGGTACCATGTTGGGTTTTTCCAAGAACAGAAAGTTAGAAGCGTATATATTACACACGTCGGACGTGCCTGTAAACATTAACAAAGTGAACGTTTTGGAGATAAGGTGTAACGGTGTACAAGGCTCGTACAAGACGGGACGAAACGAGCATATACTGCACTCGTTCTATCCAACGGTTGAGCCAGGATTCAAGATAGTAGAAACGCCTAGAAACGTCATTTATTTTCCACTTAACGTACTACACTTGCGTAACGTTACACTGTCCGTACACGATCAGGACGGTGATATTGTGAATTTTCAAGGCGAAGTCATCACCGCACGTATACATTTGAAACGTGTGTAGTAATCATGGGAATTTATTTCACCGATACCCCCGTGATGAAGAGCGGTGGCGGCGGCGGCTCGCACCACGAGATAAAAGAGGTCAACACTTTTGGAAAAGGTATCAGTAGACGTTCGTCGTTGACACGGTTAACAGCAACTAACCGACGCTACCTGATTTCATTAGGATTCAAAGTCAAGAAAAACAAGTAATATGACGGACAGCGGTATCGTCTTATCGGTTGAACGTCGACCATTCTTCGAAGACAACATCACACATTACGAATATCATCCTCATGCACCGTACGCGTCAGCGTCACGATACGGAAATAACGATGAGATACGCATACCTATACTGCAACAGGAAGTCTTCACTTTACCGATGGAAAGTTTCCTGTACGTTGAAGGCAAATTGAGCAAAAAGACCGACAGCACCGGTAGTGTGAACGTGAAAATGATCAACAACGCGATCGCGTTTCTCTTCGAAGAAATCCGTTACGAACTGGCCGGTGTGGAAGTGGATCGTACCAAGAGCGTCGGCATCACGTCCACTATTAAAACCATGCTATCTGCCGGCAAGCAGGACATTGTTTCGATGCAAAACGCCGGTTGGGTTGCTCCTACAGCTAACGAGATAACACCGACCGGCCAACACGAGGAATTCAACTTTTGCATACCGTTGAGGATGCTGATGGGATTCGCTGAGGATTTCACGCATGTTATTTTAAACATGAAACAGGAACTTATACTGTTGCGCACTTCCAGCAACGTTAACGCTTTGTTCTCGTCTACGGATGCGCCCGCTAACGCCGATATAGAACTGACCAAAATCTCTTGGATGATTCCGTTCGTGTACGTGAACAACGAAGTACGGATACGATTGTTGGATATCATACGCAAGGACCTACCGCTATTCTTACCGTTTCGTAGTTGGGAACTGCACGAGTATCCGGCTTTACCGACGACTGACAGACAGACTTGGACTGTGAAAACAACTACACAACTGGAGAAACCACGGTACGTGATACTCACCTTTCAGACCGCCAGAAAAAACAATCTGAAAAAACACGCAGGTGAATTCGATCACTGCAATGTGACAAACGCGAGACTCTTTCTGAACGACAAATACTACCCGTACGATAACCTGAACCTGGATATCGATAACGGACGTTACGCATTGCTGTACGACATGTATACACGATTTCAAAAATCGTACTACCACAGAAGTCAACCCAACGTACTTCTAACACCTACAGAGTTCATAGCAAAAGCACCGTTATTCGTCTTCGATTGTAGCAGACAGGACGAATCGCTCAAGTCATCACCAGTCGACGTCAGATTGGAATTCGAGTCATCGACCAATTTCCCCGCTCAGACAGCGGCCTACTGCTTGATACTGCATGATTCAATAAATGTGTACACTCCGTTATCCAACACGGTGCGCAGACACAATTAAACGTTTACTATATATTAATGTTTTTTTTACTGTAAATAGAAATTTGCTTTTTTAGAATGTAATTTTTAATTAAAAAAAAAAATGTAATCAATTTTCATGTATTTTTATTTTATTGTAAATAGAATGTAATGTAATCAATTTTCGTGTATTTTATTTTTGTGGAGGGGGAAAACGATTCTCCTCTTCTCCCTATTCTTCGTTCAGTGTTTCATCAGCACGAGTCGCGAGTGGACGTACAAGATGCTTTCACACGATATCTATGTTGACGATATCAATCACAACAGCAACAACCGCTATTTCACACAATGCGGTGAAGCGGCAACGACTACATCAATCAAGTCTTTATCACCGGACGATAAAGAAGTACAGGTCATCTTAATTCAAAAAATCACATCTCCGTACCCACGTTACAGAAACTTGGAAAACCGTTTAAAGAGTTTTAAAGAATGGCCTGTATCGTTAACGATAACACCTAAAGAATTATCAGAAGCGGGTTTCTTTTACACCGGATGCAACGATAGAGTGATTTGTTTTTGCTGTGGAGGCGGATTAAACAAATGGGAACGTGGAGAATATGCTTGGATGGAACACGCACGACATTTCCCTGCGTGCTCTTACGTAATGTTAATGAAAGATAAAAATTTTATCCTCAAGGCACTGGGTATTGTTACCGAGGCGCAAGCACCAACAGCTGTAGCAGTGACAGCAAAGAACGAACAACGCACCGACACGATCAAGGAGAATATAAAAAACGTAGAAGAAAGCTCGAATCGTGATACGATGTGCAAAGTCTGTTACACACATAACGTGGAAGTTGTACTTATTCCCTGTCGACATTTTATTACATGTGTGAATTGTGCCATAACCCTACATAATTGTCCCTTATGTAGAACCGCATACACTGCTTACATGAGAGCGTATTTCTAGTTCGTTTTCACGCGTCTATTGAACACCCGGTTTGAAAATATATATGCTGCTGTGACAAAAGTGTTTTATACAACCTCCGCTAATATCGCATACCTCAGTGTTTGAACAGCACGCGTTGAAGACGGACGCATGGAGCTGCTATCTCCGTACGAGTACATACGCTGCAGTGACTTAAAGCATACAGTACTGTACCCTATAGAAATTTTTGTATACTACGTTCTGACATGTAAATTTGTTGCACTGATCCGTGACGAAAATATAAAGTACAAAATAAACGTTCCGAACAAATTCTTTACGAGCGTTTCACAATATACAACGTGTCTGTTCCGTAAGACGGACGGATCTGCAACGTTCCTAGTAAAACCAAACACGTTGTATATAACGAAAAAAGGATGTGCGAGGATAAACTAGCAGTCATAGTTGACTTTCACTGTTTTATCGACAACGATGGAAACGAACTCGTTAAGGAACTAGCCGTTATGGACGTCACTGCATTTGCCAGCAGGCATTGGATATTTACACATCCAGTAGAGACGATTGTTTCGAATCACAAGCATGTGCGGACAAACAGATGGTTAACAGACCATTATCATGGACTAACGTGGACGGACGGGGACACATCGTACGAACATCTTGTACCGATATTAGAAAAGTATACGTTTCCTTTTAACTTCGTGTTCGTAAAAGGATTGCAAAAAAAAAGATTTCTACAGAAGCGTATCGTGCATTTTAATATTATAAATTTAGAAGATTTCGGATGTCCTAAACTCGATCAATACACGGAACAGCCTGTCTCACGCACCGCTTATGTCCGGAAATATGTACAAATAGTAGAGTACACGCTTTACGCGAGTGGGTTGTGTCAGAATTTAGAATAGTCAATACGTTTCTGATAAATTACTAAAATTATTGTTTAGCGCTTACATAAAAAAAACAGTCGTCGTCTTTCTATCGATTACATCATCTGTCTAAAAATAAATTAGTGTGTTCAAACAAGCGCGACCGCTGTCTAGACGTATAAAAAAAAATAACCGACACCCCTCTTCCCCACCTACCCATCGAACCGTGAGAAATCAAGTTGCATTCTGTTCACACAGTTAAAAATAAAATAAAAACAGTCGTCGTCTTTCTATCGATTACATCATCTGTCTAAAAATAAATTAGTGTGTTCAAACAAGCGCGACCGCTGTCTAGACGTATAAAAAAAAATAACCGACACCCCTCTTCCCCACCTACCCATCGAACCGTGAGAAATCAAGTTGCATCCTGTTCACACAGTTAAAAATAAATTAACGTCGGCGACATGTTCGAACAAGCACAAGTGCTGTCTAGACGTATAAAAAAATAACCGACTCCCCTCTTCCCCACCTACCCATCGAGCCGTGAGAAATCAACTCGTGACCTGTTCACACGGTTAAAAATAAACGCTTACTGTGCGTTGAGTGGTTTCCCCCCTCTCCGGTTTCCACCTCCACAACTACTTCCCTATATATTCCACTGCGCGCAAGCGTTATTCGTTCATTCGTTGAGAGACGTGCCGCAAATTATTATAAGTTCTTTATTTTAAAATGTCATCATTCACTGAAAAGTTTGCTACTATTAGCGCAATCGAGTATAAAAAAATAAAGGAATTGATAATCGGTGTAAAATATCCGATAGAAGAAATGCAAAATATAGACGCAAAATACGGTAAAACTATACTCGTCACTCTTCAAGATTACAAAGACCCTAGACTAAAATATCGTGTATATCTACCAAAGAGATACGCAGGTGTTTTTGAAGATGAGGAATTAAAAAATTTATTACCGTGCTCGCTGCAACTAATTTATCGCGGAGAAAAGGATAGAGCTTACATAGTAGAAATTGTACAGTAGTATCGAATGGACATCTTCATTTGTCCCGTACGATTACATATATATATTAACATGTACTTAGTTCTATTTCATTTAATTATAAATAATATATGTGATTACACATATTTCATTTGATTATGCCTAGATAATAAAACAAGGCTTACATGTTGTACACTTTAGACATCTTCAGAATTAACAAATATATTTGTACATAATTGTCATTGCACACGTTTACCAATAATATTTAAAATAATGTGCTTACACATAATTCATTTGATATAATTGTATACAATTGTATTTTTTTTTAATTGTTACTACTGTGTGTGTTTATTTCATTTTTTGTACATATTTGTCATGTCATAGTGCACTGTAATTTTCACTACTGTGTACGTTTACATATTATGTATTTTAAATTGTAATATATTTTGATTACTTTCACTACTGTGTGCGTTTACATATTATGTATTTTAAATTGTAATATATTTTGATTACATGTATTTTAATTATTTGTAATTAAACAGTATTGCTTTAACCTTTTTATTGTTTTTTTTTAATTTCAAAATTCCTTGGAACATTAACACTATTCTAAAAAAAATCAATTTTATTAAACAACAAGTGTATGATTATAATATAATTTAGAAATTAAAGAATATTTAAAAATCAAACTGACCTTATACAAGTTCCAGTTGAGTCTCGCGACGAACTATGTGTCTTGGAGAGCAGTTCGTACAGGCTTATATATAGTATTTCAAGGATGTACACGAAAGAGATGGTAACAACAAAAAAAGCTCCCACACACAAAGTCATGAACACGCACTTAGCTCGGTCTGCGTTCTAATTCCCACACGCTGTGATAACAGATGGTGTCACACATCCTGTTCTGTTATTAAAAAAAACTTTATGTACGACCACGTTCGCACGCTGCGATAAACAGATGGCCATACAGACGGACCGATTACATCATCAACAAAAAAAAAAAGTAACGACTGCCACGCATATTTATCTTGACTTGTTCACTCAATAATTTATGTACGCCTTTAAATTCGTTCACACCCAACATTAACATATGTTCAGACAGACAGCGACAATTAATTATACGCTCAGACAGACGGCGACAACTAACAGATGGTGGCAATTAATTCTACGCTGACAGCCGGATGCAATTAATTTAGCGACTCGCTAAACAGATGTCTAGACAGCTGCAAATGCACGTGGGAGTCAACTGCTACATTCCAAAAAAAAAAAAAAAAAAAAAAAAAAAAAAAAGCGTGTGGGAGCCAACTACTGTTGTAAAAAATAACTCCACATGTGAAAAGCATGGATTTTTTTTTATCGTATAATATTTTTATGTTTATTTTCAACTATCCTTTTCGCATACTACAATTTACTTAACACATAGACACACAGTTGTCAACAATGCAATCGTTCAGATAAGTGAATCGAACACTGAATATCATGTGTATTTCTTACAGGGAAAATGAGAGTTCTAGCCTGGACCGTCACACGGCGAGAAATTCAAAAATTGTGGTGGTGGGAATAACCATGTTTATACACAACATCGACGATATCGGCACGGCAGGGTAAATATACACGAAACCAGTACACTATAACACCGAGTTGGCAACAATGGCGAAACATACATTCAACCCGTACACTATAACACCGAACCGACAACAGTTGGCAACACCGACGCTTTTCCAACATGGCCGAACTTCCGGAAAAACCCCTTACATATACATAACCATACACTATAACACACGCACGAATCGGCAACCAGGCCGTACCTTAACCACTACTCTCTTACACCAATCGACAACATCGCACCTTTTCCAACATGGCCGCCGGCGACACACCACGGCGGGCGGCCATCAAGCCACCACCAGGCCGCCGCCCAGCGACGATGACGACGTCAACGACGACGTCAACGGCGAACGGCGAACGGCGAACGGCGAACATAGCCACGCCTCCGCCAATCAACGCACACATTACCCCACTTTAGGCGGCGACGACGACAACATGGCCGACAGACTACTGCCGCATGGTTACCCCCACCACCACAATTTTTGAATTTCCCGCCGTGTGACGTCACTTCCGGGGTAGAACTCTCATTTTCCCCCTACTGTTCAAACCAACGATCGCTAGCTACCAAACGTATTGAAACTCATTCAAAATTAAGTTTGTGGTTCACATGCTCGATGCTCAATTGTTTCTAAATATCTTTCCATTTTTTATCTCAAACTGTAATAATGGCCGATGTAAGGGCTCTGATAAAAAAACGAGGTACAATTAAGGCCTCAATATCCCGAATAAATACCTTCGCGGATAATTTTGATTTGTTAAACAGCGATCCTCATGCGCTCAAAATAAAACTGCGTCATTTGATGGAATTATCCACCAAATATGACGAGATACAGTCACAAATCGAGGCTGAGGAAGCAGACGTTGCGTCAACAAGTGATAGAGTGCAAACGGAGGACGATCTCTGTGCTATAGAATGTAAATTGCAACACTTGTTGGAGCAATCTGAGCACTTGAACCAAAAACCACTAATTAATACTGATGGTAAACAGCCTAAAACAACCCCCATTCAATTGGAACCAATAAAATTACCACGGTTCGAGGGTAGTATTGTGGAATGGCAACATTATTACCATATTTTTATGGAACTAATTCATGTCAGAACAGACCTGACAGATATACAGAAGCTTCATTATTTACACTCGTCATTACATGGCGAGGCGCTTAACGTAATAAAATCATTACCCATAACACATGAAAATTACGCGGTGGCTATCGATCTGTTGAGGAATAGATATGATAGTAAGCTGATTGTCTCCGCTCACCACGTGTGGAATGTCCTAGACGTACCATTAGTTCAGCAGGAATCCCAAGGTAGCATATCGCAATTTATTGATCAAATCTCTGGAAATATAAACGCTTTAAATAATCTCAAACTGCCAGTCAACACGTTTGAAATTATTGTCGTAAATTATCTAGCCAAAAAACTTGACAGTTACACTTTACGTTTGTGGAAAGAGAGTTTATCGGAGCATAAACTCCCTGATTTTAATAATTTTATAAATTTTTTAAATTCACGTAGGAAACTACTGCAAAATATCGATAACGCGACTAGCCCAACGAGCAGGTTGAACAAAAGCGATAAGTCTCCTTATCGCAAGGCAGTTAAACAGATAAGCAATCCAAAGGGCGCATTCCACTCACATATTAGAAATAATTTATGCAGGCTATGTAACGGTGAACATAGACTTAGCGATTGCCCACAGTTTATATCGCTGTCTATCCCTGATAGAAAAAATGCGTTACTAAAAAACAAACTTTGCTTAAACTGTCTCCGTTCGGGACACGAGGGTTCAAAATGTCCCTCCAAATTTTCGTGTAAAAAATGTTCTAGGCGTCACCACACCATGATTCATGTCCCCAACAGGGACGTAACTTCTGTTAACAACCAGTGCTCACTGAAATCACAGACCAATAAATCGGTATTGTTATCTACCGCCGTCTGTATGACATACAATAAGGTCGGCAAAAAATTTCCCGTTAGGATATTACTGGATTCCGGTTCTCAAGCGAACTTTTGCACAATGGATTTCGCCCGCAGGATGGGCCTCCAATTAGTTAAATCGCAATTGCCCATCACGGGTATAAACAACTCGCTTTCCCAGGCTGAATTCAGCACTAATGTAAGGCTACATTCACGCTATAAACCCTTCACGTTAAACGTACATTGTGCCGTACTACCCAGTATAACTAATAATTTACCGGCGGAGTCATTCAATCTTACCTCTTTAAATTTACCCAAGCGCATATTCCTGGCGGATCCTCACCTACATTGCTCATCGCAAGTCGATATATTAATCGGCGCTCAATATTTTCTACAATTAATTGAACCTGTGAAATATACGCGCGGACCACACTTTCCTATAATTCAGGAAACCAAGTTAGGATTTATTTTGGCCGGTGACTTACCATTCAACGTCGACATGACTAGAACGGTTTCTTCATTTATGGTCTGTAAGGATGATAATCAGGTTTCCTCGCAACTAAAGGAATTTTGGAAGTTGGAGGAAATCTCTAGTCGCGAAACCCGATCTGAGGACTCACCGTGTGAAAGGCATTTCGTGAAAAACACTAGCCGCAATCGCGACGGGAGATTCGTGGTAGCCCTGCCCCGCAGATCTGATAAATCTTATTTGGGAGATTCTCTCCGCGGAGCAATACGAAGATTCCAATCGTTAGAATTCAAATTCAAGCAGAACCCTACCCTTTATAAGGATTATAGTGAGTTCATGAATGACTACTTAAGACTTGGCCACATGTCGCCGCTTAATGAATACGATCTGTCGCTTGACAGGTCAGAGATCTTTTATCTGCCCCATCACGCAGTCTTCAAAGACTCTAGCTTAACCACTAAATTGCGCGTGGTATTTGACGCATCCGCTAAAACCACCAATAATTTGTCCCTTAACGACACTTTAATGGTCGGTCCTACGATCCAGCAGGATCTGTTTTCGATAATGGTTCGGTTCCGCACCCACCGATACGTACTTATTGCGGACATTGAAAAGATGTATCGCCAGATCATTGTTAATCCTAAGGATTCAAACTTGCAACGCATTGTTTGGCGTGATGCACCGCATAAGGAATTGCGACATTACGCGTTAAGGACGGTTACATATGGCACTGCTAGTGCCTCCTTCCTTGCTACGCGTTGTCTGGCTCAAATAGCATATGAAAACAAAGCCGACTACCCTACCGCTGCTAAGGCCATAGCAAATGACTTTTACGTAGACGATCTCATAACGGGTTCGGATGATCCGAACAGCTTAGCTGAAATGAAAGGCGAGATCGAGAAGTTGTTGAGGAGGTATGGTTTTTCGTTACACAAATGGTTCTCTAACCACCATAAGATTATGACTCTTCGCGCCCAAGTAACCCGTGACTTCAGCAAGGGTCAAAACGTGCGTACCTTGGGCATACAGTGGAATGTTGAGGGGGATAACTTTTTGTACACCGTTAGGGGTGATGACAATCTAACCGTTCTCAACAAGAGAAGCGTGTTATCAATCATTGCCGGGATCTATGATCCACTAGGTCTAATTGCTCCCATCACATTTTGCTGCAAGCATTTCGTGCAGCAGTTGTGGTTGGCGGGCACTGATTGGGACGAACCCTTGTCCGGGTCACTAGCCAATCAATGGTCGGAATTATACACCCAATTAGTCTCCGACACTCATTTTGAGATTACGAGGTCGGTTAAGAGTTCGAACAGTTGCCCAGTTAGTTCATTGCAGCTGCACGGATTCGCCGACGCTTCGGTTAAAGGTTACGCGTGTTGCATTTATGTGCGGGCGGTCTATTCGAACGGCGCCATATCATCAAACTTGTTGTGTGCTAAATCTAGGGTCGCTCCGCTGAAACAGATAACGCTTCCTAGACTTGAACTTTGTGCTTGTTTATTGTTGGCTCAATTAACGTCCAAGGTTTTGAATGCCGTCGATTACAATTTTGACGGATTATATCTTTATTCGGATTCGATGATAGCGTTGTACTGGATACATCAGCAATCTTCCCGCTGGAAGGTATTTGTGGCTAACCGTGTCGCAGAAATACAGCGTCTTGTTAGCAGCAGGGGAACTTGGCGTCATGTAGTATCGAATGACAACCCTGCCGACGTTTTATCGCGCGGTTGCCTCCCTCGTAGTCTGCACTGTCATGCTCAATGGTGGCATGGTCCCTCCTGGTTGGCTCGTGATGCGGCCTCATGGCCGGTCAGCGCGTTCGACATTAATACTCCCTGTACCTTTCCCGACATTGAAGAGGAGCGTCACAAGCAGGCTCAAACCTCACTAATTGTCGCGTCCTCAACACATAGTTACATTGAAAACTATTCATCTCTTACGAGGCTTATTCGCGTCTTCGCATACTGCCGTCGATTTCTTCGCAATTCTAGGCTCGCGGTGGTTGAAAGAGACGCGTCCTTTTTGTCGGCTCAAGAATTGTCTGACACGCTCTTGGTTTTTGTCCGGCAATCTCAGAAGTTGCATTTCGACGTAGAGGTTAGGGAACCTGAGGCACACCGGTGCCTTCCACGCAGTAGTAAAATTCTTGCTCTCAACCCATTCCTGGATAAATCAGGCATTTTAAGAGTGGGTGGACGCTTGCAATTCTCCCCACTTAGCTACGAGACTAAACACCAAATAATTTTACACCCGCACTCTCATCTCACGAGATTAATAATTGAATACGAACACATCCGTTTGTTGCACGCTGGAGTGCAATCAACTCAAGCTTCGCTTAGGCGTAAGTATTGGATCATACACGATAAGTCCTATATCCGCTCAGTGATACATAAGTGTGTCACTTGTTTTCGTTTCCGGGCTAAAGGCGCGAATCAATTACTCGGTCAATTACCCTCTTATAGGGTCACGCCGTCAAGGCCATTCTCACAGTCGGCCGTGGATTACGCAGGTCCGGTGTTTTTGCGCCATGGCGGGCAGCGCTCTAAGTCCACGACCAAGGCATATATCGCTCTATTTATATGCATGTGTACTAGGGCCATCCATTTAGAATTGGTGTCGGATCTTACTTCCAACGCCTTTATAGCGGCTTTAAAAAGGTTCATATCGCGCCGAGGTATTCCCGCGCAAATATTTTCGGATAATGGCACGAATTTTCGTCGTGCCAACCACACGTTGCATGATTGGTACAAATTTTTAACCTCCAAGGAAGTTGAACAATCTTCTCTGGAGTTTTGCGGTCTCCACGGCATCAAATGGTCCTTTATCCCCCCTTCAGCCCCTCATTTCGGTGGTTTGTGGGAAAGTGGTGTAAGGAGTGTTAAATTCCATTTACGTCGCGTAATTGGCAGTACGATCTTGAATTTTGAGGAATATTCTACCCTTCTTTCTCAAATTGAGGCTTGCCTTAATTCACGCCCGTTATGCGCCGTGTCCGACGATGCTAGAGACCCTGAACCCTTAACACCCGCTCATTTTTTGGTCGGTGCTCCACTGACGGCACTTCCGGAACCCGACTATACACAAGGCAATAATACTCATTTGGGCAGATGGCTTCTGCTCCAAAAATTTACGCAGACCATCTGGAAACGGTGGTCTAGGGATTATCTGCACCAGCTGCAGCAGCGCAACAAATGGCGCACCCCATTTAAAAATTTGAAGGTCGGACAACTTGTCCTCATTTTGGATGACAATTCCCCCCCTCTAGAATGGAAGCGTGGGGTAATTACCAATGTTTTTCCGGGTCAAGATTCCTTAGTACGCGTCGCAGAAGTACGCACCGCGCTAGGTATCTTACGCCGACCCATCCACAAATTATGCCCCCTTCCGGTGGCAACAAGCTAGTCGTTTGCGTGCCTTACGGTGTGTGTGTGTGTGTGTGTGTATGCATGGGTGTGCGCGTGTCACATTACATGGAACACGCCCGGGACATTCCCCGGGGCGAGCATACAAGTCAATTGTATCATAAGCATTGTAACATTGTTAAGTGTCGCTAGCTATTACAGAAATAGTGACTGTGTCTCATATGTACTATCAATTATTATGAATGTTGTGTATCGTTAATGTGTTTGTGTGATTCAAATTCTGAGAACCACAAGTGTCAGTTATAGTGGCAATTATTCTATATATGTATTGTATTTTCTAAGGGTCAAAACATTATGAAATTCATTGGGGTTGTTATGTCAATATCATGGGGAAATTATTGTATTTTTATGGTGTTATCAATTTATTGTATGCTTGGTGATTGTTAATTGAATTTATATTATGTCCATTATGTCATTGCCCTCTGGCCAGTGCGCCAATTATTGTATCGCTTACGACATGTAAGTCTAATTATTATATTGTTCAATTTAACCGTTAATGTACAAAATCGTCCCGATTTTGGCGGGCAGTATGTTTAAACTTTGTACTGTGTTGTCAGTTGTAAGCAGCCTACTAACATTGCACGGCACGCGCGGATGACGTCACGCTTTTATCAAGCCTTGCAATCGGCCAGCCTAGCCGACTGCAAGCCAGTATTAGTTTAGTTTATAACACGACTCCGAGCGCAACTCTCGTTAAACACTTATCTTACAGCCGCGGCTTTTGGCTATTATACAGCATGCATTTATAACATTTCACTTTAATCGTCTACCTGCGTCCATCTGCAATGGACCACGATTTCATTCAAAATTAATCTCGGGCATTTTCGCCTCAAATGCTTCCGCACGTGCCGATCGTAACTAACAAACCAAATTATTCAATAAACGCATGTTCAATATCTCAAATACAGTCCACTTCTTTCTAACAAACAATCCAGCTTTCCTTATTAGCGTCTTTGGAATAACTCGCGATTCTTCAAGAGCTTCCAAACCGCAACACAATGTTTGTTTTAATTAAACACCAAGCACTTATTTACACTTATGTAAAATTGCAACAGAAGTCTACTTCCATTTACTTGTTCGATTCTTCAGCCAACTTCTTGATGTTTTCTTCAAGCAGTTCCAGCTCCTTATCCTTTTCTTCCCTAAGTTTTGCTCTCTTGTCTTCCAACTCCATTATCTGCAGTTCAACCTGCCTTTTCTTTTTGAGCTTTAGCTCCCTTTCCTCATCTTCGGCTTTCTTTCTGGAAATTTCTTCCATATAGCGACTTCTTGCATTTTTCGTGGAATGTATCAAACTCTTATCGATCACAAGGTCCTGTACATTGGGGCCCACTATTGTGTTCACAGAGTCATATACCAATCGCCTTGCTACTAGGGTCTCGTTGGCCATGTTATCAATAAGATCTTCCTTTTAACAGAGAAACCTCGTTCTAAACTGGAATTACCATGGGAAATGACAAGAATCATTTTCATGACTTTTAGAATCCTATAATTCTGGACTGGACCTTCCAAAAAAATCTCTCCAAAAGTGGTCTGCATGATCTGACAATCTATCGAATGATTTTAGTCTATCAGAGGTACTGGGCTGGGACACAAAGTTTGAGAATTCTCTCGCAGCTTGATCAGCAGTAGGACCATCGATCCATTTATTTTCCACTAAAATGGAGAGCAAGGTTTGTAATCTGCTCTCTGCCAATGATTTTGATGAACTAACTAATTGCGGGTCAAAGCAGGAGACAGCTTTTGTAAATTTATATGAAAGAGGCGAGCGAGTCACCAGTTTCTGACAGATTTTTACGAGACACTCTCTACAATCTCTTTTGAATGTCATCACATCCAATTCCTTCAGTTTCTTTACCTTCTTCAGCTCTGCCATCGTGGCATATCCCACCTTCACGTGTTTCACTGGTAACAGATTTTCATTTTGAGTTACGTTGATGCAAGAAGGATTGCTGGCTTCCTCCAATACTTCCTTCTTGACAAATCTGTCCATGATAATCCTCAGAGCCCCACACAATGCAGAATACAGAAATGGTATCATAGGGCGATTGCATTGGAATTCTGTCATAAAAGGTTCCAGATCCGATGCCACTGTTCTGAAGAACGCAAGTTTTGGTGCAAGCAAAGAATCCTGTAATGCTTTCTTCACTTCACCAAAGCTCATACAAGAGGGTGCAGAATTCCCCTGTTCAATTCCTCTCACATACACTTTCACATTCGGGAGAATCTCTATTGCTCGTTGAGCTACATTTGCGCACTCTAGCCACCGGACCGCTGAAAATTTTAGTGGAAAGATGCTACTATTCGTTAGGCGTCTGTAGTCTGTGCGTCTAGCTGGAACATTTTTAAGAAGATTGAACAAAGCCCTCAGAAATTTCACCAACATCCATCCCGTTTCTTGAAATCCAGCTTTATAGGCACAATGCATTGTATGCAAGCCGCAACTTCCCACCTCAAGCAAAACAGGGCCTTCAATTTCCTTGATGGAAGCCTTGAAATCTCTTAAAAACTTAAAATTTACATTAGGGCCATCCATTGATATATTAATTACCTTCTTCATAAAATGGGGCGGAATCTCCTTGTTGAATGCTGCAAGTAAATCACTTGCTGTTGTGTGACCAAGAAAAGCAGAGGACCAGTAGCGTACTACTACTTCATCCTTGAAATTGTCCCAATAGCGGATATCAATGTCCATCTGTTGCATCTGAGAAACTTTATTCAGCGATTCGTCAAAACCAACTGTTATAACATCCGCTAGCTCAATCTCGTGAAATAATCTGGTTTTGAAGTATGGAGCAATTCCATGAACAATTACATACCCCATTTTGTCTTTTTGGAGCTGAATCTTGGTTGCAATTTTACTATCGGAAAACATCCGTTTAAAAACACCAACATCCCTGGCAGCAGACCTCATGGTTCGGTGATTCATCACTACCTGAATACACCACAAAATTTGAGCCCTAGTGGAGTCTTCTTTAATCAAAAAATCATTCACTCTTGAATTTCTTCGAAGCAATGAAGAATCGTTTCCATCGTCGGTTGCAACAGGCTGAGAAGTGCTAGGCTCAGGGTTATTAAACTGCGGCTTAGCATCCACAGGTGAACTAAAATAATTAGTAATAGCGCCAGAATTTTTTGCAGCAATTTTATGTTTGGAGCCCTCAGCATGGTTACTAACTGCACGCCTTCCCATATTGCTTAATGAAAAACGAATACCGACATAACCTACAACTCGTCCGAAAAGGGCTGTCTTTCACTGCTTCTAGCCATGATTTAAACTTTGGGTCATTCAACCACTCTGATTGAAAACGAGTTTTGCACGCCATAATAAAACGGAATTTTCAAACGACTTTGCGCAGTCATGAATTTGGATGCCCACGTGTTTTTAACAACGAACACACATCACACTAAAAGCATTTTAATCCGCACCACTAAAGAATTAAGAGCACGCAATTAATTGCAAAGCTTCTGCTTTAGATTTCGCGCACAACGCAACAGATTTCAAGAATTTCAAATCACAATAACACACTCAAGCGCGAACGCAACACATACAGTAAGCACCGGCAAACAACAAATGAAGAGATGTAAACACTATTACGGTGCGAAATCACGAAAGTGTAGCCAACACTCAAAACTTTTCAACGTTGCGAAAATAGTTGAAATTCCGATAAAACTATATTCACAATATAAATAACAATATTCTTCCCGCTGTGGAAGGTCGGGAAATCCATTAAATCCCTACACTTTCATTGTTAAATTTCAAAAACGTCCCCGCTAAACAAAAACTTAAATCTGCAAGATTGAGCGGGAAACCCGCTAAGTTGACAATACTGAACAGACAACCCGCGCAAAGTTGGGTCAAATACCAATCCGCGCTGGGAACCAATCAAATAGCATACTTCAGTCCCGCGCTGGGAACGAGTGTTCATTGGCTGACTACGGGAATAGAGTAGCGATCGATTACGTCCCGCGAAATTCGAAAGTATCGCTACTACGTTTACGGAGAGTAGCCCAAGAGGAAAATCCCTGATTAACGAAGAAATTCCCTGATTTTTCCCTGAATATTCCACAAATTCTTAATTCCCTGAAAATTCCGAGTTTCCCGGTTCGTAGACACCCTGTGTACTGCACGAGCACAAGCTGTGCTACCGAGACGCCTGAAGAGCGGGGGGGGGGGTCTACTGAATGATAACGCGTGCTTGTGTTGGTGCGGTATTACTGGTTCTGTAAACATTGTTCAGTAAGCTGTATGCAATTAGAAATACCGTGCGAGAGACAGTGTTAAACGTATTTTAAATGTGTAGTAGTACCGTGATACGTGCAGTGGAATGGCAAACGTCACCGCATTCCTTGTTGGGTTGCAAAGCTTAACACATGATAGTACATGTTTTTCCGAAAATGGTATATTTCTATTTTGTAGCCACATTAACATTTTTTTCCTTTCACTGATCTGAATTTGGAGCTGGATTTAATACTTTGTTGCGATAAGGCACGTTATCTATTACCAACACGAAGAGGAAGAAGATTAGGCATCAGTTGCGTTCTACTTCATTTTTCATAATTGAGTGCATCCATATCATTATGATGGTCACCCGATTTAAAAATTAAACGTGCATTAGGCGCTTCCCCGCCTTCACTTTCAGCAGTGGTTATTAATTAATCTAGGACCTTCAGAAATATTTGTCTTAAAACCGTTGGCTGACCCGTCTGACCAACAATAGCTCTTCACATGGGTGGAATAAATATATGACTCGTCCGAAAAAAAAACTATCATTCTTCCTTCTTCTCAACATTCCTGAATTTTCTGTAAGTACTTGTTT
Organism: Magicicada septendecula; assembly: GCA_034769895.1. Classification (NCBI taxonomy): domain Eukaryota; kingdom Metazoa; phylum Arthropoda; class Insecta; order Hemiptera; family Cicadidae; genus Magicicada; species Magicicada septendecula. Next base: position 73,855,811 of record CM068372.1, on the reverse strand, counting down.
GAAACAAATATCGTGTTTTTCAACTGCAATTCTGGGTGCTCTGTTTTCAAAATAAAAATTAATTTTCTTAGAGAAGGCAACTTTTCATCTGTAATGTGAAAATTATGAGTTATATTTTGTAATGCACTAATTTGAAAATTATCTATATTAACTTGCTTGTTAGTTCGTTTACGAGTTTTCCCAGGCATAGTAAACGTTTCGTTTTCACACAATTTTTGTGATTCCGACAGAATTTTTCTTAAAACATTAACTGATATTCCTCACATACCAGCAACACGGTTTTTAATTTCTGACATGTGCTTTTGGGATTTTCGCCGTTACTCTTATTAAACACGTTCATTATGATACATTTGCTCTGGCTTCTTATAGCTATTCCTCTTCCTACTCGGCGTGAAGAATTCGGTTGAGGCATTACAGAAGTATAGTATTCAAAATTGATAAATACTGTTGAATGAATGTAGTATTGAAAAATACTCTTGTAATGAAATTTGCTTTGTATGGACGTACTGGAAACCTAGGCTCTGTCAGTCTAGAGGTATACAACATGACTGGTGTGGTATTGAAGTTGTAACCGTTCTTTTATGGTGTGCCAAGTAGTCCCATCCACCTCTCTTATACCGGTGGACACACCTTGGACAGACGACTGCACATTTTACCAATTTGATATACAAAACTTTGACAAACTGTATAACATAGTCCTGCTGTTTTTCAATTCAGCTGTGGGTATGTTTGTCATGATGAACTTGATGAAAAAGTAAATGATTTATGACACATCACATATTTTTAATTTCACTGTTACATAATTTATGTTCCCCTGAAAAATAATTTTTAATTCCACTGTGGATTTGTTTATGTCATGACAAATGATATGACCGGGTGAAGGTTTTATGACACACATTACATGCATACTTTCTAACTCCACTGTGAATAAGTTTATGTTGTGACAAATTAGATGGATCAGTGAAGTTTTTATGACACACGTCACACTGATAATTTTTTATTCCACTGTGATTTTGTTTATGTCTTGACAAATGACTTGATTGAGTGAACATTTTATGACAAACATTACATGCATACTTGTTAATTCCACTGTGGATATGTTTATGCTGTGACAAGTGACTTGACTGAGTAAAGGTTTTATGACAAACATTACACGTATACTTTTTAACTCCACTGTGGGTAAGTTTATGTTGTGACAAAGTAGATAAATGTGTGAAGGTTTTATAACACACATAACACTGATACCTTTTGATTTCTCTGTGAATTTGTTTGTGTTGTGACAAATAACTCAAATGAGTGAACACTTTACAACAGACATCACACTCATACTTTTTAACTCTACTGTGGATTAGTTTATGTTTTGACAAAATAGATGAAGATTTGAAGGTTTTATGACACACATCACACTCATACTTTTTCATTCCACTGTGGGTTAGCTTCCTGCCTGCCAAGTGATTGTCCACTTTGTTACATTTACTGTTTATATTGTTTTCTGATCTGCATTTCCCTCTGCTAGGATGTGTGGCTGAATGAAAGTTTGAGCTTCTGTCTGCTGAACTGTTTGAGCTTGTTCATTATAATATATTTCTTCATGTATATCTGAATGTACGTTCAAGGTAACCAACTGAAAATAAAACAAAACATAAATTTTTCTTCTAAAACATGGAATTAACTCATTATCAATCCTCATGCAAAGCAATTTCATTACCTGTGAGCAGTAAACAGACAGGGAACATGTTAGTATACTTTTAATGTAACTATGTTATCTAATATATGAATTATTTGATTCTTTTGGAGATACAAAATGGTAACTTATGTTCACTTATTAGAAAGAAAAGAGCATGCACTCCCCTAACACACACACACACACACACACACACACACACACACACACGTTACCAGGTAAGAAACACTGGATGGCACTATAGTTTCTTGTCAATCTGTGCACACTTTCATTCTCAATGGCTCTATTTATGTCAATTTTATCAAATGATCAAATACACAATGAAAATGTTTGGAGGATTTCAGTTTTACAAACACAGAGTAAAAATCAAACTGAATGGAAACGATGAGGCAATTATAATGCAGCAATTCTAATTCAGCAAGAATTATTGAATTAGTAATCAAGGATCTACATAATGTGTACTATGCATATTATGTATAGTTTAATAACTCTAAATTATTTAATCTTTAAAACATAGTAAAAATGAAAATGCATATATTAATAAACTGATGAAGGTATTTCAGATTTTCTAAGTACGGCAGGAAATTTATTTTATGTTGCAAATTTTATATATGGCAGGACTTGTGAATATTGAATTGTAAGTGGCAATGTGAATTGAATTGGGCCGAGTGAAGATAGGCAACAAGTATAATTCAACATACCTATCTCACTATGTACAGTAATATCAGAACAAAGGCATGTATGTGTTTGCATGCCATTACCATGGTGGTGATGTGGTTTATTTAAGCACTGGGTAATCACTGATTATTAATTTTTTATATAGAACAAACCAGAAGGTAAGTTAAAGCAATAATTATTATATAATAAACAATATTGTTTATTTATGTATATAACAAACACTCTGACCACTGAAATGGTGAAGACATTGGTAAAATATTTATTGAAAACTTTCCAAAACCAATTATTATATACCAATGTATAAGGTTGTAAAAATAATGAAGTTGGTTAAAGTATTTGAAAAATGTTCACGTATATTGTAACGTGATGTTTCCCTCTACATAAATAAAATACCATAATCTAAATAAGAATATTACCACAATAACGAAGAACAAAGTATAACTAAGTAAAGGAAGAATAATATTAACTAAGTCTATCAACCAGGAATAGATAAAGAAATAATCGTTACAGAATCATGAACAGAATGAAACCTTCAAGTAGCCTTATAAGCCAATGTATGAAATAACTAGACAAACAGACCTCTAAAAGACAAGACTAGACTATAACTTTGACCTGAACAGTTATCCAAGAGATTAATAGAGTGAGAGAATATATAATATTATAATGTAGAAACCATAAATGATTAGTATATAAACCAAATTATATTTGAGAATAAGAGAAATCAGTCATGTAGCTAGAATAACAATTAACTTAGAATTCAGATCTGAGACTGAGTTTGTAAACTATCATAAGAATAGAATTGTAATAAAAAAACTAGAGGTTTATGATAATAATAATATGTATTAAGAAGAAAAATTGATAAACAATTATAATTAAAATGTGAAATGACATAGTACAACCAATAAATAAAATGTAAAGGATTATTAACTGTATAACTAGTAATTGGTAACATAACCTTGAAACCCCACTTTATCTTGAGCAGTAAAAAAAAGAATATTTTTTTTTTTTGAGAAAAATTTTGAGAATTTTTTTTTTTTTTTGTAAAGAGGGGCCACAAGTTAATTAAAACTAGGCTAAGGCCTAGAGAAGCTAAAAATTGCGCTGGATCCAGTGAGACGGGACTTGCAATGAAAACTCAAGAATTAAATAATTAACAAATCCCTTTTTATTATTCTATCTCATAACAATTTAATAATAAATAAATACAACAGTGATCTACAATTCCCCTTTAAATAGTTAAATAAATAAGTATACTCTCTCAACAAGGCCACCTGAAAAATATTTATTGAAATCAAGAAAATAATTTGCTATGTCACTCTATCAATGAATTGAAATTTAAAATAATAATTAACCTTGAAATAACGCTCCCATTAAACTATTTAATAAAATATAAAATTTATTTTATATGTTCCTTTTAGAATGCTGTATATAAATTAATGAAGATAAATGATTTCATTCCTTGTTACTATTAATAATAAAATTAAATAAATTTTAAATAAATTAAATAAAAAAAATAATTTAAATTAATAAATTAAATTAAATAAATTTTAAATGTTACTCAACAAATTAAATAAATTTTAAAGGTGACAATTCCTATCCTTGTTATAAGGTTAAATAAAATAAATTATTTCCTTAAAGAAATGATCAGCAACGATTATTGAGATAGAATACCTCCCTTAAAAAAAAAATGAAAAGGATATACCCACATGACTACATGTGTTAACTATCTGTTGTAAAAAGACATTGAACAATAAATCCCTATATCCCAAGTTCCCACCAAAAGTACAGTAAATGCATAATATTTATAACCCCCAAATTTTACACAGAAATATACACACATAACATGTTCCACAAGACAAAAATACATTATACAATAGTATACATAAAATACATAAAGGTCTCTTGCCACGCCCTTTTTTATATTACCCTTCTGGTGTATATAAATTCTGACTTCTTCTTTATACGAATCCCAATTAGGATTAGAAATTTACATTTATTAATTACCCTCATGGTGTGGGTTGATTACACCTCAGGTGTACGATAATGTATAGCATACAATTGTCCCCAGGACCTAATAAAATTCAAAACTAAGTGCCTAAGTACCTAATTACAGTGAGAAATAAAAATTGTTTAAAATAATGAACGCCCCCAGTTATCATAATTAATATAAAGAATTTATATATACTAAAATAGGGCCAATTAATGAAAAGAGAAAAATTGCATAATATTACCACCTTATAAAAAAATACACTTGGGTCAGAGACAGACATGTTCATTCAACTTTCGGCTTGTCTCAACAAACTTGTCTCGACAAACAAGTTGAAAGGTGTTTCGACATGCATAGCTTTTGGTTAGAACTAGTTGAAAATTCACCTACCTCCCCAGTAATTTTTTTTATACAAAAGAAATAAACTGATTTTAAAAATAAGAGAATATATATATATATTTATACATAGTGAATTGAACATGAGAAATTACTAATAGCAAAACTGACTTAAAATCTGTAGAGAAACCCCTATAATGAAATGAGTGGAAATCTATGTTGGATGCTGTCTTGTAACCATATCAGTCTCTGAACTGACAATCTACTATAAATATACTGAAATTTTACAATTAATTTTTTACTCAATGTACACACTAAACTGTCCCATCAATTGGGGATCCTAATGAATGTTTAAAAACTTGAAATGTAGAAGCTGATGGTTATGTATAACTGGTCACGGGGTGTGGTGCCGTGTTGACTCTATGTGTAAATATAATTGGTTATTTGTCACCTGATTTGGGGTCCATGAAGGGTATTCTCTTTTATTAGTAAAGTGGCGATCTCATGATTGGCATTTTAGGTGTTGTGGTGGTGATCTAATTCTCCCCGGTGGCGAGTGTAGCTTTATGATGGACATCGTTCAGCCATGCAGCAGGACTTTTTTCTCTGTTCGGCGGACCCTGCTTACACATTATATTTTTAGTCAGAGACCACACACAAATGCCCCCACTGTTTGGACACCCTCCAAAATACATATATAAAGTCAACACCTAGTTATGTGCTACATAATTAAACTGGATAAAATTTATTTGGCCAACATGCCTTATTTAAAAATCTCTATAACAATTATTCTTTATAATTTGAACCTCACCTAATGTGAGTTCCTTGTATGCAATATAACAATTTATTTTGACTCTGTAACTTCTCATAAACTCATTACTTAGAGTGAATTTGTAGATACCACGTGGTGAAGAATTTGTTTAAAACACATAGTTTTTTACTACCCATAATTTGATAATACAATTAATTTGAATGGGACATCATTTACATTCAAGACGTGCCTGAGTAAGTCCTCAAATATTTGCATAAAGTTTTACTGTTAATCTTAGCCAACCTTATATCACTTACTAACGACGCATTGTGCAACATTACTCTGATGAACTCGTATCTCATTACACCGGTGTTAATTAAAGTTTAAACTTAATTATTTTGTTGTCAATGTACTCTACTTTATGTGCCGAGATTCTGACACTCAAATAATCTAGTTTTATTAGATTATAAAAACTTTACTAACAATTTGCGTATTGCACTTATACACGATGCAACAAGTGGGTATGCTTACTCAGGCTTACTTAAAAAAAACAGTTTTCTCCCGTGAAATATAGTATTTAATTAATATAAAGTAATCAAGACTCACCGCAGCCGTTTACGAATTATCTCTTCATTAGGTAGAAGAAGTTGTAGTTAAAATAATTCATCTCTCCACCGGGGTAAATATGGCGTCGGTCACCCACGAGGTATGTAGCCAGACAAACCTAAACTTGTATCTCAGCGTCGTCACCGTTTATGTAAGGAAAATCTCGCCAGGACGCAGCACTAGGAACGTTCATACCGCTTAGAGTCGGCCAGTGCCGCCCCCCAACCGCCGTTGTCTAAACTATTAATTTTTCCTATCCACGGGTAGGGCGCAGCACTAATTACCGCTTTAATTGTGTACTGCCTATAACTACAAGCAGTCTATTCCGACATTTCACGCGGGCTCACCGCTAGATATCAGCCCAGTTTATGATCGTCAATTACAGAACTCTCCGATATTAAAATGACTGAACTAGCGCTGAATCTTTTGACTCAGCACACCCTCACCCCAAAAGGGCAACATAGTTGCCCCAACATTAAAGGCCAGGAGGGTACCCTGCAGTGTACCTCTCCCCAAAAGAAACCGGTGGCCGTCGTGGTTGGGTTGGCTCAGCTGAGCTTGCTCTCAGGAGAACAGAATTCAAAAAGGAAAACGAAAGAGACGAAAGAAGAGATGTATTATGTAAGTGTGCGGGTGCTGCATGCTGACCTGATCAGAGTCCGCATACAGCACAAGAGAGAGAGACAGTAAAAGACAAAAGAAGGATTCCTACGTAGGTAGATCTTCCGATCTCCTGAGGCTCGCCCCCTTCGCCCGAACACGACTTCCACCTTAAACAAGGACATCCGTCCTATCTTTACGGGGACTAACCCCCTTCGAACGTTTTCGATAGCCCTCGACAACGTTTGAGTTTGGAAATGTGGCTTGTCACCAATTTTTGTTTGTCTCCCGGTACGCCCAGCCGGGCCGTCACCGGTGACGTAAATCCTATGATACGGTATGGCCCCGACCAACGGTAGCATAGCTTCGCAGCACGTTTGTCAGCGGCTGAGCTGAGTGGGTGGCTTTGGCAATAGACCCAGTCACCAATCCGGAAGGGGTTTGGAATACGCCCCTGATTATAACGCCGACGGACCCGCTCGCAGCAAATTCTTCCGAGCCACTCTCCATCTCACCGCAGTTTTATTATTGGGCTCCCGCGGCAGAAGATCTTCGATATCCCACAGGTTGGTCAACGGGAGTGCGGGCGAGAATCCAAACAAAATTTCAAAGGGCACGGCCTGATGACTGTCGTGTCTGGCCGTGTTGAAAGCTAATTGTAACCACTTCAAATTCTGATCCCAGGTGGTTTGTTGCTCAGCGTGATAAGCAATCAAGGCGGACCGGAGATTCCGATTGAATCTCTCCGCATGGGACGGTTGTGGGTAATAAGGGGAAGTGGTTACGTGTTTGATGCCACTGGCGAAACACATACGCCTGAATTCGTTTGAAATAAATTGCGGGCCATTGTCCGAAACAATGATGGTCGGAAGACCGAAATGCTGAAAAACGTGGTTCTGTAAAGCGTTGATGGTCAAACGAGCGGTTGCCTGCCGTAAGGGCAGTAGCCAGGCAAACTTTGAAAAAGCATCTACACAAACAAGCAGGTAAGCATTACCTGACTTGCTACGGGGGAACGGCCCCACGTAGTCAATAAACAACTTTTCCATTGGTCTGCTCGCCACCTCAGAAGATAACAACCCTAGTTTGGTGTTCTGGGCAGGCTTGCTCAAGCCACAAAGATGACAGTTTTTAACTCTCGTCGCGATGTCTCTATCCATGCCCTTCCAGATAAAATGTTTCCTAATACTGGAAATGGTCTTCGAAATTCCCTTGTGGCCTCCGATTCGGGAATCATGGTAATAGCTGAAGACCATGGGCACTAATTTGCTAGGCAGCACGATTTTAGGTGCTCGTCCTTTTTTCTCTCGACAACAGAGGACTCCCTTGGACAAGAAATAAGGGGCCTGTACGTTACCCTGCTTGATATTTTGGATGACTTGACCCAGCACTTCGTCGTTTAACTGATGGGGTAACACATCAGTGAAGGCTAATGGAAAATCTAGAAGAACGGAACAGGGTTGCTCAGCTTGGGCATCACTGGGTTGGGAAAACATGCGGGATAAGGCATCTGCAACCACATTCTGGGATCCCCTGATGTGTTGCACGGTGAACTTAAAGGATGAGATTTTCACCACCCATCTACCAATTTTACCCAGTTGCCGGGGATGAGCTAGAAGCCATGAGAGAGCCTGATTGTCGGTCTCGAGCAGGAACTCAGCATGTTCCAGGAAACGCCTGAACTTGTCTAGAGCGTACACAACAGCTAAACACTCTAGCTCATAAACGGATGATTTACGTTCTTGCTGGGTCAACGTGCGTGAGATAAAAGCCACAGGCTGCCTAGCGTCGTCAATAACTTGGGAAAGGACCGCTCCGAGCGCCACCGAACTCGCGTCCGTCTGCAAAATGAACGGCTTTGAAAAGTCGGGCATCCGCAACACCGGTGGGGAAATGATGGCTTCCTTTCAGGTAGAGAAAGCCTTCTGTTGGTTTTCCCCCCATGTAAACTTTGCCCCCTTCTTCCTCAGTTCATTCAAGGGAGCGGCAATTTCAGCGATGTTCGGTATGAAACGCCTATAAAAATTTATCATACCAACGAATCTCGCTATGCCCTTCGCATCCCTAGGCGGAGGAAAGTCACGGATGCCCTGTGTCCTCTCTGGGTCTACCGTCACGCCCTTGTGTGAAATTAAATGGCCCAAGAAAGAAATACTCTCTTGGGCGAAACGAACCTTTTCGGGATTGACAGTGAGGCCAGGCTCTCTTAAGCGACCCAACACTTCTCTTAAATGCCGCAGATGATCTTCGAAAGTCTCGCTATATACCAAAAGATCGTCGAGATAATTATAGACGAAACGGAATTTCACGTCGTGAAAGACCGTGTCGAGAAGGCGAGTAAGTGTCTGGGCCCCCACAGCCAAACCCATGGGAACCCTTGTGTACTGGTACAAATTCCAGGGTACACAAAAAGCCGTATATGGTTTACTTTCCTTGGCAAGAGGTATCTGATGATAGGCCGCGTTCAGATCGATAATGGTATAAAATCTGGCCCCACTGAACCAATCAAAGGCCGAATGTAAATCAGGGAGGGGAACAGAATCCACCTCGATATTGGCGTTCAACTTCCGGTAATCAATAACCATTCTTTGTTTGCCACCAGGCTTTGGCACTAAAAATGCTGGACTGGCATAGCTGGAATGAGAAGGTTCAATCACCCCTTGGTCCAACAATTCTTGAACCTTCTCTCGCAGAATGGTCATCTTTGGAGGAGCAAACTTGTAAGGGTGTGACCTCACTATTTTCGAATCTGTAAGTCTGATTTTGTATTCCAGCAGGTGTGTGAGTCCCAAAGTAGGAGTTAACACCTCGGGAAATTCCTCACACAAATGATCTAAGGCCGTCTGCTGGGATGGAGTGAGATGATCTCGTGCAGAATCGGGACAAGCTACTTCTTGGATACCCGGCTTAGCGCCCTGGTACCCAAGGAACGGAATCAAAACCACCCGATTAAATTTAAAAAAACATTGGTGCGCTTGGATGTCCAGCACGAGACCACTTTTTGCGATGAAATCGGCACCAATGATACAATCCACTCCCAGAGCAGGAGAAACCAGAAAAGACCACACCCAAGAAAACCCATCGATTTTGATCTTAAAGGAAGTAACCCGGGAGATAGGCAAGATTTCCCGGGATGCCGTCCAGCATATTGCAGATGACTGTTCTGACCTTTTAATTAAACCCTGTCGTTCAAGGTCCGCATGTACCCGAGATGAAATGATGGATCGGGCTGAACCGGAGTCAACTAAGGCTCTGAGCTGACCCCCCTTTACCTCGAGCGACAGAAAGGGGCATACAGAAAGTTGTTGCGAGGTAGCTGACTGGACCTTGATGTTAGAAGATTGGGCTTTTAACGACTGCCTGGAGGTCAGCGGAAGTTGAACAGAATTGAAGCGGGGGGAAGACATCCTCCGAAATATCTTCCCCTGTCTACCTAGTTTTTTGGCGCTGGTCTAGACATAGGTGGTGCTGGTCGCGCGCGCCCTCGCGTACAATTTCTCGCCACGTGTCCCGGGCGGTTACAATTGTAACAAATCACGGAATTAGAATTCGTTTGCTGACGATTTCGAGCTGGCTGGGCCTGTCGGGGGAAGGTAGGCTCTCTGGTCCCTTCCGATGTCTGAGGTCTTGGTTCGGCTCGTCTACTGTCTCCTCTCGCATGGTCGGTCATCTGCATGGCCTCCGCCATAACACAGAGTCGCTCCAGGTCGGCAAACCACAGCGGCCGCTGGGCAAAAACTAATCGCAGACGGTCGTCGGCAGAGACGCCGTCGAGAATGTGTTGTACTACCTCTTCCTCCGACATGCCCATTCCCAGAATACGAGCTACCTCACGTATTCGCAGCACGTACTGGGCCAATGTTTCGCCCCGTGCCTGGACTCTATAAAAATGACGATGGCGCAATTGCTCCATCAATCGGCTAGGGATGAATGCCCTCAGCACCACCCGGTGGAACTCATCCACACCTTCTTTGCGTCGCATCACCTCCGCCACCCTGTCAGCCATGGTACCGCGACAGTAGGGGAAGATGAGTTCGAGCACCGTTCGCTCCAGCATACCCGGGTAGTCTTTCAACTCAAAGACTATTTTGAAAAAAGGTATTAGTTTGTCTGCCTCCAGTCCATCTACGACTGGAAGTTGTTGTATTATATGGGCAAGTGGGTTGGGCAGTTTGTTGTACGTTGCCGCCCCCGAACCAGTTTGTACAGGCTCTACTTCTCTGTATGAAGAAGTGTTCACAGCTGAGACCACGGACTCCTCAACAACCGGAACCGGGGTGGATGCTCTTACTGGTGGTGACCCTTGGAGGGTCGAGGTAATCTCTTGTATTATGTCTGGTATATTATATGGCGGCGGTATATTATATGGCGGTTCACTGACTTGTGCTTGTAAATTCTGCAGCCGATGAATTACGTGCTGCATACGTTGCCGGATCCGCCGGACACCGAGAGAGCATCCCGGTCCCTCCTCCAAACTTTCGACGGATTGAGCCAACTCCCGCAGCTCACCCCACCTTTCCGTACACCCTTCCCACTCACTCTCGGGGTCAGTGATAGTGACCCTGGAGAGCACATCACCCGCGGCCAGCGCTTCACGGAGCTGCCGCCGTAAGGCCTGGACATTGCCTCGGGGTTCTTTACCCCGGGCCCGGAGCTCGAACTCAATTTCCTCCCTTAAAAACAACTCAGGATTAATTGAACTCGTCCTCACTTCGCGGTCGGCACACTTAACACACACAACTTTAAAAACTAATTCTAAATAATACCAGAATTGGAAAAACTCAAGTACTCTACTTTCCAAAGAGTAGACTGCGGGTCCACCTACCGATGCGAGAAACTAGCCCACTACCTGAACTGCTCTCACTCTATCTCACCAGACAAAAGGAATGCGACACACACACAACACACACAACACGAAAAACAAAATACCGACCAACGAAAATTTATTTTAACAATTTCATGTTACTCCGGCTACCATCTATCGGCAGAAACCGACTGCCGATCGGGCCATACCGCATGATTACAAAAAAAGCAACACCTCCCCAAACATGGGCAAGGTAATCTCAAACTAACCAAGCACCGAACTGCGATAAGTCTTCCCCAGGGATTTCCCCTTCTAAAATTTCCTACCACGTGGCACTATTCACTATTCAAGCCGGGCAAGTACATATACATATATTTCAAAACCTTAAAGCTAACAAAAAATATTTTCAACTTCGGATATAGGGCCTTTAAAATTTTTCTAAGTTCTATTCGAACTTAACATTGTGGGAGTTCCACAATATTTCCTAAGTTTGCAAGCCCCGTCACACCCACAGGACCCACGGGTTGACCCTCATCGTAACCACGCTCTGCTACCAAATGAAACCCCACTTTATCTTGAGCAGTAAAAAAAAGAATTTTTTTTTTTATTGAGAAAAATTTTGAGAATTTTTTTTTGTTGTAAAGAGGGGCCACAAGTTAATTAAAACTAGGCTAAGGCCTAGAGAAGCTAAAAATTGCGCTGGATCCAGTGAGACGGGACTTGCAATGAAAACTCAAGAATTAAATAATTAACAAATCCCTTTTTATTATTCTATCTCATAACAATTTAATAATAAATAAATACAACAGTGATCTACAATTCCCCTTTAAATAGTTAAATAAATAAGTATACTCTCTCAACAAGGCCACCTGAAAAATATTTATTGAAATCAAGAAAATAATTTGCTATGTCACTCTATCAATGAATTGAAATTTAAAATAATAATTAACCTTGAAATAACGCTCCCATTAAACTATTTATTAAAATATAAAATTTATTTTATATGTTCCTTTTAGAATGCTGTATATAAATTAATGAAGATAAATGATTTCATTCCTTGTTACTATTAATAATAAAATAATTACTCAACAAATTAAATAAATTTTAAAGGTGACAATTCCTATCCTTGTTATAAGGTTAAATAAAATAAATTATTTCCTTAAAGAAATGATCAGCAACGATTATTGAGATAGAATACCTCCCTTAAAAAAAAAATGAAAAGGATATACCCACATGACTACATGTGTTAACTATCTGTTGTAAAAAGACATTGAACAATAAATCCCTATATCCCAAGTTCCCACCAAAAGTACAGTAAATGCATAATATTTATAACCCCCAAATTTTACACAGAAATATACACACATAACATGTTCCACAAGACAAAAATACATTATACAATAGTATACATAAAATACATAAAGGTCTCTTGCCACGCCCTTTTTTATATTACCCTTCTGGTGTATATAAATTCTGACTTCTTCTTTATACGAATCCCAATTAGGATTAGAAATTTACATTTATTAATTACCCTCATGGTGTGGGTTGATTACACCTCAGGTGTACGATAATGTATAGCATACAATTGTCCCCAGGACCTAATAAAATTCAAAACTAAGTGCCTAAGTACCTAATTACAGTGAGAAATAAAAATTGTTTAAAATAATGAACGCCCCCAGTTATCATAATTAATATAAAGAATTTATATATACTAAAATAGGGCCAATTAATGAAAAGAGAAAAATTGCATAATATTACCACCTTATAAAAAAATACACTTGGGTCAGAGACGGACATGTTCATTCAACTTTCGGCTTGTCTCAACAAACTTGTCTCGACAAACAAGTTGAAAGGTGTTTCGACATGCATAGCTTCTGGTTAGAACTAGTTGAAAATTCACCTACCTCCCCAGTAATTTTTTTTATACAAAAGAAATCAGCTGATTTTAAAAATAAGAGAATATATATATATATTTATACATAGTGAATTGAACATGAGAAATTACTAATAGCAAAACTGACTTAAAATCTGTAGAGAAACCCCTATAATGAAATGAGTGGAAATCTATGTTGGATGCTGTCTTGTAACCATATCAGTCTCTGAACTGACAATCTACTATAAATGTACTGAAATTTTACAATTAATTTTTTACTCAGTGTACACACTAAACTGTCCCATCAATTGGGGATCCTAATGAATGTTTAAAAACTTGAAATGTAGAAGCTGATGGTTATGTATAACTGGTCACGGGGTGTGGTGCCGTGTTGACTCTATGTGTAAATATAATTGGTTATTTGTCACCTGATTTGGGGTCCATGAAGGGTATTCTCTTTTATTAGTAAAGTGGCGATCTCATGATTGGCATTTTAGGTGTTGTGGTGGTGATCTAATTCTCCCCGGTGGCGAGTGTAGCTTTATGATGGACATCGTTCAGCCATGCAGCAGGACTTTTTTCTCTGTTCGGCGGACCCTGCTTACACATTATATTTTTAGTCAGAGACCACACACAAATGCCCCCACTGTTTGGACACCCTCCAAAATACATATATAAAGTCAACACCTAGTTATGTGCTACATAATTAAACTGGATAAAATTTATTTGGCCAACATGCCTTATTTAAAAATCTCTATAACAATTATTCTTTATAATTTGAACCTCACCTAATGTGAGTTCCTTGTATGCAATATAACAATTTATTTTGACTCTGTAACTTCTCATAAACTCATTACTTAGAGTGAATTTGTAGATACCACGTGGTGAAGAATTTGTTTAAAACACATAGTTTTTTACTACCCATAATTTGATAATACAATTAATTTGAATGGGACATCATTTACATTCAAGACGTGCCTGAGTAAGTCCTCAAATATTTGCATAAAGTTTTACTGTTAATCTTAGCCAACCTTATATCACTTACTAACGACGCATTGTGCAACATTACTCTGATGAACTCGTATCTCATTACACCGGTGTTAATTAAAGTTTAAACTTAATTATTTTGTTGTCAATGTACTCTACTTTATGTGCCGAGATTCTGACACTCAAATAATCTAGTTTTATTAGATTATAAAAACTTTACTAACAATTTGCGTATTGCACTTATACACGATGCAACAAGTGGGTATGCTTACTCAGGCTTACTTAAAAAAAACAGTTTTCTCCCGTGAAATATAGTATTTAATTAATATAAAGTAATCAAGACTCACCGCAGCCGTTTACGAATTATCTCTTCATTAGGTAGAAGAAGTTGTAGTTAAAATAATTCATCTCTCCACCGGGGTAAATATGGCGTCGGTCACCCACGAGGTATGTAGCCAGACAAACCTAAACTTGTATCTCAGCGTCGTCACCGTTTATGTAAGGAAAATCTCGCCAGGACGCAGCACTAGGAACGTTCATACCGCTTAGAGTCGGCCAGTGCCGCCCCCCAACCGCCGTTGTCTAAACTATTAATTTTTCCTATCCACGGGTAGGGCGCAGCACTAATTACCGCTTTAATTGTGTACTGCCTATAACTACAAGCAGTCTATTCCGACATTTCACGCGGGCTCACCGCTAGATATCAGCCCAGTTTATGATCGTCAATTACAGAACTCTCCGATATTAAAATGACTGAACTAGCGCTGAATCTTTTGACTCAGCACACCCTCACCCCAAAAGGGCAACATAGTTGCCCCAACATTAAAGGCCAGGAGGGTACCCTGCAGTGTACCTCTCCCCAAAAGAAACCGGTGGCCGTCGTGGTTGGGTTGGCTCAGCTGAGCTTGCTCTCAGGAGAACAGAATTCAAAAAGGAAAACGAAAGAGACGAAAGAAGAGATGTATTATGTAAGTGTGCGGGTGCTGCATGCTGACCTGATCAGAGTCCGCATACAGCACAAGAGAGAGAGACAGTAAAAGACAAAAGAAGGATTCCTACGTAGGTAGATCTTCCGATCTCCTGAGGCTCGCCCCCTTCGCCCGAACACGACTTCCACCTTAAACAAGGACATCCGTCCTATCTTTACGGGGACTAACCCCCTTCGAACGTTTTCGATAGCCCTCGACAACGTTTGAGTTTGGAAATGTGGCTTGTCACCAATTTTTGTTTGTCTCCCGGTACGCCCAGCCGGGCCGTCACCGGTGACGTAAATCCTATGATACGGTATGGCCCCGACCAACGGTAGCATAGCTTCGCAGCACGTTTGTCAGCGGCTGAGCTGAGTGGGTGGCTTTGGCAATAGACCCAGTCACCAATCCGGAAGGGGTTTGGAATACGCCCCTGATTATAACGCCGACGGACCCGCTCGCAGCAAATTCTTCCGAGCCACTCTCCATCTCACCGCAGTTTTATTATTGGGCTCCCGCGGCAGAAGATCTTCGATATCCCACAGGTTGGTCAACGGGAGTGCGGGCGAGAATCCAAACAAAATTTCAAAGGGCACGGCCTGATGACTGTCGTGTCTGGCCGTGTTGAAAGCTAATTGTAACCACTTCAAATTCTGATCCCAGGTGGTTTGTTGCTCAGCGTGATAAGCAATCAAGGCGGACCGGAGATTCCGATTGAATCTCTCCGCATGGGACGGTTGTGGGTAATAAGGGGAAGTGGTTACGTGTTTGATGCCACTGGCGAAACACATACGCCTGAATTCGTTTGAAATAAATTGCGGGCCATTGTCCGAAACAATGATGGTCGGAAGACCGAAATGCTGAAAAACGTGGTTCTGTAAAGCGTTGATGGTCAAACGAGCGGTTGCCTGCCGTAAGGGCAGTAGCCAGGCAAACTTTGAAAAAGCATCTACACAAACAAGCAGGTAAGCATTACCTGACTTGCTACGGGGGAACGGCCCCACGTAGTCAATAAACAACTTTTCCATTGGTCTGCTCGCCACCTCAGAAGATAACAACCCTAGTTTGGTGTTCTGGGCAGGCTTGCTCAAGCCACAAAGATGACAGTTTTTAACTCTCGTCGCGATGTCTCTATCCATGCCCTTCCAGATAAAATGTTTCCTAATACTGGAAATGGTCTTCGAAATTCCCTTGTGGCCTCCGATTCGGGAATCATGGTAATAGCTGAAGACCATGGGCACTAATTTGCTAGGCAGCACGATTTTAGGTGCTCGTCCTTTTTTCTCTCGACAACAGAGGACTCCCTTGGACAAGAAATAAGGGGCCTGTACGTTACCCTGCTTGATATTTTGGATGACTTGACCCAGCACTTCGTCGTTTAACTGATGGGGTAACACATCAGTGAAGGCTAATGGAAAATCTAGAAGAACGGAACAGGGTTGCTCAGCTTGGGCATCACTGGGTTGGGAAAACATGCGGGATAAGGCATCTGCAACCACATTCTGGGATCCCCTGATGTGTTGCACGGTGAACTTAAAGGATGAGATTTTCACCACCCATCTACCAATTTTACCCAGTTGCCGGGGATGAGCTAGAAGCCATGAGAGAGCCTGATTGTCGGTCTCGAGCAGGAACTCAGCATGTTCCAGGAAACGCCTGAACTTGTCTAGAGCGTACACAACAGCTAAACACTCTAGCTCATAAACGGATGATTTACGTTCTTGCTGGGTCAACGTGCGTGAGATAAAAGCCACAGGCTGCCTAGCGTCGTCAATAACTTGGGAAAGGACCGCTCCGAGCGCCACCGAACTCGCGTCCGTCTGCAAAATGAACGGCTTTGAAAAGTCGGGCATCCGCAACACCGGTGGGGAAATGATGGCTTCCTTTCAGGTAGAGAAAGCCTTCTGTTGGTTTTCCCCCCATGTAAACTTTGCCCCCTTCTTCCTCAGTTCATTCAAGGGAGCGGCAATTTCAGCGATGTTCGGTATGAAACGCCTATAAAAATTTATCATACCAACGAATCTCGCTATGCCCTTCGCATCCCTAGGCGGAGGAAAGTCACGGATGCCCTGTGTCCTCTCTTGGTCTACCGTCACGCCCTTGTGTGAAATTAAATGGCCCAAGAAAGAAATACTCTCTTGGGCGAAACGAACCTTTTCGGGATTGACAGTGAGGCCAGGCTCTCTTAAGCGACCCAACACTTCTCTTAAATGCCGCAGATGATCTTCGAAAGTCTCGCTATATACCAAAAGATCGTCGAGATAATTATAGACGAAACGGAATTTCACGTCGTGAAAGACCGTGTCGAGAAGGCGAGTAAGTGTCTGGGCCCCCACAGCCAAACCCATGGGAACCCTTGTGTACTGGTACAAATTCCAGGGTACACAAAAAGCCGTATATGGTTTACTTTCCTTGGCAAGAGGTATCTGATGATAGGCCGCGTTCAGATCGATAATGGTATAAAATCTGGCCCCACTGAACCAATCAAAGGCCGAATGTAAATCCGGGAGGGGAACAGAATCCACCTCGATATTGGCGTTCAACTTCCGGTAATCAATAACCATTCTTTGTTTGCCACCAGGCTTTGGCACTAAAAATGCTGGACTGGCATAGCTGGAATGAGAAGGTTCAATCACCCCTTGGTCCAACAATTCTTGAACCTTCTCTCGCAGAATGGTCATCTTTGGAGGAGCAAACTTGTAAGGGTGTGACCTCACTATTTTCGAATCTGTAAGTCTGATTTTGTATTCCAGCAGGTGTGTGAGTCCCAAAGTAGGAGTTAACACCTCGGGAAATTCCTCACACAAATGATCTAAGGCCGTCTGCTGGGATGGAGTGAGATGATCTCGTGCAGAATCGGGACAAGCTAATTCTTGGATACCCGGCTTAGCGCCCTGGTACCCAAGGAACGGAATCAAAACCTCCCGATTAAATTTAAAAAAACATTGGTGCGCTTGGATGTCCAGCACGAGACCACTTTTTGCGATGAAATCGGCACCAATGATACAATCCACTCCCAGAGCAGGAGAAACCAGAAAAGACCACACCCAAGAAAACCCATCGATTTTGATCTTAAAGGAAGTAACCCGGGAGATAGGCAAGATTTCCCGGGATGCCGTCCAGCATATTGCAGATGACTGTTCTGACCTTTTAATTAAACCCTGTCGTTCAAGGTCCGCATGTACCCGAGATGAAATGATGGATCGGGCTGAACCGGAGTCAACTAAGGCTCTGAGCTGACCCCCCTTTACCTCGAGCGACAGAAAGGGGCATACAGAAAGTTGTTGCGAGGTAGCTGACTGGACCTTGATGTTAGAAGATTGGGCTTTTAACGACTGCCTGGAGGTCAGCGGAAGTTGAACAGAATTGAAGCGGGGGGAAGACATCCTCCGAAATATCTTCCCCTGTCTACCTAGTTTTTTGGCGCTGGTCTAGACATAGGTGGTGCTGGTCGCGCGCGCCCTCGCGTACAATTTCTCGCCACGTGTCCCGGGCGGTTACAATTGTAACAAATCACGGAATTAGAATTCGTTTGCTGACGATTTCGAGCTGGCTGGGCCTGTCGGGGGAAGGTAGGCTCTCTGGTCCCTTCCGATGTCTGAGGTCTTGGTTCGGCTCGTCTACTGTCTCCTCTCGCATGGTCGGTCATCTGCATGGCCTCCGCCATAACACAGAGTCGCTCCAGGTCGGCAAACCACAGCGGCCGCTGGTCAAAAACTAATCGCAGACGGTCGTCGGCAGAGACGCCGTCGAGAATGTGTTGTACTACCTCTTCCTCCGACATGCCCATTCCCAGAATACGAGCTACCTCGCGTATTCGCAGCACGTACTGGGCCAATGTTTCGCCCCGTGCCTGGACTCTATAAAAATGACGATGGCGCAATTGCTCCATCAATCGGCTAGGGATGAATGCCCTCAGCACCACCCGGTGGAACTCATCCACACCTTCTTTGCGTCGCATCACCTCCGCCACCCTGTCAGCCATGGTACCGCGACAGTAGGGGAAGATGAGTTCGAGCACCGTTCGCTCCAGCATACCCGGGTAGTCTTTCAACTCAAAGACTATTTTGAAAAAAGGTATTAGTTTGTCTGCCTCCAGTCCATCTACGACTGGAAGTTGTTGTATTATATGGGCAAGTGGGTTGGGCAGTTTGTTGTACGTTGCCGCCCCCGAACCAGTTTGTACAGGCTCTACTTCTCTGTATGAAGAAGTGTTCACAGCTGAGACCACGGACTCCTCAACAACCGGAACCGGGGTGGATGCTCTTACTGGTGGTGACCCTTGGAGGGTCGAGGTAATCTCTTGTATTATGTCTGGTATATTATATGGCGGCGGTATATTATATGGCGGTTCACTGACTTGTGCTTGTAAATTCTGCAGCCGATGAATTACGTGCTGCATACGTTGCCGGATCCGCCGGACACCGAGAGAGCATCCCGGTCCCTCCTCCAAACTTTCGACGGATTGAGCCAACTCCCGCAGCTCACCCCACCTTTCCGTACACCCTTCCCACTCACTCTCGGGGTCAGTGATAGTGACCCTGGAGAGCACATCACCCGCGGCCAGCGCTTCACGGAGCTGCCGCCGTAAGGCCTGGACATTGCCTCGGGGTTCTTTACCCCGGGCCCGGAGCTCGAACTCAATTTCCTCCCTTAAAAACAACTCAGGATTAATTGAACTCATCCTCACTTCGCGGTCGGCACACTTAACACACACAACTTTAAAAACTAATTCTAAATAATACCAGAATTGGAAAAACTCAAGTACTCTACTTTCCAAAGAGTAGACTGCGGGTCCACCTACCGATGCGAGAAACTAGCCCACTACCTGAACTGCTCTCACTCTATCTCACCAGACAAAAGGAATGCGACACACACACAACACACACAACACGAAAAACAAAATACCGACCAACGAAAATTTATTTTAACAATTTCATGTTACTCCGGCTACCATCTATCGGCAGAAACCGACTGCCGATCGGGCCATACCGCATGATTACAAAAAAAGCAACACCTCCCCAAACATGGGCAAGGTAATCTCAAACTAACCAAGCACCGAACTGCGATAAGTCTTCCCCAGGGATTTCCCCTTCTAAAATTTCCTACCACGTGGCACTATTCACTATTCAAGCCGGGCAAGTACATATACATATATTTCAAAACCTTAAAGCTAACAAAAAATATTTTCAACTTCGGATATAGGGCCTTTAAAATTTTTCTAAGTTCTATTCGAACTTAACATTGTGGGAGTTCCACAATATTTCCTAAGTTTGCAAGCCCCGTCACACCCACAGGACCCACGGGTTGACCCTCATCGTAACCACGCTCTGCTACCAAATGAAACCCCACTTTATCTTGAGCAGTAAAAAAAAGAATTTTTTTTTTTATTGAGAAAAATTTTGAGAATTTTTTTTTTTTGTAAAGAGGGGCCACAAGTTAATTAAAACTAGGCTAAGGCCTAGAGAAGCTAAAAATTGCGCTGGATCCAGTGAGACGGGACTTGCAATGAAAACTCAAGAATTAAATAATTAACAAATCCCTTTTTATTATTCTATCTCATAACAATTTAATAATAAATAAATACAACAGTGATCTACAATTCCCCTTTAAATAGTTAAATAAATAAGTATACTCTCTCAACAAGGCCACCTGAAAAATATTTATTGAAATCAAGAAAATAATTTGCTATGTCACTCTATCAATGAATTGAAATTTAAAATAATAATTAACCTTGAAATAACCCTCCCATTAAACTATTTAATAAAATATAAAATTTATTTTATATGTTCCTTTTAGAATGCTGTATATAAATTAATGAAGATAAATGATTTCATTCCTTGTTACTATTAATAATAAAATAATTACTCAACAAATTAAATAAATTTTAAAGGTGACAATTCCTATCCTTGTTATAAGGTTAAATAAAATAAATTATTTCCTTAAAGAAATGATCAGCAACGATTATTGAGATAGAATACCTCCCTTAAAAAAAAAAATGAAAAGGATATACCCACATGACTACATGTGTTAACTATCTGTTGTAAAAAGACATTGAACAATAAATCCCTATATCCCAAGTTCCCACCAAAAGTACAGTAAATGCATAATATTTATAACCCCAAAATGTACACAGAAATATACACACATAACATGTTCCACAAGACAAAAATACATTAAACAATAGTATATATAAAATACATAAAGGTCTCTTGCCACGCCCTTTTTTATATTACCCTTCTGGTGTATATAAATTCTGACTTCTTCTTTATACGAATCCCAATTAGGAATAGAAATTTACATTTATTAATTACCCTCATGGTGTGGGTTGATTACACCTCAGGTGTACGATAATGTATAGCATACAATTGTCCCCAGGACCTAATAAAATTCAAAACTAAGTGCCTAAGTACCTAATTACAGTGAGAAATAAAAATTGTTTAAAATAATGAACGCCCCCCAGTTATCATAATTAATATAAAGAATTTATATATACTAAAATAGGGCCAATTAATGAAAAGAGAAAAATTGCATAATATTACCACCTTATAAAAAAATACACTTGGGTCAGAGACGGACATGTTCATTCAACTTTCAGCTTGTCTCAACAAACTTGTCTCGACAAACAAGTTGAAAGGTGTTTCGACATGCATAGCTTCTGGTTAGAACTAGTTGAAAATTCACCTACCTCCCCAGTAATTTTTTTTATACAAAAGAAATCAGCTGATTTTAAAAATAAGAGAATATATATATATATATTTATACATAGTGAATTGAACATGAGAAATTACTAATAGCAAAACTGACTTAAAATCTGTAGAGAAACCCCTATAATGAAATGAGTGGAAATCTATGTTGGATGCTGTCTTGTAACCATATCAGTCTCTGAACTGACAATCTACTATAAATATACTGAAATTTTACAATTAATTTTTTACTCAGTGTACACACTAAACTGTCCCATCAATTGGGGATCCTAATGAATGTTTAAAAACTTGAAATGTAGAAGCTGATGGTTATGTATAACTGGTCACGGGGTGTGGTGCCGTGTTGACTCTATGTGTAAATATAATTGGTTATTTGTCACCTGATTTGGGGTCCATGAAGGGTATTCTCTTTTATTAGTAAAGTGGCGATCTCATGATTGGCATTTTAGGTGTTGTGGTGGTGATCTAATTCTCCCCGGTGGCGAGTGTAGCTTTATGATGGACATCGTTCAGCCATGCAGCAGGACTTTTTTCTCTGTTCGGCGGACCCTGCTTACACATTATATTTTTAGTCAGATACCACACACAAATGCCCCCACTGTTTGGACACCCTCCAAAATACATATATAAAGTCAACACCTAGTTTAATTATTATTCAATGAGTTTCATGTTAGAAACTAGTTAATACTCTCAAAGGAGGATAACCTCAATTTAGCCATTGTCCGGCATATATGAACATTTTACCAACGTTAGACGTAAGATATTATTGGTGTCTACCATAATCAAGTAATTATTGTAAAGTTTAATAACTGGTGGCAGTCAATTTCATTAGTATTGTTGTAGATCCAAAGAATTCATGCCTGAGAAAAAATATAAATAATATTTAGTACATTTAATTAAAGTACTGGTAGCGTTGCCACCTACTGAGCTAGAATTATCATAAGCCAAGTCGATTTATTGTCGAATAAAATTTTATTTAAATGAGATTAGAAACAATCAAAAATAATTGAAAGAAAATAATAAATGAATTGTTAATCAAATTAATTTAAAACGACTTGTTATTTTCATAATTGATATTTTTATTTACAAAAGTTGGATTTTTCAAGCAACCTTAATGATTACGTTGGCAGTGCCGATCTGGAGGCGCTACATATTTTTTAAATTATCCAACCAAAATAAATGAATTAACATCATAGTAAACAAGAATACTTATATTAAATAAATGATTTCAAAACACCAAATAAATTATTAATTTCTTTAATAACAATAAATTTATGGAATGCTAATCACAGGTTCCATATGGCGCCCAATTTATTTTAAATCCACTCTTAAATCAATTTCGATAGTGAAGACCATATCAAAGACAATACAATCAATTAACTCAAAACATTACAATAGAATAATATTACCTGATTCGAGATTACAAAGATGTACCAACTTAGTAAGTATATTATATATAACTTATTAGAAGAGATACACATACAACGCGTGGGTTAAAATACTGACATATTAAAATGTATATTAATGTTTACAAATTGTATGTGTCTGTTAGAAAAGGGTTGTTAGATTTTTTTTATACAATGGTGTGAAGTATCATGGAAAGCAGATTAGAAACACAGCCTTGAGTGTGCATACTGTCACAGAATGCAGAATGTACATAATGATCACTAAAATTCCACTTAACCTGTGGAAGTGTTTCTAGAAAGATTCCAACAACTGGGCATGGAGAACCAGTTAGAGGTCTGGTTTTAACTAGCTGAAACAAACGAAAGCCATGGTCTTGACAAACAAAGCATTATCACAGTCTATGCTTTTAATGATGTAATTTATGAAAATTTCAATACTTACCATGTAATTTCACTGAATAATAATTATGGTGCAACCAAATAATATGACAAAGCAAATGACAATCAGTACATCTGCAGTAAACATAACTAGAACTGAAGGTTCACAAATAAACATATATAAAAATCAGTAAGAGTTATGTTTTTTCGGGAGCCACTTGCCTTAACCTAACCTGTGCTCAATGGGTTAGTCTAATGGACCTGAGGGGGAGGATTTCTTAAAGGGAATATAGTGTATTTTAAGTGTTGCAGATTGTTTAAACAGGACAATGACACAGTAATCATGTGCCACAAATATGGATCATGACCCTGGTTTTTGATTTTTCAGGTTCTTTGAGCATGTACTATAGGAATTGGGGCCCTCCTGACCATTACAAGGAAAAGCTGAGAAATAAGGTGAGGCCCTGAAAATGGAATTTGGAGTCAGATGGGATGAAGTAGGTAGGGGAGTAAAATAAACAATGTTAACAATGTTTATAAAGAGGAGAATGGGAACCTAGATTTGACATATACTGAGGATATATTGACGATTAACAGTTTTCAAAGAAACAGTAAAAATAGAAGGGGTAGATATGAAGACTAAAACTCTTCAATTGGATAGAGTGGTGTGCTCTGTGAAGAGATGATGAAAGTAAAACATGGAAGTGATATGAATGAAGATGATGATACAGGTCAAAACACATGGAAAAACACAACATAGTGGTGATAATCTCACACACACACACACACACACACACACACACATACACACTTTTAACACTTTCTGATCTAAGCCCGAGTACATCTTGGGCAGTATACTTTTGCCTGGTAACACTGCCCAAGTCGTGTATTCGCTCGCTTTACTGTCACATTATGGATACGTCTCGGGTTTAGTCATCACAAAATGCTTTTGTGTCAATATACAATTGTGTACAGTGCAATCTATTTTAAATTTTCATAAATATAATTGACTTTTAAACAGCTGACACAATTTGTTTTTAGCATGGTTCCTAACCTCTTTCACTGTACGTTTATCGTTAGCATGTGTTCATTGCTTTTCTAAATAAAATGAGCGAAGTATTCAATGAAATTAACGTAAAGCCTTTATGTATGCCATAATGTTCCCAAATGTACCACTGAATTGCCAATTACCTATAGAACCTTGGCATCCCAATTCTTTTATTTTATAAAAAAATTTATATTTTGAAAAAAATAGTATTATTTTATTTGTGTAACTCTGTGTATATATTAATTTGACGTTTTAATAAAGTAATGTTTGAAAATTTGTTTAATATATACTACATGTATACAAATAAAAAGTGTTAAGAAATACACAGCCAGGAAAGTTGGCAAAATTGGGGAGGCTGGAAGGATTATACAGATAACTATACTCTCAGGCTGGGAAATGTTAAACGGCTTAATGAATTGCAATTAAAATGAAACATTAATTTTAAAATTGAATAAAAATGAGAAATTATACATACAATTCTTGTTTTTACCCTACATCAATATAACAGAATTAGAGTAATGTTATACAATACCTTGTCTGCAAGGGGTTCTTCATTGGTACCTTCTAATATCAATTCTTCCTTTATTATAACAGATATGTCTGAACAAGGAGAGTCCAAACTTTCTGGTATTGCACTAATGACATTCAACAATTCACAATTTGATTTATTTTGTAGTTTACATTTCTGTACTGTAGTAGTCTGTGTAGTCAATTCGTCTACAGTGAACTCTTCTTTGGTAACAGTGTTTGTATCTGATGGTGATCCATCTTCCAGAGACAATTCTTGCCCGTGCACATAGTATTGTCTACTGTAGATCTGTAAAAGAAAAAATCCATTTCATGACTTCATAAACAGTGCTACAAAAAAGGTATAGTACACATAAAAAAAGTTTTTATACTATATATATATGATTTTAATTTTTTCAACAAGTAGAGAAGGGGTGATACCACAAAAATGAAATACCCAATACCCAAGGCACACTTGAATAAGCATCACAGGAGTGCATATCCAGACAGATATGCTCTCAAGGGAAGGTTGCCTCCAGAATCCTCGAAGATGATTACACGAAAATCTTGATAAAAGATCTGATTTTAATTTTTACATTCTTGACTTTTAATTGCTTTTTCAAACAGTTTTTACTGAATTTCTATTTACTTATATATTGGCAGCAAACTATAATAAAATGACAGTATTAGGAGTACAAACAAGTTTAGTAAATCTTTGCTAAAATTTAGTTTTAAGGTTTAGTAAATCAACAGTATTGAAACTGTATATTCCAATGCCAGTACTTACTGGAAAAGTAACCACAAAATGCAAGTACAGTAAGATACTCATGTAATAACATAATAAATTTTTATAATCTAAACACAGTAGTCAAAGTACTGTTATGAATGTCGTATGTATTGTGATCTTGTACAAATGGAATGAATTACTGAACACCACAGAAATCTATATTTGCAAACTGTACAAAGCTGTTTATACAAACAAACAAAAAATGTATCCTATAATAGTTCTAGCTATACAACTGTCTGAAACACACAATACAACAAATAATACATATTGCCACATAATAAAAGTAAACAATCCACACACAAATAAAGGATTAGCCTTTGATTACTTGAAAACTAGTCAAACTTAGCCTTTGAAACTTGATTACTAGTTAAAACTAGTAATCAGTCACTCTTTTTCCTTTTCCACAATAATAATATAAGAAAACATGAAGTGGTCATATACACCCACTGTGGTCCCTCATAGTTGATATAACTATGGCGAGAGTTGATACAACTTGGTAGGCATATATGACCACTTCGTTTGTGTTGAAGTCTAATCGCTCCCAGCATATCCTAGCTCTTGCCCAGTTGTAGGAACCTACTGAAGGAATAATATTTTATTACTCATATCTTTCTATATGTAGCCTGTATGTGTTTGTGTGAGTGTTTGATGATTGCTACATGGTTAGCCTTTTGAAAAACGATAAGTGGCAGATGCCGCACAATATCATTACATAATATCAGAAAGAGGCACATAAAATCTATTGACAACAAACTGATTCACATTGCAGTAAAAAAAAAGAAAATATTATAGCATTTCCTCTTTTTCACATTCATGTTTCGTTTCAGTATACGTGTATAATTTCCAATGTATTTTTTTTATTTCGCTTTTTGAATGTTGCTGCATTCACTTCGTTATGCAAAAATAAAGTGTTTTCTTAGTAGTGGAATATGTGTTACTGCAGTTATTAGATTACAGTTCAAAATTGTCAAACATTTTTCTACATTATAGTTTGTTGTTTACCTAGTATTGTTTTTATAAAACAAACTGACAAATAAATCTTCTTGTACTCAAAGGCTGATTACATCTGGGATTCATAAAAGGAAATCGCCTTTAACTTTAAAGGAAGCTTTTAGCTTACTTATGACATTTAAAACTTGAGATATGACTTGACCATTATACTTAAAGGTATTTATAATGAGAGACAAAGAAAATATTATTCATAATCGAAAAACAACCTGTTACCAACAAACATCTAGAATAAGAATTTTATAAAGATACAAAATGTGAATCCAACTACATGTTTGTGTTCCCAGTGAGTATAGTGGTCATACAGAAAAATCGGCCGACAAATGGTCATATGGGCTACAGAGACAATTTTTCTGTACAATATTTGAGAGGTTGTATATGCCCACTATGGTCATTTAAAGTGTTAATATACTGTCAAATAACATCCACTGAATCACAGAACTCAACTGGTTGAATCTGCTGCAGTACACTGTATGTATATAGGCCACACCAGCTGTTGGATAACATTATTTACTAGATAATTCTACCTAATTGCAGGATAATCATTCAGTATTTCAATGGCACAGAAGGATAAAGAATTTCTAATTTGAGTAACCTGCATTTAATGACTGGACAATTTCTTCAGACCTCGCATTTATTCTAATAGCATCCAAGTCAATCATCTCATGTACTATACAGTAAACCCTCGATTTAACGGACTAATTGGGGCTGAGGGGTGTTCGTAAAATCGAAAGTCCGTTAAATCGCAAATTTTGTTTTTTGAGGATATATTTAAATCAAATAGGCCTATAACACTTGAAATTTTAATACTATTAATATCATGCAAATACCGTATTGTTCCGAATACAAGCCGCACTTTTTCTCCTAAAAATATGGTCGCTAATTTGGCCTGCGGCATGCATTCGCGCGCTAACGAAATTCGAAGTTATACCTGACTTCTGGCGGGACTTTGGTATCTATGAGTTACTGCCTAAGCAACAGCAGTTTGCCTGGCTGTAGTTAACTCTGGCGTTATGATTTATGACTACAACCGAATGTTTTAACAGCAAACTGAAGAAAGAATAGGAAGATAAAGTGTAAGTGCGTGCGAACGCGCACGTGCTCGCACCCTTCTGTAGGCAGCAAGACAAAGGATGAGTAGAGGGGGTGTGAGTAACATGTTTCTAAATAACGGGTAAACTGCCAGTGTGGTTTTCTATTGTAACAGCGACAACATCGCTTATCTGTACTTTGTTTTCATTCCGCATTTTTGTAGTGCGTCTGCGGTATGAGATATATTGTGGAGACTAAAGGCACGCAGTCAAATCAAATTAAACGTAACCCGTACGATGCGAATTATAAATTAATTGTCATACAAAATGTAGACAAAACATGCAATCGCGAAGCCGCAAGGAAATTCGATATTGATGAATCCTGTATTCGACGATGCAGAAAACAGAAGGAACGACTTTTAAATGCAAATACTGCGCGACGAGCATTCGTGGGACTTCATGTTGGGCATTTTGTAGCAGTAGAGTCCAGCGTCTGTGAATGCGTACGGCTTTTAAGAAGGCAAGGACTCCCTGTCACTAGACATGTTTTAAAATTAAAACTTTAGAAATCGTAGAAGAATTAAAAGTCTCCGGTTTCAAAGCCAGCTTCGACGAATGATGCGGCGAAATGGATTTGCGCTTAAATGACATACATCATTCGCGCTAAAACTAAAGAGTGACTATGAAGAAAACTCCTACAGTATCAGCAGTTGGTCATTCATTTACGCAAGAAGCATAATTATTCACTTGAACACATGGGAAATGCCGATGAAACACCCGTATTTTTTATTTATGCAGTGGCGGCTCGTCAGGTGACGCAGGTGAAGCGCTGCTTCACCTAAAATAACTGGTTCAGTGTGTTTCTTTTTACACAAAATTATTTTCAATTTTGTGTTTAAAAATATTTTTTAAAATTAAATTTCGTCTGTATAATAATTAAAATAACATTTACACGCGATGGAAATAGGTTACAGAAGCTGGACATCGTTGCGATCGTAAGCCTACTGGTGGCGGAAAGGATGATTCTGGTCGCAGAAGCAGCTTTCTGCAACTTGTATACTGCATCAGTTAATACGTCACTAACAATGCTTGGTTTATGACGGTTGCCATGACAACGTATAGCCTTACTCAGCGTTCCCCCACCCACGTGAAGCAGTGTCGAAGTGCTGTTTCTCAATTGTGTACATATACAGTGCTTTACCCATCCAGCGCGTTTGTTTTGTTCGTTGTATTTGATCGTGCGTGAAGTTTTTACAGAATGATTCCTTCATATGACCCAGTATGTGTTTTATTAGAAACACCATTTTCAAGATGGAATAATGAT
Organism: Magicicada septendecula; assembly: GCA_034769895.1. Lineage (NCBI taxonomy): Eukaryota > Metazoa > Arthropoda > Insecta > Hemiptera > Cicadidae > Magicicada > Magicicada septendecula. Next base: position 73,826,341 of record CM068372.1, on the reverse strand, counting down.
GATAAGAAGAACTTTTAAGCTGTTAAAAACCTATGCCTATATTGAAAGTAAATAAAGGGCAAGGTGTACAATCGCAACTTTAAACAAAATTGGTATTCAACGTTCGAGTGGTTGTGTGGCAGTTATTATTTAAATAAACTTTTTTGTACGCCCTGCTTAATTATTAGTGTTAAATCAAGTGCGTGAAATAAGAACGGCTTTGATGATTTCGGTAACGTTACTCGTGCTCTTTCCATACATGAAGGTTCTTCTGAGCACATGCTTTGTGCATTGAGTTTTTCAAAACTAAAGAAAAATTTAAGTACTATCGAGGATGCTTTGAAGGAAAATTCTAGGTTGTATGTTAAACACTTCAATGACAACGTTCGGCTTAACAGACATTTCATGCATCTTCCTATTCGTGCAGTTCTTTACTTGGGTAAACAAGAATTAGCATTTCGCGGTCACCACGAAGAGTTATCATCTATTAATCGCGGAAATTTTAAAGAACTGCTAGAAACCTTCGTATCGATAAGCCCTGTAAATATTCAAGAACACTATAAAAAAATCTTACCCGTCTTTGCCGGCAATTCTAAGACTATTCGGAATGAAATAATTGACTGCATTTCACAATATATTGATGAGCACTTCGCAAAGAAAATAGAAGATAGTACATTTTATTTAATTCAAGTGGATGATTCCACAGACAATGTCCACAAATCTCAATGTAGCATCATAATTAGATACGTTATTCCCGGAGGAAAGGAGGAAAGCTGGTGGAAAGATTTTTGAGATTTTATGATGTTAGTTCCAGTCGGACTGCCGACACACTGTTTCACGTTGTGTTATAGTCCCTCGAAAAATTTGACTATAAATCAAAACTTATTCCCCAGTGTTTTGATGGTCAGGGGAATTAAATGTTCTTCAGGCAAAAATCAAAGAAGTAGTGCCACAAGCGGTTTTTGTTCACTGCATGGCGCATCGGTTGAATCTAGTGCTACAACAAAGCTGCAACATCATTTCGCAATGTCGGATATTTTTTTGCAACTGTTAACGGTTTACCGTCTTTTTTCCACAGTTCTGCTAGGCGAACTTACGCAGTAGACACAGTCGTTGGAAGACGAATCCCTACTTTCGTTATTACGCGATGGAAGTCCAATTCCAAAATTGTGAATAGCCTACTATATATAACGAATGGGATTCATTAAAAGAAGTATTCACTAAAATTGTGAACGATTCAAATTATGATCAAACATCAATTAGGCAGAGTGATGGCTTCTTAAATAAATTTAATGATTTTGAATTTACGCTTTGGTTGTCGTTTTTAACGATATTTTTGGAGCCACGGATGCTCTCTTCGATGTGCTACAAAAGAATCATTTGACATTAATTTCTGTATCTCGCAAGTTAAAAATACGCAAACACTCATAAATAGCTAAAGAACTGATGATGCATTTATGAAAATTTTCGATTTAGCTGCTTCAAAAACAACAGTTCCAACTGAATACCATGAATGGCAGAAAAGAATTACACTCACACGAGATCAACTTTTTGAAAAATACAAAATTCTGTATTATGATATTTTAGATAACCTTTCAGTGCAAATAGCCACACGTTTTAATGATATGGAAAAGCTTCAGTTTGTTACATTAATGGATACTTCAAAGTTCGTAACGTATTTTGAAAACTTTCCCACGGATGCATTAAGTAACTTAAAGGTGTGCTACCCTAATCTGTTTACCGATTTCCAAAGACTGAAAAACGAATTACAGCTTATTTATGAGGATAAGCAATACAGACAAATGGAAACACTAAATTTTATGGAACTTTTAGCTGTCAACAGGAACATCTTTAAAGAAGCTTACAAACTGTTTTGTTTAATAGTAACTATTCCATCCAAAAGCGTTTCCGTAGAACGAAGTTTTTCTTGTTTAAAAAGAATAAAATCATACCTGCGCAATACAATGACAGAGGACAGACTTACTAACTTATCAAAAATTTCCATAGAAAAGGAACTGTTAAACGAATTAATTAATGTACAACCATTTTATGACGACATTATCGACAAGTTTGCATATTTGAAAGAGAGGAGAATTGACCTTGTGTTCAAGAAATAAAATGCAAGCCTGTAAGTACTTACTATTTTTAACTACTTTATTTGTAAATTTTATTAACATACTTTTCTTTTGTCTCCATATTATTCATGATTCCAAAACAGGAAGAAACATATTCACATAAATGATTTGGGGGGGGGGGACTGCCACCGATTCTGCTTCACCAATCCTCGAATCCACGAGCCGCCACTGTATTTATGTATATTTACGGTGTACCAAAAGGGAACCAAATCTGTAACAGTAAAGATTACGGGAAATGAAAAATTACGTGCTACTGTAATGCTTGCTGTATTAGCCGATGGACGAATATTTCACAGTGAAATAAGATGCATATCAGTATATAGCCTATTGTTCAGTGTTAGTCATTGTGATGTCTTCCACTGAACGTGTGCGACCCTTGTGTCAACGACAACGCAAAGACAGGGATCGTGAAGAATTAAATGAATTCTTGATGAATACTCCGTTCTCATAAAATACAATTGAAGATGAGAAAATTTGCATGTTTCAAAACAAGAAGAAAAGAAACAAAAGAATGCTGCGGTAGCCAAGCAATATCGCCAGAACAGGAGAGTCTGCAGTTTATGCACAGTTTACGTTTCAAAAGCCTAAAAACATTATCGTGCTTTGATGTTTTTTTTTTTTTTTTTTTTTTTTTAATCGTTTTGTCTGTCAATTCTGTCCGTTAAATCCGAAGTCCGTTAAACCGATGGTTTACTGTACTAGAAGCTACACACAAAAGCAGGGTTTCAGAAGCAGTGGTTTAGTGTGCATTTTGTCAATTGAGAGTTATTGTGTGCACAAATCTATACTTGGTAATTTGTATTATTTATTGCAACTACAGTGAAACGTAGCCAGATGATCGCCCTTTTAAGACGAAACCCTCCCATTGCATTCAATAGATAGAACGGATTTTTATATTGCCATAAGACTAATGAATTACTGAGCCCTACACAATGACCACATCTTTGCCAATTGGCAACCTCTAGCTTTAGGTTGAAAATATGACATCACCTATTGAAAACGACCACCCAGTCAGTAAAAATGTTCACTGCAGTTCTCAGAACTTCGGGAAAACCACGCTTTTGTACTATACTGAGGCAGAATGCTATTCACTTATCCTAACAGTACTTTCAGCCATCATATTTCAATGCAGGTAGAGAAGTTCAATATGCCCGTAACTTTCACTGCCTAACAATTCCTTGATGAAGGTTGTTGTTACTTTAATGCATAAGACAGAGAGGAAAGTTTTGTTGCTTCATTATTTAAAATGAGTGAGACAAATGAAAAAATTATGCAACAGTTTTGCCCCCAGTGCGCAGTCAGCCTAATTTTCAACAGTTTGTGTAGTCGTAGCTACTTTTGGAATGCCTGTTATTTGTCCTAGTGTACCATTTCTTGGTTGTGATGGTAAGTGGTGTTAAAAGAAAACGGTCACTACTTTTAATTAGATGAGAGAATATCCATGATCAATGAAAGTAAAAATGGCAAATCGCAAAGAGAATTAGCTAAACTATTTAATTGTGGTAAAACACAAATTCAAAAATATGCTGACTAACCAGAATCAATATGTCAAATAATGGAAGAAAATTGCAACAAAAATGTGAAGAAAAGAGGGTTGTAACCATTTGAAGAAGTAAATGGCGCTGTTTTAGAGTGGTATAATCATGCTGATTCTACAAGAATACCAATAAGTGGCCCCACACTACAAGAAAAAGCATGTACATTTGCTTCAGATTTTGGTGTAAAAAATAGTAGTGCAAGTAATGCCTGGCTCAATAAGTTTCACATTCTATATAACACAGTCGTCTAATCAAAGTGTGGGGAAAGTGCTGACATGAATCAAGATATCAACATTGATAATTGGAAGACAAGAGTGCAGCAGATTACATGTGGATATTCTGAATGTGATATTTTTTATATGGTTGAGATGACACTTTTCTGTAGAGCAATTCCTGACAGGTCATTAACTCTGAAAAGACAACAGTGTAAAGGTGGAAAATGGCCAAACAGAAGTTAACAATAGCACTCTGTGTTAATGTTTGTGGGGAGACAGAACAACCTCTTGTGACTTGTGATACACACACTGGTCTGTCCAAGGTGCTTCAAAATACTGACATTTCGCTTCTCGGTGTGACTTGGCATGCTAACAGGAAAGCTTGAATGATGTATGAAAAATGTGTGTGGCTAGGTACTTTAAATCAAAAAATGTGCTGCCAAGATAGCATTCCTCTTTTTCTGTGGATACTGCACCAAGAGACATTGTCAAATGTAGAAAATAAAAAATTTTTTCCAGCAAACACGACATCTTGTATTCAGTCAGTGGACCAAAGAGTAATAAAAGCTTTCAAAGTTAATTACAGTTTGTGTTCACAAAAGCTTTTGTATTCGCTTGTGGAATGGACAAACTTCATAGCATGAATTGGCCACGTTGGTGATGATAGTAAATGCTATTAGCTGGATTAATTGTGCATGGAATGAAGTGAAACCAGAGACAATTAGAAAATATTTCATTCATTGTGGTTTTTTTGTTAGCTGATGGTGAGTGTTCAGTGGATATCTATAAAGGTAATGACAGTGGATATGATCTGACTAAATTGTGTGATGCTGCCAATGTAGAAGTTGACTTATATTCAGTGGACAAATGCACTGAATATTTTAGTGAAGATGAAAATTGCGATGGGAATGTTGCAGAATTAAATCTAAACCATGAGAGTGATGATGAAAGCAAAAATGAAGACATAAGGGATCGACTTAAATGATGCACTTCCTAGTATCGCTGGACACATAACTCTGGCCAGTGAACTTCGTAATACAACAATAATGAACTTACTTGCCGAAGTGGAAAAGAAGTAAGAAAATAAGATCATATGTATCTGCAGGTGCCCATATCAGAATTCTTCAATGATGAAATGGCAGTACAGGTAAGTCCTTCAATATTTTACTGTATTGTTATATTGCATTGTGTACTACGTGTTTAGAAAAGAGTTCATTCATTTTATTTAAATGTCTAAAGATATCCTAAACCTACATTCTATGAATATACATATAATAGTGTATCAAGCCGTAGGTTTAATAATAGCATTAGTATTATAGTACTATGTGTACGTATTTACTTTAACCCTCTATATGACCACCCCTCGAGGTGACCACTTTTAAGAGCAATTCCAAGTGGTCAGCTTACAGAGATTTCACTGTATAATAGGTTAAAATGGCAGTCCCTAAAATAGCCAGAATAATATTCCAACTATTTTTATTGCAATATTAATTTGTTGTAATATTATTCAATATAATTCTTGGATTTCGTTGTCCATGACGTGTCCGTTACTTAACTAAATACAACTATTATATTAACGACTCGGAACACAAGTTAATTCTGATGTGTGTTCTGAGTCGTTAATATAATAGTGGTATTTAATTATTCAATATAGTTTCTTCTGCAAGTAGTACAGCTAACAGAGAATGAAACTGCACTCGGCCTTGTGTGCGCGGTGACAAATTTTTGTTAGACCTAGAGTGGGGGAAACATGAACCGCACTTGAGTTGTGTTGCCGTGGTGTGTGTTTCAGTGGATGTATAGTCGTATCAAAATTTAAGTGGGCGTTAGAAATATAATTTGCATAGTTTTCTTCCTTATTGTGTTATATATATTTACTTACTTACTTACACTTACTCGTAAGTGTTTAGATACTGTATATGCTTGAGATACTGTATACCTGAAGTATGTCGTTATTTACTTCATAGATAATGTATAAAATGGACGCTAACGTGGAATTCAGAAGTAAAGTGAAACACAAAACGTTGAGTGGACAAAGTCGGGACATTATTAGTTGTGTATTGCAGTTTATGCAAAACGAGGCAAAAAAAGGTGTGCCAGTTATACCTTTGGCTAAAGTGCAGGAATGCGTTGCAGCAGCTACTGGTGTAAGTTTACGGACTGTGAAAACGATTGCCGGTGAGTCGCAAAAAATTGAGTGCGGTGGGTCGACATCTTTTTCAACACCTAAAAAGAAATTGAAAAATAGAAATAAAAAAGTTGTGCTGGATGACTTCGATCGATGTGTTTTACGTAGACTAGTTTTAAATTTTCATATAAATGAAAAGAGGGTGCCAACGATGAAGGCAATCCACAAAAAATTTTGCAGTGATACGGAATATAGAGGTTGTGTAGACACATTACGAAAAGAATTACACACAATGGGATTTAAGTGGATGAAAACAAAATCAGACCAGAAACAGACAGATGAGACTGAACTATTTACGCACAATACTGAGGTACAGAGAGGAAAACAGAAACATTGTTTATATGGACGAGACATATTTACATTCTACTTATACACAAGTAAAGACCTGGACCGACGATTCAAATGAAGGACTAAAGAAGAAAGTTACAAAAGGCCAGAAACTAATAATAATCCATGCTGGTGGAGAAAATGGTTTTGTTATTGGTGCTAATTTAACTTGGAAGTCGACATTATCAACAGGAGATTATCATGATGAGGTGAATTACTCTAATTTCAGGAAGTGGGTAGAACAAAAGCTACTAAATGGACTGCCACCAAACAGTGTTCTTGTCATGGATAACGCTCCCTACCACAACAAACAAACTGAAAAATGTCCGACTTCTAATTCCAGGAAAGATGACATGAAAGACTGGCTTACAAAGAAAAACATACAATTTGAAAATTCAATGTTGAAACCCGATTTGTACACATTAATCAAATTATATAAACCAAAATATAAAACGTATGAAATCGACGAGTTATTACACAATCATGGACATTCTGTTCTATGTTTGCCTCCTTACCATCCAGATCTAAACCCCATTGAACTCGTATGGGCTTCTTTAAAAGAATATGTTGCAAAGAGAAATGTTACTTTCAATTTTAATGATGTTAATAATTACTGTAATGATTTTTTTGAAAATTTGTCAAAAGACGATTGGCTATCTAGGTGCAGGCATGTAATTAAAATAGAAAGAGAATACTGGGAAAAAGAACAACTCTTCGATACTGTAGTGGACGATATTATAATAAATCTAGTTGAAGACAGTGAAGAAGAATCGGAAGAAGAGAATTCAGATACTGACAGTGATATTTCGGGAGTTCATCCAATGAACGAGTAATTGTCAAGTTTATTTTAATACTTAAAATCGGTGTATTAATTGATTATTAATTATTAATATTATTATTAATGAAAGAGCGAATTGAACTATAACTTCTTTTTTTTATTTAGTAATGTGGACATATGAAACGGTTTATAGTGTTTAAAATTTTTAATTGTTTGATATGGCGAAAGAAAAACAATACACTTCAGCTGGAGGTAAGAACATTTTTATTTTCCTCATGTTGAATAATATTTACTTGGGTTTCACTTCCTAAATTAGAAATTGTATTTCACTGTATAATTTCCTAAAACTTTACAAGCTCTTACACTATAAAGACATTACGTTCAGCACGGGATAAATGAACTCTGAACACAGTAAATTTTGTACACTGTCAACATGAAACGAGTGTACGTAGATGACGTAGTTCGTAAACTTCGTCTGCCTCACTCACATACTACTACCATCTCACTCACTCCCATCTGTGCAGCTCACGGGCAATTTCGATTCAGTTTAGTTGTATATTCCGTTTTTGTCGTTTCAATACCTGATCCATGTTTCACTAAAAATATCAGCATTATCAGAAGTTTGTAACTAAATCAATAACAATCAAAATAATTCTATGTTAATATAGAAACTAATGAATAATTGAATTTGTTTCCATTTATTCGCTATTATCTATATTAACATAGAATTATTTTGATTATTATTGATTTACTTACAAACCTCTGATGATGCTGACATTTTTCAGTGAAACGTGTGTCAGCTATTTAAACGACAAAAAGACAATACACTATTTGCAGAAGAAACTATATTGAATAATACCACAATATTATATAATTTCTCCAAGAAACTTTGAATTACATGTATATAAAAAATCTTAATTTGATATGTTTATATAATCTTCTGCATAACTGAAGGTTATACAAAGACAATAAACTTGAAAAAAGCTCAAAAAGCAGATACAATAATGAAATAAAGTTAAATGCTTTTGTATGTAAAATACCTCATCTGCACGTCCCTCATATGCTGGTTCTGTTACAATTAATTTGCCTTTTGTATCACTGTATTCTTGTTGTAATATAGCAGAATCAAATTCACTTGCAATAAATTCTTTTTTAATTTCTGTGTTTAGAACTGACAATGTAGGCTTTATTTCTTCCAACACAATTCCTTTCTTTATGAGAGTATTTACACCTGATGAATTATGTTGAACTTCTTGCAGGATAGCCTCTTCTTTCAGCTGAGGAGTGCTCCACTGGAAAAGTATCAAAATTTTCAAAATTTTGACAGATACTCTTCAGTCTTAGATTTAAAATACACTCAATGCTACAATACATATTACTTAAATTACATTAGATTTTCAACAATACCAACCTTCAAGGAAATAGAGGGGAGTAAAGTTTATCACAAAACAATCATTTTAACTTATGATGCTTATTTTAAACGTTTTTTGCTATACACTTCTGACCAGGGGTGCCCACAGCATGGTGCAATGGTGCAAGTCACACCACTGAAATTTTTGGGAGGGATTTTTGTCATTTCGTGGGGGAGGGGTTCCCCGGTACTCAAACTTCATCGTACACTACAAGCGTCATAAATCAGACACATCAGTGAAAAAAAAGAATGCAATTACAAAATCAAGTTAGATTATCTTGATACGGCCTAATGTACTACTAATTATGTTAAGCCAGGTTTGACCAGGCTTTCACATTTCTCATAATTTAGTTATTGATTAGGCATACTAGAAAACCTTTTGGTATTAATAAAAAGAATAACATTTGTTTTTTTTTCCAATAATTGCTTAAATGGAATTCAAAAATTTTTGGCTAAAGCCCTAAGATCCACCATTAACTGGGGATTATTCCATACCCCCATATTGTGCCCTTCCCCCTACCCACAAAATCAAATTGGGGGGATTTCGGAATACTTGAGGGGGGAAGAAGGGCACATTCTGACAATGTATAAGGCAGTATTACACCATTTCAAGACACAAATCAACAACAGCACAATACCAACATTATTTATGTAGAATAGTCCTTCCCATTGGCTTCTTATCTTACTCAACGGGAGTGTTACATAACCGCAGTGAAAACTTCTCTAATATTACTATTACTAAAGTTTGTTCACTCTTAGAATGGAGCCTGATGATGAGTGACCGCATCACTAAATCCACTGTTTAATAAAGTAGTTCCCAATTGATTATAACTATGATGATAATTGGATTACTATCAAAAAATATGTAAATTTACAAAATAAAAAAAAATATTTTTGTAAAAAGTTTTATTATTATTAAAATATAAAAAATACTTATATTTAATAATACACATAAAAGGGACCATTCAAGTACTACATACACATTAAAAGGGGTGGATGGGGATCGGATGAGTTGTTAAGACAGACAAACCACCATTTGATGAAATGATGCTAGGTAATACAGACTCAAATCCCAGTATAAAAACTATGAATTACCAAAAGACATAAAGAAATCTTATGTTTGACATCATCCATAATGGGACAGAGCTCTGTTTATTCCAAAGAAACTGTACAACTCTGGAGGATCAATTTTACACGTTTAAACTGTACCTGTTAAGCCTTCCACACACAATCTCCTTAACACTGTAATTATATTGACAGTCATTTACAACATCTACACATTAACTAGAAAATCCAGTCTTGATCCTTGGACCAATACAAGTAGTTTTGGTTTCTCAAGGAGACAAAGCTCGGTTACTATAGGTCTCACAGGGACAACGAATAAGCATACTTGCTCGTACATATGGAATATTGGATAATGAGTAACAGTGGACTGACTAATAGTTTCTGTTTGTACCAACATTGACATAGATCTGATGACATCTGGAAATCCACAAGCTGTTGGATACTCTGCTCTGATTACTCTGAGTAATCTAAGCCTGATATTCATTATAAACAAAAGTGACAAGTACACATCATCTTCTGTCAAAACACATGTTTAAGACTTGCACAATATATTAGTGAGCCATTCTTGCAACATTCTTGATGTTAATGAGTTTTGGTTATTGATCAGAACAGAGAATTGTTTGGACAAGTCTGTAGTGCTTATAACTGTTGATGGAAGGCCATATGAAAATCAACTGTACCAGATATTTTTGCTGCGTACTTCTGCAAGAAGCACAACTTGTAGGGATTATTCATCCCATCACATACTCAGGACTAAGTGCATTAACAAAGGAGAGGGTAGAATAGCACCCTTAAATTGGGAAATGGCTGGACTTATGCTTACTATGCCTTATGATCACTTTGGATCTAGGCTGGATGACCATGGATACATCATTAATGTTCATTTAAAAGCGATCTACGTTCATGTTTTCTGGGAAGTAGCTAGCAAAAATGTGGACTATCATAACCATCGATGGATATCCTATCCATTAAACCTGTTCCGCCTGAAGTTTCAGGTGACCAAAGAATAAAGAGGTGTTCAGAACATGACTGGGTAAGTCAATACTTATTACAAGTTACCAAATGCAAAAATGCAATGTGCTGTGGAACACCAAGGCCTATATTCATACAGATCCCCCCCCCCATCAATAAAAATGATGCAAACAGCATAAGATCTTAATATAAATGATGACAGTGTATTTCTTACTCTGACCCTCTGCTGGCAATAAAACGGGATGTTTAACTATTTAGCTTTAAAGCAATTCTGTAAGTTACTTACAATTATCTTTCCTCTATGTACTATTGCTATTACTATTTCATGTGTACTTTTATAATTAACTGGTTACATTTTAAGTCAGGAGTAAATATATTTCTACTACATTTTTTAATATAATTTGTTCTTGTTAAACTAATAATCCATAAATGAATAAAATTTTGGCTATTTTACTATATTGTTCAGTGGTATATGCATGTGTGTGAACTATGCTTGTTCATAGTGTTTAATATCTATGCAATTCTATTAAAAATTCTACAATTAATTTAAAGACTGAAATAAATTATCTGTCCTACAAAATAACAGCGAACTTGGCAAAGCTTACATAAGAAAGATGGAGGGGTTGGATGTTGGCTTAGTTTTATTCACACAGAGACAGGGTCTAAAATTCCTAAAAGTATGATTACATAGGTCCTAATACTTGATCAGCCCCAATTACAATATAATTGAAAATTATATATTATATAATAATAATAATTATTATTATTATTATTATTAAAAATTACAATACATTTTTCAATATTATATTAGTATACTGGCACAAATTGTAGAACAAAATTATAAATTACTGTATGATTGGCAACTTTACAGAAGAAAAGAAGGCAAAATGAAGAGAGGACACTGAAGCTTTACTGTCAAAACTGGATATATGAAACACAAGACAGAGGTATAGAACAGATTCGTGCATATCTTTATGGCACTAAACAAATATGGTATACTTTGATGATGATGACAATAAGTGTATAAACACAAACGGTTCCCCATGTAACTTATTTGAGCATGTACCAGAAAGTATCATGCCATTGAGAAGTAATGCAGCAGAAAAGAAGACCCTACACAACAACTGCTGAAATGAAAATTAATCCACACAGTATGAGATTATATACAAGGTTGATCAGAAAGTTCATGGAACATTCGATTTCCAGTGCTAGTAGTGTTCAATTAAAAAATTGTTTTGTGATGTTAGCACTCATGTTTGTGACAATGTCTAAAATTTCTAGTCATACTTGATGAGTAGTTTAGATGTTTTTATCTTTCTACAAGACTAAAGAGATTAAATTTCATTTTATGCTAAGAATGAAACAACTGCTCAATGGGCTGAAAATGCTGTGTAAGATTTTTGGCGAGTCTTATTTGCATGAACTGATGACACAGAAATGGCAGAACAACTTCAAAGACACATATGAATGAGTTAAATATTATGATAGCAAGATGAAGATTTCAGTATTGTCTTTAATTAATTTGTATCACCAGTTGTTAAGGTCAGTAAACAGCTATGTGCTAAAGACTTATAATTAATGAATATCCATAGTTGATAATTTAATGCACTTTCACTTGTGAAAAAACTTACTTTTTGTTATATCCTCATACGCACGTTTCGGAGTAGTTTGCTCCTTCATCAGTGAGGTATAAATGCAGAAAGCGTCAAGGCGTTGGTAATCTGTAACGGTTTTTTTGGGGACTGGTTGTGTGTGGGGTGTGTGTAGATGGAAGGGGGTTGGCGCGAGATTCTGAATCGTGTCCGTTGTGTATTATTGTGTCGAATTAAATTATAGTGTATTATAATGTATTATAGTGTGTTGGATTTAAATTGTAATTGTTCATTGAGTATGTTGTTTGGTTGTGTTTTGTTGTGTTTGTATATTTCGTATTGTTCTGCGGTGTTGAGTTTGCGACTTTTGGGCATGTAGTGTAAAATTTCAAGATTGTTTTTTATGTTGGTGTAACTGTGGATTTCTGTTTGGACGTGTGTGGCAAATGTGGATTGCAAGTTGTTATTGGATAAAGCTTTTGTGTGTTCAGAAAATCTGGAGTAAAAAGATCTTCCTGTCTGGCCTATATAGAATTTATTACAATCTATATGCTAAGAATGAAACAACTGCTCAATGGGGTGAAAATGCTGTGTAACGCTTTCTGCATTTATACCTCACTGATGAAGGAGCAAACTCCTCCGAAACGTGCGTATGAGGATATAACAAAAAGTAAGTTTTTTCACAAGTGAAAGTGCATTAAATTATTAATTGTTAAAGTGCTGTGAAAGAAGTGATGATCATTCAAAATAATATCCATAGTTGCTATCTGTGAAGCTACTTATAGAAAATGGCCTAATTTATGAAAGGATAATTATTAATTTACGAACACTGAACCCTTGTGATGCATGAGCACATGTCATGGTTTTTTGAAGAATATTAGGCAATGGACCACAATGATACTGCCAGGAGTACAGAAAAATTCTGAATTCCTGTTCATAATGTTCATAAGGTTGTCCAAAAATGAACATAAGGTTCAGGGGAGATTTGGTAACCTAGGACAAATTTTGACCTGGCATGAAAAATAAATAAATAAAACTATCAGCATGAACCGACAAAGACAACTAACTAGCATGAATACAATCTGAAAGATTACAGCAACTGACTTTATGATAATTAAAGTCAATTTGAAAAGTCTGTTGTTTTGGACAAAACATTATTCAGCACACAATGTAGCGATTGAATGGTGAATTGTTGAACCAGATTTTGTTTTGTTTGTTGGATTTCTTTGTTATTCTTATTTAACTAACATATGTAACAGCTGTGGGGGCAATGGTCCAATACTACTGTAGTGCAACTTTAGAAGAACACACTTAAATCCACCATTTTTATCCCATTTTAAAAAGTCAGTATGGCCTTGTATCAAGTTCTATACTCTTTTTTAAATGAAGTATTCATATCATGCAATGAGCTTCCAATTCACAAGTCTTCCCAGTTTTAAACAATCATGGGACAGACAATTCCACTGTAGAAAGTACTATTCACATGGTTTTCTCCAGTGCCTCGGCCTCCACAAAGTAACAGGGCAGCTGTTATTTTTCAGCAACAACTGATTCCACTTATCACATATATATTCTATATAAATTTGTGTTCTAATTACTAAATAAATTAAACAGAAATGTAGGATTCAAACGGGGTAGCGATGTGCAAGGTAAGTGATGACCCACTGCAAGTTGGGTTCACTTAGCCTCTCCTATCCAATTCCATCTCTCACCTCTTAGTGGGTGCATATTGGTAATGTAAGCAACCCTTTAAAGATTGGATAACCAACTACAGTAGAAATGGGTCAGAGCTGACAACAGTGGAGGATTTGGTAAGGTAAGGTGATTTGAGGAGAGGATGTAATCTTTTATCTACTCCTCTTAAAATATACTCAGATACAGCCTTAAAGATCTGGAGCAAAGAAATATGAAACATCAGAATCAATTCAATATATGGCATGGTATATACTTGCCTCGCTGTCTTCCTCCATCTCTTCTACATTTATTTAAACTAACCACACACAAAGAAACTACCGCAACCAGACAGTAGTAGGTTTACAACACACACGATGAGTAATACAGGCACAATATGAATGAAACTGGTTAATTTCTGCAGTACAGAAGTAGTAAAACACAAGAAACTCATTGGTTTAATTTTTTCACAATATACTACAACCCATCATGAATCAAACACAGTTGTAACATTGTAACTGTCTATATTATATCTATGGTTGTAACCACGGATACTAGAATACACGGTAGGGGTCACGGGGTGTGTGCGCAGTAGCAAGCTGCGCCGCTGATGTCACCGCGAACCCAGCCACCGCTCCACTGCCATAACCTATTGTGTTGTCACTGCGTTTATGAGTGAATGCAACGTTGTTTACGTGAGTGTGAATTCTTATCGGTGATCGACGATTAAGTGCAGAGTTACGCTGCGGTTATCAGTGTATTGAGGGGTTTTTGAGAGTAAATTTGAAGTTGTTTTGAGTGAAAAATAATGGTTTGTTGTGCGATCGCGAGTTGTACTAACCACGGCAGACAAGGAAGTAAGTTAGGAATTAATTTTCATACATTTCCTAAGAACAATGAGACGAAACAAAAATGGATAAATGCTTGTAAATGTGCCGATTCGTTTTCAGTTGATAATGCTCGTGTGTGCTCAATACATTTTGCTGATTCTGATTATGAAAGGGATTTGAAAAGTGAACTGTTGAATCTTCCTCCGAAACGCAAGTTGAAGCCTGATGCTGTTCCAACTTTACATCTCCCATCCTCCAGTGTTGATTTGCGGGGTAGTAATGAGCCTAATAATGAGAGAAAAATTCGGGCGCAAAAACGAAGTTACCGTAAAGAAGTAGAAGAGATTTTACAGGTAAATATATTACCAACTAATGAAGAAACTACTAGTAGAGAAAACATCAACTATGAAAACAAACAATGCTGTAAATGTGACACTGTGGGTTTATGTCAAAAAATTAGAAATTATGGAGAAATAAATAAAAGAACTTAGGCAAAAGAATACAAATTTACAGGATCGTCTCTCTCGGTGTAATGATGAGTTACTTAAAACAAAACATTCGCTAAAAGTGGTTGAGGGTTCTTTTTCTGACTGTCAACAACAAGTGGTTATGAAAGGACGGTGCACTAATTGGTCATCTGAAGATATTGCAAAGGCTGCGACTTTACGTTGTATATCTTATAAAGCGTCATCTTTTGTCAGGGATGTATTGAAATATCCTCTTCCTAGTGAAGTCACTATTAAAAGAAGACTCGGGCAGTTTAGCGTTCCACCAGGTTTTATTGATTTAAGCCTTACTGTCATGAAAACCCAATCAAAGCTACTAACTACATTTGAAAAAGACGTAATTCTTAGCTTTGATGAAATGAAAGTTAACAGTGACTTATGTTTTGACCAGGTAGAGGAGATTATCAGAGAACCCCACAACAATGCTCAAGTTGCGGTCATCAGAAGTTTAGTAGGAAAATGGATGCAGCCCATTTATTATAACTTTGACACGGCCGTTTCTAAGGACTTGTTGACTGAAATGATTAAAGTCATAGAAAATGTTGAATTTAAAGTGAGAGCAATTGTGTGTGATATGGGGCCATCAAACAGAAAACTTATAGGGAATCTAAAGGTTACATTTGATGACTCAGGATTCGAAAATCCATCAAATCAAAAAAGAAAAGTATGGGTTTTTTGTGATGTGCCTCATGCCTTAAAACTGTTAAGGAATCATCTGCTTGACGATGGTTATCGACTTAAATCTGGTAGTTTGCTCACAAAAGAAGCGTTCATTAAGTTAGTTGAACTTCAAGACACCGGCGTAGATTTACAATACGCTCATAAACTAACCATGAACCATTTGCTTGTTGCTGGTACGGAAAGGCAAAATGTAAGGAAAGCAGCTGAGCTGTTTTCTCTCACTGTACGACAAGCCATCTGTCATAACCTTCCTGAGTTCAGTTATGTTGGTGAGGCTGTAAAGGTCATAAACAATGGATTTGATGTGCTGAACTCCAGAGCTCCTGTTGATGGATATAAATTAAAAAGTGCATACGGAAATTGTTTACCAGAACAAGATGGCACGTTAGACAAGCTGTATGACCTCATTCTCACAATGAGAGTAATAAAACACATACCAAAAGGAAATGAGAAGAAAGAAAAAAGTTAATCCAAAGAAAAAAGAAAAGAAACCTACTGATCATTTGCTCCCTTTTCAGAAGGGGTTTTTAATGTCTATAAACAGTCTACGCTCTTTGTTTAAGGAGTTAACATTGGAAGGCTACACGTACGTCATGTCATCAAGATGCAATCAGGATATACTTGAGAGTTACTTTTCTAAAGTAAGAGGATTGGGGAGATTCTACGATCACCCTTTGCCTACCACCGTCTCCGAAAGAATCAAGTCTTTGATTTTGAGCCGTAATGCGAGGGAACTCATATCTGGTGGCACATGCAAGAATGAGAAAGAAATTGATATTTTAAGTGCTAATACTTTGTTGGAAACTGAAGATACGACTGTAGAACCATCATCTTCTAAGAAGCAAGACAGTTCATGTCTACAGGATAGCTTAGACAGCGAGTGCGAGAACAAGGAGGTTGAAGAAATCATTTCAGAAGTGGGCGACATTTTTGAGAATTGCACCGAATACGAAGAGGAAAATGTTCCAGATTTGAAGGAAAATGTTGAGTTGTTAGAGATGATTGCAGGATATGTTGCTTATAGAGTTAAACGTAAACACCCCAAATTAGCACATTTGTATGATAACATAACTGAACACGTAAATTTTTCAGGAAAGAACTGGCTTCAAACAATTTCAAGAGGATCTTTAATGAAGCCAGCTGAACGATTAATGGAATTCGCTTTGAAAATGGAAAGAGAATTTCAACGATTCCACGGCAATTCCATTGATGGTAATCCAAAAGTTTTTCTAAGATTAAAGGACATTATAAATGCGAAGTATCCAGGAATAGAGGACTTTGCTGTGATGTGTTTTGTAAGGACCCGCACTTTCATCAGAATGAAAGCTATCAACAAGAAAAAAAATGCAAAGGTAATAAGCGAACTGATGGAAAGGCATCTCAGGTAGTATCGCTTTGAAATTATGGTTTCAAAATGTTTAGGGAAAAGAATAAAAAAATGCTAGCATTAACAATCCAACAATGTATCGAAAAGATCAGGATCTTGCTAGGTACATTATAGGGAAAATTGGTTTTGTAGCTGCTAGTGGATGTTTGTTTCTATAAAAAATAATTGCAGTATCTAATAAATTATGGTACATATTTAATCATTTATTGAATAATTTGTCATTTATATAATTGTGTTTTTTTTTTAAATTTCTATAGATACTTTTGGTGTGTTTGTTGTAATTTTGTGTTTTACACAATCTTTTGTGATTAAATCATTTGGTATAAAATGTTCCAGATTATAAAATACACCTCACAGTTTTAACATACAATATGTATAGTAACTCCTCTATACATAGTAACAGGTATATCAATATGCCTGTAATCACAGGTATAGGAAAGTAATGGCAAATCTTGCATAATCTTGTTATCAGTTATTGTTATTATTCGGCTAGTGCTATTAAATTCATATTGGCCCAAAGTGATCAGGGCATTTGGAGGGTTGCAAAGTCAGGTTCGGAAATTTATTTACTGTGTCTTAAAAAGCTACTACATGTAAATAACTAAGATATATCATTTTAACAATTTAAATTCAACCTGTTTTGTACATAGTCTAAACTGTACATTTTTGTTATTCATGCTCTACCATTGTTTTTTACCAGCTCTGGTGTTTAACTCTCTATAACCAGATTGAAAGTTGCTTCCCAGAGGGATACAGTGAATTCAATTGGATTCAAGACCCATTCTTGTATTTTGAAAGTTCTAACATGTTGTCAGTAAAACTAAATGAGCAATGAACTAAATGATATCATCTGTGATGCTGGGATTAAAACTAAATTTTTAGTAAATTATTTTGTATAGTTAGTGATAACATGAGACATGTCATGGACAACAAAATCCATAAACTTTTAGATTCTGACTTAACAAAGTTCTGGATATCTTTAAGAGATGAATATCCTGAACTTTCGGAGTTGCTCATCCCATTCACCACCTCATTCTTGAGTGAAATGGGATTTTCATCTCAAGTGAAAAGCAAGCACACAAATAGACTTGACGCACACTCAGATTTATGACTTAATTTAACCACTCTTGAATCCAACATACCCCAGCTTTTGCAGAAAAAGCAGCTCCAACTGTCACATTAGTAACTAATGATTAGTTAGGCAAGTAAAAACTCTTTTGTTTTTAACTTCAGCATGTGTTTATTAGAGCAAATTAGTCTTTTGAATTACATATTTGCTTTTTGCTTTATGTAACGGGTCTTTCACTGTTTCCTGCGGCCAAAGACAACTTTCGTCTCCACGTTTGTATTTTTTTCTGTGTTCGATGTGTACTAGAACTGTTTTCTTCACAAGTAACTAATGCCAGTTTATGGAGGTTATGTAGACAATGTAACTTAAATAAAATTTACTTTGTTAGTGTACAATAAAAGGGTGTATTTACTGGAAGTACAGAAATTATTTTCCATTTATCGCACATAATTACGGTACACAGACGATTTTTGGAGGTTGTGTCTACGTTTAACAATGCAACTTAACCTTTTAGATTTTTAAAATTAATTAGATTTAACAAAAATTTCCTTTGTTAGTGTACATTAAATTATTGTATGCATACAAGGCTGCTGTACATAACATTAAAGGCTGTATTTATTCGAAGTACCGGAATTAAAACCTAGTTCCAATTTAGAACGTAGACCTATAACCTATTTGCATATTTTATTGGGGTTTATTGGCACATATTTTATTAAAAGGGTGTATTTATTGGAAGTACAGAAATTATTTTCCATTTATCGCACATAATTACGGTACACAGACGATTTTTGGAGGTTATGTCTACGTTTAACAATGCAACTTAACCTTTTAGATTTTTAAAATTAATTAGATTTAACAAAAATTTCCTTTGTTAGTGTACATTCAAAGGCTGTATTTATTGAATGGATAAAAGGCTGTATATACATTAAAAGCTGTATTTATTCGAATTAAAACCTATCGGTACTTCCAATTTAGAACGTATAACCTAGCAGGCTACGTTATTCGTACATACAGTATTTTATTGGAGTTTATTGGTACATATTTTATTAAAAGGGTGTATTAATTGGAAGTACAGAAATTAGTTTCCATTTATCGCACATAATTACGGTACAGAGACGATTTTGGGAGGTTGTGTCTACGTTTAATTATCTAACTTAACCTTTTAGATTTTTAAAATTAATTAGACTTGTAGGGGTGTGCATGGCAGAACTACTTGTGCACCCACTTTATAATCATATTTTTGGTAACACTGAGAACTTTAAGCCTTCTTTTATGCTTAAACAAATTATATATACACTTAATTATAGAAAAGCAAAAAGCAAATATGTAATTCAAAAGGCTAATTTGCTCTAATAAACACATGCTGAAGTTAAAAACAAAAGAGTTTTTACTTGCCTAACTAATCATTAGTTACTAATGTGACAGTTGGAGCTGCTTTTTCTGCAAAAGCTGGGGTATGTTGGATTCAAGAGTGGTTAAATTAAGTCATAAATCTGAGTGTGCGTCAAGTCTATTTGTGTGCTTGCTTTTCAATTGAGATGAAAATCCCATTTCACTCAAGAATGAGGTGGTGAATGGGATGAGCAACTCCGAAAGTTCAGGATATTCATCTCTTAAAGATATCCAGAACTTTGTTAAGTCAGAATCTAAAAGTTTATGGATTTTGTTGTCCATGACATGTCTCATGTTATCACTAACTATACAAAATAATTTACTAAAAATTTAGTTTTAATCCCAGCATCACAGATGATATCATTTAGTTCATTGCTCATTTAGTTTTACTGACAACATGTTAGAACTTTCAAAATACAAGAATGGGTCTTGAATCCAATTGAATTCACTGTATCCCTCTGGGAAGCAACTTTCAATCTGGTTATAGAGAGTTAAACATCAGAGCTGGTAAAAAACAATGGTAGAGCATGAATAACAAAAATGTACAGTTTAGACTATGTACAAAACAGGTTGAATTTAAATTGTTAAAATGATATATCTTAGTTATTTACATGTAGTAGCTTTTTAAGACACAGTAAATAAATTTCCGAACCTGACTTTGCAACCCACCAAATGCCCTCTCGGGACCCTGCAGTGGCTCATGCCCAATAGGTTAAGAAATGCTGAACTAAAGGCATGTTTGTGGAGTGAAACATAAAAGATAACCCAGACTTCTAAAATGCTCTTAGTGAAATGGGATTTTCAGGAGTAACAACACACTATTTGGTTAACAAGCACATTTTACTAATATTCTAATACCAAGTCAATTAGATAGCTTAAATGTGTAGTACTCTATGTGATGCTGATCACATACTGTTAATCAGCAGCACTGCAGAATATTCTAGAGCCACACTCTTGGCATTCATCTGGAACTTTATCACATTAGCCTGATAATTAGGATGTTGCCACCAGCTGAGTTTTAGAAAGTTGGTGTAGTAGGTTGTGCATTCATATAGGATGATACTAGACAGCAGTTTTTAATAAAAGTGACAAATGATCAATTGTTTACTTGTGTTGTAAACTATTGCGATTTTTTTATTACTGTTTGTAGGCTATACAGTGTGTCCTGGATAATTATATAAAGAGAACTGTTGTAATATAAGTGTGTTTGTTTTAGCAATTGAGAGTATCTGGTATTCAGTAATTCATTCCACTGTTTTAAGTTCATAATTCTTGTCACTGGTTGTAAGAATATTATTCTCATTAATTTTCCAATTCTATGAAGTCTTCAGTAGTTTTACCACGATGAGACTCAACTTTATCACTGAAGATGCCACATTACTGAATGAGCAAAACTTTTCTTTAATAATCTCAACAAAGCATGGTTATCAGCTGAAAAAAAGTTTTAGTATTAAAAGTTTTGATCACGCAAATCTATAATTGATACTAAAAAGAAATAACATAATAATTGTATTGGACATAAAGTTATGTCCACAAAACAGATTTTGTTTGAAATAAATAAAACACAATTTGACACAAATATTAATTTTATGAATACTTGTTTGGCACATATTACAGAAGGTTACACCATTAAATGAGTTTGCCTAAGTATAAAATTCTTGTCAGATGAAAAATGTGTACAGTCAGAATACTATTTGTTATGTACAATACAAATGATTCACTATGGGTAGCAGTGACACATAAACACTAGACATTGACACTGAATTGTACTTGTTTTGAATGATTCATTGTGTCCTACCTGACCAGAGTACAGGTATTAACCAAGAGATGTTTAGTATACTGCTGTGTAACTGCTACAATGATGAATTATAAGTAGTACTTTTTGTTTTGGTCATCAACCTTGAAAAGGATAATAGAAACTTTGTATACCATGCTTCCAGCAGTTTTACATGATACATTCCTAGCACAAATAAGAAAAGTTTAAATCTGCTGATGATCTAAAGGAGTGATAGTTATTTGCAGACTGACAGGGTTATAAAATAATTCTGAAAGAATTGTTGCTTTTACAGTACCATCCTTTATCAAGTGGCTACTCAAATCTGCCAGCCTTTCACAGAAACTGAAGTTTGATTATTAGATCCATCATGATGACCTACTGATGCTCCAAACATTTCAAGGTTTCTCCTAGCCTTAAAAAACTGGACTGGCCTCATTGAACGTGTATTAAACAATAATACTATTTGATGCAAATAATAAAAATATCCGTGTGTAGAATTATAAAGGTTGTATTTATTCGAAGCACCGGAATTTACTTCCAATTTATAACCTAGTACAATCTAACGTATAACCAAACAAGTACATTAAAATCTGGGTACCCTAAAATCTTTTTTCAATTTCAAGAGGAGTGTCAGTTTTTTAGTTTCAAAGGATAAAGAAAACACTTGTTTACAATTACTTCTAAGATGTCAAGGGTAATTGTAAATTGGGGTACCCGTAAATTGAATTTTAGAGCT
This sequence comes from Magicicada septendecula, assembly GCA_034769895.1. NCBI lineage: Eukaryota > Metazoa > Arthropoda > Insecta > Hemiptera > Cicadidae > Magicicada > Magicicada septendecula. The sequence continues at coordinate 73,804,092 of CM068372.1, read as the reverse complement.
GTATTTATTATTTATATTTAAACAATTTTTTGTACGCAACATAATAACAAAAGGTTGAAATATTTGCAGTTATTTCAATTTTAAAATGTATACACAATTTTTAATCAATCAAAATGTTTCAATCCATTTTCCGTTTACAATTACCCCACCTAACCGCAAATGTATGGTGTGTCGCTATCTTCAGTTAGCACTTTTAATTTTAATTGCTATGAAAATAAATTGAAATAACATGTATGAAAAAGAAACGTTTATTTTAGTAGACTTTAAAAGACTTAATACAGGGAGTCTTTAAATTTGTTTTAAAGTTTTTTCCTAAAGCTCTTTAATTTTGCTTAGAATAGCCAAAGACACCACGTGGTCTTTTATTTTACATTACACTTTACAGCACGCGGTAAAATTGTGTTGTTATGATGGCTGACGCGCGAATAGGTATGACGCTTGTTCGCTTGTTTCATTACATTTTTAATCAGTGTTGTGTTGTGAGTTTGACATTCATTTAATTAAAAAATGATTAGCTACGATGAACTGTTGAGTGTTATTGGTACAGAAGAGGATGCAATTTCTTTTCTTCAAGAAAAAGGTTTGATTCACAATCCTCGTCGATGTGAACAAGGACACGACATGGTATTAGCTCTTGGGCAGCAACAGCGTTGGTGCTGTAATAAGAGGACTTGCCGTGAGTATAAAGTAGTTCGCAAGGGCACATTTTTAGAGGGGTCCAAATTACCGCTGAGAACAATAATAAAATTTATTTATTTGTGGTGTGAAAGCCAAAGTAGTGTGAAAAACAGTAAAAAACAACTGGAAATCGGCGTCAACACACACACAGACTGGACAGCTTACTTAAGATATATCTGTACCGTAGACGTCATGAGAAACCCAAAGAAAATTGGAGGGCCGAATTTAACAGTTGAAATTGACGAAAGTGTGTTTGCCAAGAGGAAAAATAATGTTGGTCGAGTGTATCCACAACAGTGGGTGTTTGGTGGATACTGCCGAGAAACGAAGGAATGCTTTCTGTGTAGTGTGGAAGATAGATCAGCCGCTACCCTCCTACCTCTCATAGTTGCAAATATTGAACCAGGGTCTACTATAATGTCAGATGAGTGGCGTTCGTACCGTCAAATTGTTAATTTGCCACAACAGTACAGTCATTTGACTGTAAACCATAGTTATAACTTTGTGGATCCTGAAACTGGAGCTCATACTCAAGGCGTAGAAAGCATGTGGCGGTCCTGTAAACGGCGAAACATGATTGAATGTGGTACGAGAAGGGAACGCTTAGATTCCTATTTAAGTGAGTTCATGTGGCGAACAAGAAATAGAAATGAGGATTTGTTCCAGAAAATGCTGGAAACCATCAACAAATATGAGCCCCCTTCTTACTAAAAACAAATATGATTTTGGTAAGTATTATAAATTTTGGTAAGTATGTTCTATTTAGAATACGTTTTCATAATGATATTGACTTTGAAATCACTTGCTTAGTTTAATTATTCATTGCTCAAGCTTAATCCAATACCATTTTCAAGGATTTTAAGTATTCTGTAAAAGTATTTTGTTTCCTTATTGAACACAGTACATGACACATTAAAAGTATTCAGTACTTAAAAGTAGGTTAGGTTACATTATTTAATCTAAACAACTTCACAGCAGCTGTAACAAAGTTAATTATAAAATAATAATCATTTTGTATATTTTCTTTTACAAGTGGATATTAAGCCAAAAAGCTGATATCATATAAAGTGTAATAATCATGTGCAGTGTATTATTATTTTTAATATCATAGGTTACAGATTAAACTAACCTTATACTCACGAGGTATAATTGTACTGATTTCACCTGTAAAAGAAAGGTTGGCTGAAAATAAGACACAATTGTAACACATATCAGAAGCTGTGTGTGTGTGTTTTGGTGGACGGGTCAATAATCTGTAAAGCCTTTAATATTGGTCTCCTAGAATGTTGACTGATTAAACAAAATAATTGATTAATGTTCATATGTCAGTACTTTGTGTGTCCGGTGATGTAGGCCTAATTTTTTTTTCTTTGCAGGCACAAGAAAAGGGTAGAAACATTTAGGCCTACATCATCATTACGCAGGCTGAGGAACTGAAACTTCTAGCACTATATTCAGGTTTGTAATTTACACAGTGAAACCAGTCAAAACAAAGTATTAAAATCCTTTGAAAATATTAAAAGCGGGCACATTACATCATACATACACAGTATCATCATTGTATGGTGTTCTGTTGTGTGACAGGTCCCAGATATTACCAATCATCTCCATTCATATGTATTTGCCTTGAACTTTTGAGCTTTCATCTCTACATAAGATACTCCACTTTGCATTTCGTACACAAGCTCATCTTCTCTCCTTTCATGGTTCTTTCAAAAACTGGTGTTAATTGTTCATTTTCTCTCAGGATTAAATATACTTATACTTTAATATTCAATACTTAAAAGTTGGTTAGGTTACATTATTTAATCTAAACAACTTCACAGCAGCTGTAACAAAGTTATTTATAAAATAATTATCTGCTGTATTTTTTCCTTTACAAGTGGATATTAAACAAAAAACCGATATCATATTCTTATACCATAAGAAGTAATATAATCACGTTATGTTCATGATGAGTTCTATTTCTTGTGTATAGTGTGTTTCAGTGTTTGCATTAAACAAAACATTTAAATCAGTGTTGAACACTTGCCAAGTAGTGTGCCTGATATTTTCCAACAAATTCGTATACTGTATGAGAGTAGACTATTGATGTATACTACTTTACATGTCAGAAGTATAACGATATTTACAAATTACTTTATTCTATATTCTTATGTTATTTCTTGGATTTCGTTGTCCATGACGTGTCCGTTACTTAACTAAATATCACTATTACATTAACGACTCGGAACACTATTTTTTTTATAAGTAAAAGCGTAAAGTTTTACCTTACAGCCTGAACCGGTTTTCTCCTTTAAAAGGCTTCTTCAGAGGCTGCCGCTGGTAGCGCTGCCCGTCTTGTTGTGGGTGACGGAATCGAATTTCAAAAGATCGATGCTGTGTGTGTGGGGTGAGATATGTTCGAATAATGCGTGTGATTTGAATTGTGTCTGTTCATTTAGGATGTCGTTTTTATATGTTTTTGTGTGTTTGTATATTCCAATTGTTCTAGAGTGTCTAGTTTTCGGCCTTTTGTGTGTACGTGTAGAATGTTCATGTTATTGTCGATGTTTTTATATGTGTGGTTTGCTTCAATGAGGTGGTTTGCAAAGGTGGATTCCGTAGTGGAGTGGAGTGCCTTTGTGTGTTCAATGTATCTCTGTTTGAAGCAACGTCCTGTCTGGCTTATGTAGAATTTATTGCAATTTGAGCAATTTAGCTTGTAAACACCGGGTAGATCGAATTTGTTTTGTGCTTTGTGTGTGTGTTTTGATAGTGTGTGTTCTGTTTTTTTAGTAGTTTTGTAAGCGATTCTGTATCCTGCTTTTTTAAATTTGTGGGCTATTTTTTCAATTTGTTTGTTGATGTATGTTAGTGTTATGAATTTGTTGTTTTCTGTCTTTGTCTGTTGTTTGTTTTGTGTTTTGTGTAGGAGTTTACTGACTATTGTTCTGTCATATCCATTAGATTCTGCTAGATATTTTATCGTGTTTAGTTCGTCTTTGTAGTCTTTTTCATCTAAGGGGATGTTGTTAAGTCTATGTATCATGGTTCTGAAGGCAGCTAGTTTGTAACATTCTGTGACAATGACATTCAGTATTTACTCCCACTGAAGAAGAGGCACATCACCTTGAAACGTATGGGAAAATGATAACCAAAGTAAGTTCATATGTGAAAGTTTATATATATAATAATAAGAGTAAAGTACTTAATTTAGATATAAAGTATCCTGATAAGAAGATCTTAATAATCCACTGTATAAACGTAGATGAAATATCTATATATGAAGAGGCTAGTTGAACGGGGTGGGGGTAATTTTCTATAAATGAAAATTATAGTTGAAGGGGGAGGGGATAATTTTTATATGTGTACTACGTTATCGGCAACAAAGTAGTAGTTTGTTGTTAAAATTCCTTCCCGGGCTGTTTGGCCTTAGTCCAATGTTTTCAGCAAAACCGGACGTTTCCGCAGTGCCGTCGACTGCCATCATCAGTGAAAATCGAGTGCGATAACGTGTGGTGGTATACGTTAGTGACTACAGTACTGTGGTTAAGGCTTGTAATGATCGAAATTTAAAAAATTTTTAATTCCTCGATCAAGTGACACGTTCCCACACTCAAGTCGACGGACACAAGCCCAGGTCGTAAATAATGACGAATCGAGGGCACGTCAAACCCGACGACAGTGCGAAGACAAAGGAAAAACGTCTGAGCACTGCACACAATGAGTATTTCAAGGCGTCACTGACAGCTAGCCGTTTGTCAAAATTTACAGCACCCAACAATCTGAAACAAAGACTTCGTACAGCTGCCGAGTTACACGGAATCGAGATGGAACGCCTGCTGTGGAGGCGAGGCGTAACTGCGCAATTATGAAAGGCTTTACTATGTTACAAAAGGAGTACAGAGCAATTTTAACGGAGAGATAGACAATAGACGTAACTCAGTGAATACTGCCAGTGCATCCTGCGCAGCGTGAAAACAAACCCTTGACAGTTTTCTGAGATTTACGACTGGAAAGTAGAGTTTCACCGAAATGACGCCAACGAAGGGTTGATAATTGGCGGAACGAACGTCGTGGAACTTAGACAATTAACCAAGACTTTGGAGTCTGTTAACAAAAGCTCAGTCAGAACCCTAGGGAAAGTCTAAACAAAGGATAACAGAAGGCCATGAAATTGCCCTAATTTCTTAGAATCTGTGCTACGCTCGTCACATGAAACACTCCGGGGATGACGACGACCAACCAGCATCAAGCATCTTCTAAGAGAGCTCGTGGAGAGAGTAGGAAGGGTTCGGCCGACGAATCGTGAAACAGAGGATGAGATCTACAGAAGGGTAGGAATTTGTACGACCAATCAGGAGTACGAGGAGGCGTAGAAATCCAAAACTTAGACTTATGGGTAAGATGTTCCAATAAAACTGTTTGGCGAAGACGCGGAGCGGACAGTCAGTAATTTTCAATCGGGCAGTCAGTAATTTTCAATCGGATAGTCAAGTATTCAACCGAGTAGTCAAGTCGTTCAATCGAACAGTTAGTCGCAGTTAACAGTCAGTTAATAGTCGCAGTTCAAGAGTATGTAGTTAATAGTAGCAGTTGATAGTCGCAATTAATAGTCAGAAGTTAGTGCGTACGATAGACAGACGATTGATTATGTCGAAACAGTAATACGGTTCGTGATAGAAACAGTTTGTGCGACCGACCGGATTCACAAATTTGTAAATTCATAAGTGAACAGAGACTTCGATATAATCACACTTATACACAATTCTGTGCGGAAACATAAACTATAAGTGCGCACGGGACTTGAAACCTCAACTGACGCGCACATAATAACATACTAATTAACACTTAAAGTAGAACAGTGAGTGATACTTCAAACATTCTCACATCACGAGGTATCACCATGTTGAACAATTAGTTGAATAAACTATACCAAACAATTAAGCACGCAGTACGCGATACACCCAGATAGACGGCACAGTTAACCATGTACACAAATATGGCAAACTTTCAGAACAATTCAGTGTAATGACAACATTAACACCTCACTATTTGAACTCCGGACACTCGACATCAGCGGGTTACCACAACACCACACACATGACGGGAGTGGAGATTTAGTGGAGTGAAGTGAAGTTATCAGTGCTCTGCGTAACAGTGATTATGATCTTCGACGAATCATCTAGAAAGTGTCTTCTCACGACGACGGAATTGGATAAACACTCTCAAAGATAAGCTTTATGTCTACTTAATCTTAGTAGTATATACTACTGTTCTGTTGCCTCTTTTCAAAGAACTAACCCCAAGAGAATAAATATATATGAATCATATGAATCATAGAATCTATAAAAAACACTAACGTAATTCGTTATCTGATAAAGAATGAACGCATTTTAGGTAGGAATAAGTGTATTTGTTAATTGTTTATTGTTCGTATATGTTATATATATGTGCATTATTTACTGCATTTGAATGTACCATGTGTTTATGTTTCAGGAAACATCGTATAAATTGAATAATTGTATTTATATCATGTGTTTTAATATGTATGTAATTTGCAGAATATAGTTACTTACTTCAGTAACATGTGTAATAAATAAGTAGTTAATTTACAGTATTCATGCGCTCATTATTGAAATTTCACCTTTGTTATTGATGTATTTTCATTCTAAGTATTACACTAGAAATCTCACAACTTATGCTAAACATCAATGGATACAATAAATTCGACCATTGAAACGTCTGATTAATAGACTCATAAAATCGTATTTAATTAGTCACTGTATTGAGTCAAATCTGACGAATAGAAATAATTTTAGATATATCAAATTTAACGTATCACATAAATCTTTAATTAATATGATTCATAATTGTTGAGTAATTAATCCGCGCAGATAATTAGCACAGATTAATATTCACTAGATGTAAATGGTTTACACAATTAATTACCGCAGATGTAAATTACATTTACACCATTAAATGTAAATGGCTGCACAACGCGTGGCATTAAATGTAAATGGCGTCCAGCTTTAGGGCGAGATACATATGAGAAAGTAATAAACTCACATAAAATACCACTAATCCCATTTACTAAATGTAAATCATTTATATCGCTAAATATAAAATGGCTCCCAAAGAACGTGGGGCTTGGCAATTACACATTAATTAATTCAATCACGATTAGCATAATAAATAAACCCCATTTATGCTAAACATAAAATGGCGCCCATCGCATGGCAAAAGAGAGCAGACAGTAGTATTTAGACTAATTACAATAATATAGTACGTAAGATATTATTAAATAAGTGTAAGGTTAGCTTGACTGGTAAATGATAACGCGAAGCAAGGCGAAAATGGCTAGCGGTAGTTCTGATAGCATGGACTTTGACGTTAACAACCAGTTGGGCGCACCCGACACCAACGAAGAAAACTCATCAGTCGTCGAACCAAATATGACGGAGGAGACGTCAGAGCCCAGAGCGCGGGGACAGGAGTCACAGCAACCACAGGAGTCACAACAACAGGAAGAAGTGACATTGCGCACGCTTATGGATTTCATGCGGACGCAAAATGAAAGTCTCAAGGAAGAAATCAACCTGAAATTCGAGCAACAGAAGGAGGAAATTAAAGAAGAAATCAATCAGAAGTTCGATAAAATTAACGAAAATTTTAATAATTATAAAGAAGAAATTACGCAACATATGAATGAGCAGTTCAAGCTGTTTCGCACAGAAATACGTGAATACAAGGATACCTGGAAAGTGGATGGAAACGAAGTCCAGAAGAAGCAAGAAGAAGTGATGAATGAGAATTACGAAGACGTACGGAAAGTACAAGACACTGATAACACTGTTGATTTTACGGATGTATCAGCTACTAAGAAATTATCAACTATTCGATCTAACGTAAGTTCAAGAAACAAATGGATTAAGAAGAAAAATGACTTTGTTCCTTTGTATATGAGGAAGTGGGAAGAGGAGTATCCAGACATGGATAAAGATAGTAAAAATTTACTACTACCAAGTAGAATGCATAAAAGGTACAAATTGAGAAACACGAGAATAGATACGGCATCCGTGAATTCTACGATGAAGTATCCAGCTTGTGAAATAAGCGTAGATCGGCGAAGTAGTCGAGCTGCATCAATAAGAAGCATGAAGGGAAAGTTTAAAGTTGAAACAAATACCGCATGTTATAAGGCTAAAAGCAAATTTACACAAGCCATGGATGACATGAAACGGAAGGACCTACAAGATCCGTATGCATGTTCATCATGGACAAGAAACGTCATGAGGAAGAGGAGAAGAAGAATCTCTACTAGACGACTTAAAAATGTTGTAAAAGATCGTGATAGTACTGGAGGAAGAGTCCAAGCACTCGGGGTAAGATCTCTTAGGAACCTAAGAAACAAAATTTTGTTATGTAAGCACATGAGTAGTAAACGGACTGTCGAACAACGGAACTGTATACAGGCTTGGAAACGGCGGCAAAAACTACTCACTGTATATGTGAGCAATGAAAGTACGGTTGCGAAGGGTTATCTAAGCCAAGGAAGGCAGTTTAAAGCGTGCTGGTCTGAGGAAGACCGACAAAAGGGAAAGTGGGACACACTTCTCACTCACTCACATAGAACGAGACGGAGAATGGTCATAAATCTTAGGCGCGCAAGTGCAGCACATTGTAGCGGAATAACGGGGACGGCCAACCAGCCATTGGAAAAAATATGTTACACAAAACCCAAGGTCAAACACCTTACTGTTTACCAACAAAAACGCGTGCGTTAGTAACAGCACGATAGTGACGGGACATAAAAATATGTCATCACAAATGTAAATTAAGAATGAATAATGAAAACGTATTAAGAAGACGATTTTAAGAATGTTTGAAAATGTAATGATGAAATTAGATAGTACTGAATAAAATACATTAAATACATTGGTTGTATGGGAATACATAAACCAAAGAAAGTAATTAAAGATGAATATTGATGAATGAAGAGTAGAAGATTAATGAATGAAATTAAAACAAAGCCACGTATGAGCTTGTAGAACATACGGCAAATCAAAGTGCATTAAATGTATCATGAGCCAGCGAACGGAAGTATAGATAACACGAGTGGTAGCGACGACTCCCGGCGACCAGCAGAAGACATAGTTTAGGTAATTTGCTCGCGCGGCCAGTCCAGCTAACCAAATAATGATATGCATTTTACTTGTTGTGTTTAATCTGTATTCCAATGCTAACTGTGTTTGTGATCATCACATAATTGTCATTCGTTATGTTAATTAGACATATAAATATCAACATATACAGAAAGTGATTTGTGAAATGTACCATGTGTCAGAAGGACAGTGTAATACTATGACACAGGACACCAAAGACGTTAATAATTATGAATAATAACTTGTTTAAATGTAGAGACTCGAATAATTTGTTTATGTAAATAATAATTCAAAATGGACGATTGTTTTATAACTTTAAGAGGATGCATCACGAAGTATGCTGATTCCTTAACTATTTAATTAATATGTATGTTTCTTTTATCAATATAATCATTTATAATATGTTACGAATTGATCATATGTATATATTTGTTAGTATCGACTGTATTCTTGAGAAAGTAATAACAAGTTTAAAAGTATTTTATTGCTACATAGGTCATCGACATAAGATCGATTAATATAATGGGTAGCTAATCTACAGCTTATCTAGTACATTGTATATAAACAGTAACGAAACAAACTGTCAAATGGACAAACGTCCATGTCTTAAATTCAATTATTTATTCGAAATCGTATTGTACAGTCCACATATGGACAGACAAAGTGTAAAAAATGCGTTCATTCACTCAGATGCGCGGCAATAAATTCATATGACCATATAAAACATTAAGATGGGGAATAACAATTAATTGCTTCCTATGAGAGATAGATGTCAGTCAACCATGTCCATTCCGAAGCAGACATCCACGACTGGGACAGAGCGCAGAAATTGGATCAGATGTCTCCCGAAGTCCAACATCCAATCCAATTTGGGGACAATGTAATGATCGAAATTTAAAAAATTTTTAATTCCTCGATCAAGTGACACGTTCCCACACTCAAGTCGACGGACACAAGCCCAGGTCGTAAATAATGACGAATCGAGGGCACGTCAAACCCGACGACAGTGCGAAGACAAAGGAAAAACGTCTGAGCACTGCACACAATGAGTATTTCAAGGCGTCACTGACAGCTAGCCGTTTGTCAAAATTTACAGCACCCAACAATCTGAAACAAAGACTTCGTACAGCTGCCGAGTTACACGGAATCGAGATGGAACGCCTGCTGTGGAGGCGAGGCGTAACTGCGCAATTATGAAAGGCTTTACTATGTTACAAAAGGAGTACAGAGCAATTTTAACGGAGAGATAGACAATAGACGTAACTCAGTGAATACTGCCAGTGCATCCTGCGCAGCGTGAAAACAAACCCTTGACAGTTTTCTGAGATTTACGACTGGAAAGTAGAGTTTCACCGAAATGGCGCCAACGAAGGGTTGATAATTGGCGGAACGAACGTCGTGGAACTTAGACAATTAACCAAGACTTTGGAGTCTGTTAACAAAAGCTCAGTCAGAACCCTAGGGAAAGTCTAAACAAAGGATAACAGAAGGCCATGAAATTGCCCTAATTTCTTAGAATCTGTGCTACGCTCGTCACATGAAACACTCCGGGGATGACGACGACCAACCAGCATCAAGCATCTTCTAAGAGAGCTCGTGGAGAGAGTAGGAAGGGTTCGGCCGACGAATCGTGAAACAGAGGATGAGATCTACAGAAGGGTAGGAATTTGTACGACCAATCAGGAGTACGAGGAGGCGTAGAAATCCAAAACTTAGACTTATGGGTAAGATGTTCCAATAAAACTGTTTGGCGAAGACGCGGAGCGGACAGTCAGTAATTTTCAATCGGGCAGTCAGTAATTTTCAATCGGATAGTCAAGTATTCAACCGAGTAGTCAAGTCGTTCAATCGAACAGTTAGTCGCAGTTAACAGTCAGTTAATAGTCGCAGTTCAAGAGTATGTAGTTAATAGTAGCAGTTGATAGTCGCAATTAATAGTCAGAAGTTAGTGCGTACGATAGACAGACGATTGATTATGTCGAAACAGTAATACGGTTCGTGATAGAAACAGTTTGTGCGACCGACCGGATTCACAAATTTGTAAATTCATAAGTGAACAGAGACTTCGATATAATCACACTTATACACAATTCTGTGCGGAAACATAAACTATAAGTGCGCACGGGACTTGAAACCTCAACTGACGCGCACATAATAACATACTAATTAACACTTAAAGTAGAACAGTGAGTGATACTTCAAACATTCTCACATCACGAGGTATCACCATGTTGAACAATTAGTTGAATAAACTATACCAAACAATTAAGCACGCAGTACGCGATACACCCAGATAGACGGCACAGTTAACCATGTACACAAATATGGCAAACTTTCAGAACAATTCAGTGTAATGACAACATTAACACCTCACTATTTGAACTCCGGACACTCGACATCAGCGGGTTACCACAACACCACACACATGACGGGAGTGGAGATTTAGTGGAGTGAAGTGAAGTTATCAGTGCTCTGCGTAACAGTGATTATGATCTTCGACGAATCATCTAGAAAGTGTCTTCTCACGACGACGGAATTGGATAAACACTCTCAAAGATAAGCTTTATGTCTACTTAATCTTAGTAGTATATACTACTGTTCTGTTGCCTCTTTTCAAAGAACTAACCCCAAGAGAATAAATATATATGAATCATATGAATCATAGAATCTATAAAAAACACTAACGTAATTCGTTATCTGATAAAGAATGAACGCATTTTAGGTAGGAATAAGTGTATTTGTTAATTGTTTATTGTTCGTATATGTTATATATATGTGCATTATTTACTGCATTTGAATGTACCATGTGTTTATGTTTCAGGAAACATCGTATAAATTGAATAATTGTATTTATATCATGTGTTTTAATATGTATGTAATTTGCAGAATATAGTTACTTACTTCAGTAACATGTGTAATAAATAAGTAGTTAATTTACAGTATTCATGCGCTCATTATTGAAATTTCACCTTTGTTATTGATGTATTTTCATTCTAAGTATTACACTAGAAATCTCACAACTTATGCTAAACATCAATGGATACAATAAATTCGACCATTGAAACGTCTGATTAATAGACATAAAATCGTATTTAATTAGTCACTGTATTGAGTCAAATCTGACGAATAGAAATAATTTTAGATATATCAAATTTAACGTATCACATAAATCTTTAATTAATATGATTCATAATTGTTGAGTAATTAATCCGCGCAGATAATTAGCACAGATTAATATTCACTAGATGTAAATGGTTTACACAATTAATTACCGCAGATGTAAATTACATTTACACCATTAAATGTAAATGGCTGCACAACGCGTGGCATTAAATGTAAATGGCGTCCAGCTTTAGGGCGAGATACATATGAGAAAGTAATAAACTCACATAAAATACCACTAATCCCATTTACTAAATGTAAATCATTTATATCGCTAAAGGCTGAAGCAATAAGTGGAAAGAAGTAGTTTCTATGGAAACATTTCATTTTGCATTTTAAATATAAATCTTAGAACATGGAAGTCACGTATGGTTCTCCATACCGATATTTGGTTAAGTGACCAAAATACCAGGTAAAGTGGTAAGTAAACAGCCATTCCAATCTCCTCAGCCTACACATAGATGTATATTATTGCGTGTCTTCTTTATTTACAGTGTGGAACAGTAGATCCTGTTACAGTATACTGGATTTAGTACTGGGTTGAGGCACAGATACTTCTTAAATAATACGTCTACTCTACATGAGTGTTGTGGTTGGTTAGGTAATGATAGTACATTATTGTGTGTAATGATAGTACATTGGGTTAGACGTTTCTTTACAAACCCAATTGACTCTGTAGTGCTCAATTCTAAGTCTTTTGACCTCACTGTAACTGAGGTTTGACCTCACTGTTTATTCTCCGTTTCTTCCAGCAATTGTTCTTGTAACCTGTCTTGTATGTTACTGTACTAATTTTTAAAATAAACACATGTATCTTGTAGCATAAGCTATTAACCGTAGTGCATACTCCTTCTTTATCTAAAAAGTGGTAGATATGTAATACTAACCTATTAAAACTGTGTATTTAATAATACTAACTTATTAACCATAATGCATGTTCCTTCTTTATCTAGAAAATGTTAGACGTTGAATATTGTTTTTACAGAAACACCAGCTAGCCACAGGTAGTCGTGAGTGGTAAGGAGGTGACTCTATACGCTTCTCGATACATCACCTGGAAAGATATTCTGGACCTCTGTGGACCTCCACATGTACTCACTTAAATAGGAATCTAAGCGTTCCCTTCTCGTACCACATTCAATCATGTTTCAGCGTTTACAGGACCGCCACATGCTTTCTATGCCTTGTGTATGCGCTCCCGTTTCAGGATCCACAAAGTTATAACTATGGTTTACAGTCAAATGACTGTACTGTTGTGGCAAATTAACAATTTGACGGTACGAACGCCACTCATCTGACATTATAGTAGACCCTGGTTCAGTATTTGCCACTATGAGAGGTAGGAGGGTAGCTGCTGATCTATCTTCCACACTACACAAAAAGCATTCCTTCGTTTCTCGGCGTATCCATCGAATACCCATTGTTGTGGATACACCCGGCCAACATTATTTTTTCTCTTGGCAAACACACTCTCGTCAATTTCAACTGTTAAATTCGGTCCTCCAATTTTCCGTGGGTTTCTCATGACGTTACGGCACAGATATATCTTAAGTAAGCCGTCCACTCTGTGTGTGTGTTGACACTGATTTCCAGTTGATTTTTACTGTTTTTCACACTACTACGCCTTCACACCAGAAATAAATAAATTTTATTATTTTTCCCAGCGGTAATTTGGACCCCTGTAAAAATGTGCCCTTGCGAACTACCTTATACTCATGGCAAGTCGTCTTATTGCAACACCAATGCTGTTGCTGGCCAAGGGCTAATACCATGTCGTGTCCTTGTTCACATTGATGAGGATTGTGAACCAAACCTTTTTCTTGAAGAAAAGAAACTGCAGCATCCTCTTTTGTACCAATAACACTCAACCATCGTAGCTACTTACAACACAACACTAATTAAAAATGTATGAAACTGAACAAGCAAATGAAAATGTAACAACACCAATAAATTAGCAAATTCATAAGTGTGTTTTATTTTGGTTTCCACTGTACTATGTGATGATCGGTGAGACTGTCGTAACAATTTAACGAAACATCCCAATTAATTCAATATTATACGTTGAGGATTATAATTTTACATATACACTAATGTAAAATATAAAACATTATTGTTATCTGATTTCAAGCTTGCAGAGTCAATCCAAATAAATTATGTCTGAATGTAAGTACACACATAACAGGCAAAATACAAGTGTTCTGTCTTGTCTGCTGTCATAGAAAATATATTCTGTATTTCTTTACGGTTGCAACTTCATTCATGTGAGTGAAAATTAATTTATATAAATCTCAAATCATCACCGGAATCTACACTGTTGACTGTAAACAAATACAATAAATTCCTTTTGTGATCACTTTGGGCCAATATGAATTTAATAGCACTAGCCGAATAATAACAATAACTGATAACAAGATTATGCAAGATTTGCCATTACTTTCCTATACCTGTGATTACAGGCTTATTGATATACCTGTTACTATGTATAGAGGTGTTACTATACATATTGTATGTTAAAACTGTGAGGTGTATTTTATAATCTGGAACATTTTATACCAAATGATTTAATCACAAAAGATTATGTAAAACACAAAATTACAACAAACACACCAAAAGTATCTATAGAAATTAAAAAAAAAAACAAAATTATATAAATGACAAATTATTCAATAAATGATTAAATATGTACCATAATTTATTAGATACTGCAATTATTTTTTATAGAAACAAACATCCACTAGCAGCTACAAAACCAATTTTCCCTATAATGTACTTAGCAAGATCCTGATCTTTTAGATACATTGTTGGATTGTTAATGCTAGCATTTTTTATTCTTTTCCCTAAACATTTTGAAACCATAATTTCAAAGTGATACTACCTTGTATAGTAGTGATGACTTGTAAAGTGATGCCTTTCCAGTGTGTTTCCTTTTGCTCCAAAAAAAATATTTTGTTGTGTTGATGTCTTTATTCTTTAAAATTTTGTGTGAGGGAGATTGCAAAATTTTTAACTGAACTGTAGCATTTCATTGTCTCAGTTTTTTGTCATTTTTTGTGCTACTGTAAAGTGTTCACTTTTTATTTACACCTAAGTCATGCCGTTTTTATTTTACATTTTTACACTTTCTGTCAAGCTACTGTAAAGCTACATTAAAATATACAATTTTATTTTAAAAAAATTATCAAATCAAGCACTTGTCTGTAATAACTGAAATATATGAGAGTTTTATTTAAGGTTATTGCTGGCTCTCACATCCTACCTTCCAGTATTTGCGTATCATCCGTCAGAAATGTGAATAACTCAACAGGATACTAAGTCATTCTTACTACTGTTCAGATGCATTTAGCATGTACACCAGAGGTAGATTTATGCATAGGCAAAGTAGGCTACTGCCTACGGGCGGCAAATTTTGTAAAGGTTGTTATGTTCTTTTTATACCTAAGAGATGTTTCAAATGCCACTCCATTTCGTCTCAATATGATAAGAAGCTTTTAAAAATACAGTATATGTTGTTTAGTAACAAGGCTTATTACATAAAGAGAATAGTTCATCATTTACTTCTGATCTGTATATGAAGTAGGCCCTACATCGTTTTTTCACAATTACATTTACATACATTATATATGTGATACTTCCATTATATTAATTATTTAACTATTAATTTGTTTACATTCAAATTTCGAACATCCTTTACCGACTCTGTAATTTGACATGAGTGAATGTCAATAGATGCTACTAGCTGCTAACAGACAGACTATGAGCATAGTATAATTTCATACCCAACTCTAGTGCCAGTTGAGCTTCAACCTGCCGAGGAGGGAAATAAGAGGTCTACACATAGTACGTGTCCGTTAAACACCTGTTGTATTTTACATAAATCGTTAAATATATATTCATCAAATAAATTGATAAGCAAAAAGTGATAAGTGAAAGGATGATTATGTCAAAAGATGTGTATATAATGTATTTTCATTTATTATGTTAGGGTAATATTAGTGGAATGATAATATTCTACCACTACTGTATTACAGTATACAAATGTAGTGATATATCTTGGCACAATACTATGTAATAAATTTGGATAAAAGGCTCATTTCAAATAGAAAGGATAGCTGGTGTGATCAGTCATAACAAATTTGTATTAGTTTTTTGAGAATTTGTTCCTATCAAACTGCAATAAGCATATTTTCAAACCTTTATGGATGTGTGTCAAGGAATTTACAGATTGCACCAAAAGAAACAGTTAAAATATATCTTTTCAATTAAACAAAAATTGGTCTTGTAATATCAGTCAGTAATACAGCAGGAACTAATCAGTTAATTGCTATTACAAAATGCCTTATTCCTTTTTCATGACGATCAGATTTTGCTATACGCCTGCATAAATAAAAATTATTAAATTGCTTAACTCTCAACACAAAGTATTTAAACTATTTAACATGAAAAGTTCATCATGTCACATATTCTAGTAACAAGGTAAGTTTTTGGAATACTGTTTTAGCTGAATTTATACACTAGGAGGACACTCAGCATTTAGTTTGTGTGTGTAACTCTGGTTAATCAAAGAGAATTATTTGTGTAAATTCAAATTTAGTAATACAAATCTACTACCATAAAGGCCTGGAATGCTATGCGTTAAAGAATTTTAATTAACTTTATATGGGGAAATCTGGTTTACATAACATTATTTCTGAAAATAATAATCCTGAAATGTAATCAGTACTTATATCAAGTTAAGTGCAATAATTAAATAGATTCTTCAACTTGCACGTTGCAAAATTCAGGTGCTAATCCTTTACTTTATTTTTAATTCAACATCAATTTATGTTCAGCAACGTTAAAAAAAAACATGTTATGGCCTCTGAGAAAGAACACAGTGAGTGGAAGCTGGCTTAAATGAAGGTAAACATTTTATCTAATAATTAGTGTCCCGAGTTAGAAAACATGTGCAATACATATTATAAAAAGAAGGATATTGTTTTTACTTCCATGTTCCATAAGGAAATGGATGGCGAAAAAAATTGTGTTCGAGATAAGGGCTGATTCTGATTGTACTACCCTCAATACATAAAGAAGTAATTTTTTGAAAGATGTCTGTGTATAGAATTTTGTCTATGGCGAATGATAATTGCCGCAAATTCACATAATTTTTTGCATATTGTAGAGGACTCAAGGTCTGTTGATTTTGGTGAAGATCGGTTAAGGAGAAGGGGTAGTTTACCTGCAACGTTTTATGTTTTAACAAGAGTAAAGTACTTAATTTTGATAAATAAAGTATCCTGAAAAGGTCATAATAATCCACTCTAGAAAGGTAGATGAAATATCGATAAATGAAAAGGGGTAGGGGGAAGTTGAAGGGGGAGGGGATAATTTTCTATAATTTGAAATGATAGGTGAAGGAGAGGGGATAATTTTGTATATGTGTACTACATTATCGGCAACGATGAAGTAGTTTGCTGATAAAATTCCTTTCCAGGCTGTTTGGCCGTGGTCCAATGTATTCTGCAAAACCAGACGTTTCGGAAGTGCCATCGACTGCCATCATCAGTGAAAATCAAGTGCGCTAATGTGAGGTGGTAGATGTTAGTGACCACAATTCTGTGGTTGAGGCTGAAGATAGAAGTAGTTTCTGTAGAAATATTTCATTTCTAAAACGATTTTAAATATAAATCTTAAAACATGGAAGTCATGTATGGTTCTCCACACATTAGATTGTACTGGGTTCTAAATTGGAAGTAGAATTCTTGAAAAGAACGAATCCATAATATTTTTACCATGTGGGCCGCATTCCTTGAAACATGTGGGTGTTAATGCTGCAAAACTCAATGCAGATGTGATGACATTTTTCGGGCATGTTGCAAGTCTTTACTCATTTTTCTCTAGCAGCCCTAGAGAAAAATGTTGGGAAGTTTTGAAAAAGCACATTCCTTTATCACTGTAGAGCTTCCCTGAAACAAGATGAAGTGAGAGGACCCAAGCTGTCAAACCGATAGTTAAGCACTACCCAGGAGTACTTAAATTGTTGGATATACTTTAGAAGAGATGTCTTCTAGTCTAACTCCCTCTGCCTACAACATCATATTAGGGTTTAAGAAATATTTCAATTCCACAAAGAGCTTAATGTTGGCATCATTTTGGTTCAAAGTGCTTTCATATATTGACTAAAAAAATGTTGTTATTCAAAGCAAAGGAATCACACTCGTTGAAATAACTCTAGTGGAAGATTTGCTGACAGAATTGAAATTGTTGCGTGATAACCCAGACAGCATAATTGAAGAACCAAACTTAATTGCAAAAGAACAAATAAAAGTTCCTCCTGAATCTCCCAAAAGGTGGAAAAAAAGTACAGATCAATCCAATAGTGATTTTTCAGTAAACAAAGATCAAGAAAATAAATTTAAAACCTCAGTCATGTACCCAGTATTAGAGTTTGTAATGGGCAACATAAAAACACGATTCACTGCAATTAGTTCAATTCGTGACTTGTTTCCACCAGTATTGAACTTTACGGACATGGAAAATGATGAATTAGAATTGAAAGTAAAAGTTCTCATTAGCAAGTTTAAAAAGGAATTGGCAATGGATCTATTTGAAGAAATATTACACTTGAAGAACATTTATAAAACAGAGTTTGAATCAGAAAAGAATCCACTAAGCCTACTCCAAAAACCTTCAAACTGTATTTGTGAACTTCTGTCTTGCCTATAGGCTTTTATGTACTATTCCAGTTACAGTTTCGTCTCCTGAAAAATCTTTGAGCAGTATAGCGAATTCACTGAAAACTTGGCAGAGAAGCACTACCTACCAAGAAAGGCTTAATAATTTGGCAATTTTAGCTATTACAAATGAATTGGCTAACAGTATTCCACTCTAACCCATTATTAATACTTAATCATTTGGGTGTTAACAGAAACTGCACATTGCTTTTTATTGCATTATGTTGAAAAAAGGATTTTAATGTACTTGTTTGGTTATAGGCCTACGTTAGATTGTACTGTGTTCTAAATTGGAAGTAGGTTTTAATTCCGGTACTTCGAATAAATACAGCCTTTTATCCATACAATAAATACAGCCTTTGAATGTACACTAAGTAAGGAAATGTTTGTTAAGTCTAATTAATTTTAAAAATCTAAAAGGTTAAGTTAGATAATTAAACGTTGACACACCCTCCCAAAATCGTCTCTGTACCGTAATTATGTGCGATAAATGGAAACTAATTTCCGTACTTCCAATAAATACACCCTTTTAATAAAATATGTGCCAGTAAACCCCAATAAAATATGCACCAATAACAAAGCCTACTATCTAAGTTAGATAATTAAACGTAGACACAACCTCCCAAAAACGTCTCTGTACCGTAATTATGTGCGATAAATGGAAACTAATTTCTGTACTTCCAATAAATACACCCTTTTAATAAAATATGTACCAATAAACTCCAATAAAATACTGTATGTACGAATAACGTAGCCTACTAGGTTATACGTTCTAAATTGGAAGTACGGATAGGTTTTAATTAGAATAAATACAGCCTTTAATGTATATACAGCCTTTTATCCATACAATAAATACAGCCTTTGAATGTACACTAACAAGGAAATTTTTGTTAAATCTAATTAATTTTAAAAATCTAAAAGGTTAAGTTACATTGTTAAACGTAGACACAACCTCCAAAAATCGTCTGTGTACCGTAATTATGTGCAATAAATGGAAACTAATATCTGTACTTCCAATAAATACACCCTTTTAATAAAATATGTGCCAATACTCTGAATTCAAATTAAATAAAGAAAAAAGGAATTGTGTGTGTGTGTTTTCTGTGGTTGAGGCTGAAGATAGAAGTAGTTTCTGTAGAAATATTTCATTTCTAAAACGATTTTAAATATAAATCTTAAAACATGGAAGTCATGTATAACTAGTTCTCCACACAGATATTTTCATTATTTGCATCAAGTAGTATTATTGTTTAATACACGTTCTATCCAGATCAAATTATGTGTATACAGTTCTGGAAAAATTAGAAATACAATTTTTTTGTTTATTTTAAACTGTATTATGTTTGGAAGTATCCCAAAGTAAATTTAACATTAATCATGTCAATCAATGACGCCAGTCTAGTTTTTTAAGGCTAGGAGAATCCTTGAAATGTTTGGAACATCAGTAGGTCATCATGATGGATCTAATAATCAAACTTCAGTTTCTGTGAAAAGCTGGCAGATTTGAGTAGCCACTTGATAAAGGATGGTATTGTAAAAGCAACAATTCTTTCAGAATTATTTTATAACCCTGTCAGTCTGCAAATAACTATCACTCCTTTAGATCATCAGCAGATTTAAACTTTTCTTATTTGTGCTAGGAATGTATCATGTAAAACTGCTGGAAGCATGGTATACAAAGTTTCTATTATCCTTTTCAAGGTTGATGACCAAAACAAAAAGTACTACTTATAATTCATCATTGTAGCAGTTACACAGCAGTATACTAAACATCTCTTGGTTAATACCTGTACTCTGGTCAGGTAGGACACAATGAATCATTCAAAACAAGTACAATTCAGTGTCAATGTCTAGTGTTTATGTGTCACTGCTACCCATAGTGAATCATTTGTATTGTACATAACAAATAGTATTCTGACTGTACACGTTTTTCATCTGACAAGAATTTTATACTTAGGCAAACTCATTTAATGGTGTAACCTTCTGTAATATGTGCCAAACAAGTATTCATAAAATTAATATTTGTGTCAAATTGTGTTTTATTTATTTCAAACAAAATCTGTTTTGTGGACATAACTTTATGTCCAATACAATTATTATGTTATTTCTTTTTAGTATCCCTTATAGATTTGCGTGATCAAAACTTTTAATACTAAAACTTTTTGTCAGCTGATAACCATGCTTTGTTGAGATTATTAAAGAAAAGTTTTGCTCATTCAGTGATGTGGCATCTTCAGTGATAAAGTTGAGTCTCATCGTGGTAAAACTACTGAAGACTTCTAAGAATTGGAAAATTAATGAGAATAATATTCTTACAACCAGTGACAAGAATTATGAACTTAAAACAGTGGAATGAATTACTGAATACCAGATACTCTCAATTGCTAAAACAAACACACTTATATTACAACAGTTCTCTTTATATAATTATCCAGGACACACTGTATAGCATACAAACAGTAATAAAAAAATCACAATAGTTTACAACACAAGTAAACAATTGATCATTTGTCACTTTTATTAAAAACTGCTGTCTAATATCATCCTATATGAATGCACAACCTACTACACCAACTTTCTAAAACTCAGCTGGTGGCAACATCCTAATTATCAGGCTAATGTGATAAAGTTCCAGATGAATGCCAAGAGTGTGGCTCTAGAATATTCTGCAGTGCTGCTGATTAACAGTATGTGATCAGCATCACATAGAGTACTACACATTTAAGCTATCTAATTGACTTGGTATTAGAATATTAGTAAAATGTGCTTGTTAACCAAATAGTGTGTTGTTACTCCTGAAAATCCCATTTCACTAAGAGCATTTTAGAAGTCTGGGTTATCTTTTATGTTTCACTCCACAAACATGCCTTTAGTTCAGCATTTCTTAACCTATTGGGCATGAGCCACTGCAGGGTCCCGAGAGGGCATTTGGTGGGTTGCAAAGTCAGGTTCGGAAATTTATTTACTGTGTCTTAAAAAGCTACTACATGTAAATAACTAAGATATATCATTTTAACAATTTAAATTCAACCTGTTTTGTACATAGTCTAAACTGTACATTTTTGTTATTCATGCTCTACCATTGTTTTTTACCAGCTCTGATGTTTAACTCTCTATAACCAGATTGAAAGTTGCTTCCCAGAGGGATACAGTGAATTCAATTGGATTCAAGACCCATTCTTGTATTTTGAAAGTTCTAACATGTTGTCAGTAAAACTAAATGAGCAATGAACTAAATGATATCATCTGTGATGCTGGGATTAAAACTAAATTTTTAGTAAATTATTTTGTATAGTTAGTGATAACATGAGACATGTCATGGACAACAAAATCCATAAACTTTTAGATTCTGACTTAACAAAGTTCTGGATATCTTTAAGAGATGAATATCCTGAACTTTCGGAGTTGCTCATCCCATTCACCACCTCATTCTTGAGTGAAATGGGATTTTCATCTCAAGTGAAAAGCAAGCACACAAATAGACTTGACGCACACTCAGATTTATGACTTAATTTAACCACTCTTGAATCCAACATACCCCAGCTTTTGCAGAAAAAGCAGCTCCAACTGTCACATTAGTAACTAATGATTAGTTAGGCAAGTAAAAACTCTTTTGTTTTTAACTTCAGCATGTGTTTATTAGAGCAAATTAGTCTTTTGAATTACATATTTGCTTTTTGCTTTTCTATAATTAAGTGTATATATAATTTGTTTAAGCATAAAAGAAGGCTTAAAGTTCTCAGTGTTACCAAAAATATGATTATAAAGTGGGTGCACAAGTAGTTCTGCCATGCACACCCCTACAAGTCTAATTAATTTTAAAAATCTAAAAGGTTAAGTTAGATAATTAAACGTAGACACAACCTCCCAAAATCGTCTCTGTACCGTAATTATGTGCGATAAATGGAAACTAATTTCTGTACTTCCAATAAATACACCCTTTTAATAAAATATGTACCAATAAACTCCAATAAAATACTGTATGTACGAATAACGTAGCCTACTAGGTTATACGTTCTAAATTGGAAGTACCGATAGGTTTTAATTCGAATAAATACAGCCTTTAATGTATATACAGCCTTTTATCCATACAATAAATACAGCCTTTGAATGTACACTAACAAAGGAAATTTTTGTTAAATCTAATTAATTTTAAAAATCTAAAAGGTTAAGTTGCATTGTTAAACGTAGACACAACCTCCAAAAATCGTCTGTGTACCGTAATTATGTGCGATAAATGGAAAATAATTTCTGTACTTCCAATAAATACACCCTTTTAATAAAATATGTGCCAATAAACCCCAATAAAATATGCAAATAGGTTATAGGTCTACGTTCTAAATTGGAACTAGGTTTTAATTCCGGTACTTCGAATAAATACAGCCTTTAATGTTATGTACAGCAGCCTTGTATGCATACAATAATTTAATGTACACTAACAAAGGTAATTTTTGTTAAATCTAATTAATTTTAAAAATCTAAAAGGTTAAGTTGCATTGTTAAACGTAGACACAACCTCCAAAAATCGTCTGTGTACCGTAATTATGTGCGATAAATGGAAAATTATTTCTGTACTTCCAGTAAATACACCCTTTTATTGTACACTAACAAAGTAAATTTTATTTAAGTTACATTGTCTACATAACCTCCATAAACTGGCATTAGTTACTTGTGAAGAAAACTGTTCTAATACACATCGAACACGGAAAGAAAATACAAACGTGGAGACGGAAGTTCTCTTTGGCCGCAGGAAACGGTGAAAGACCCTTAAAATGTTTTGAAGACATATAACAAGTACTCTTTAAATTTAATATCAATATAATATTATGTAATAATATACATGTATCCGCATGTATGTACATAAATATCCATACATGCTTTTCCCGAAGGGAAACTAGATCTGAGTGGCGGTGTGTTGTTCGTATGACCGGTTGCATATGTGCTATGTGCGTTTTGTTGATTGTGGCATTTTGGAAAGATGGGTTATAGGTTATAATACATTGTGGATACACTCAATAGTGTAAAACAGATGGAAGAAGAAAACAGTGATAATAAGGTCATTATATATTATTTTATGTACTGAAATAAAATGTTTAGTTTAGAAGTTAATCGCAGTACTGCATGAATAACTGCCAAAAATTTGTGTACCAGAGTATGGATTGACGGTTTGTTTTACTGTAATGACAAATAGTATAGAACAGATGGAGGAAGACAGCAATGGAATTTAAGTGAACTGACTAGCGTGTTACATTTGTACTACATCATAACAATGTTTTGCATTACGAGTTCTTGTAATTATTATATTATAGCTGTAACTGAAACTACGAACGCACAGGCTCTAAGAAGTTGTTTTTACTTGGAGGTTTGTACTGTACTAAGTACAAAACAAAAATCAACATCAGTTTTGTATAATATAGTTGTATCAAATTTTGAAAATTTCTCCTGGTAAAAGAGTTGGTCAAACATCTCACCGATTTTTTCTAGTTAAATATATACACGTGTGTCAAACGTCTATGAAATTAGGAAAGCTAGTATTTTGGGGTAAACAAGATTGTGTGAATTTAAATTAAGGTTCATTAATGTTATTGTTTTCCCTTTAGTGCAAGGTCGTCTATCATTCTTGATACTGGGCCTATGTTGTTTTTGACGTCATGATAAAAATTATATACCAAAGAAACGATTATAAGAAATTAAGTGTACTCAAACACATGCATTTATCACTCAGAATGTTGCAAAAGCTTTTGGCTTTCAGCATTTGTGTTTTTGTGTGTTAACCACGACTTAATTTGAAACTTTTTGTATGTTTGCCAATATACGCCATGAGGAATAGTGGTATATGTTGGTCCCAGTCTGTTTGGTTCTCATCAACAACATTCAAAAGATGGTGTTCAAGTGTCCTATTGAATCTCTCAATCATTCTCTCCGACTGAGGATGCAGAGGGGTTGTCCTGGTCTTTCGAATTCCGAGTTGATGGCATAATTCTTTAAAGACTCCTGATTCGAAATTTCTCCCTTGATCCGTATGGATTTCCATAGGGGCTCCATAACAGCAACAGAAGTTGTGAACTAACTCCTTTGCCACATTGGCAACCTCCTGAGTTGGAATTGCATAGGCTTCCACCCACTTAGTAACGTAGTCCACTAGAACCATGATGTACCGGTTTCCATTGTCAGTAATAAGGAATGGTCCAGCAATGTCTATGGGAATTCTCTCAAAAGGCAGTCAAACGTTATACTGTCTCATTTTTCCCCTGCATCTGGTTTGTGGGCCCTTGCTTGCAACACATATTTCACATGTCCAAACCCGTTCCTCTACGTCATGGCGAAGATGAAGCCAATAGAATGTCTTCTGTATTTTGTCAAGGGTTTTGTTAACGCCAAGATGGCCTCCAGACGTTCCACCATGCATCTTTGTCAAAACAGATTGCACTTTACTTCGGGGAACTGTCAACTGCATGACCACGTCTCGTCCATCTGCACTTTCCCAAGCCCTTTTCAGCAATCCGTTCTCTAAGGTAAGGGATTCCCATTGTGCCCAGTAGCCCTTCAGCTCTTCCGAACCATGGCAGATATCTTGCCAATCCAGGTGGCGACCTTCCCTGTCAATATCGGTCCAGTGCCTTCATCAGCCATCTGTTCTTGTCGACAATCTTGTGTCATCCACCCATCTACTAGGAAGTCTACAGTGATGGCTTGAACATGTTCGTTTGAGTTTTGTTCTTCGTTTCTGTGGCAATGTCAGCAGTCTTTCGTGCACGGTCTCCGTGATAAGCCATCTGCATTACCATGCAGGCTCTCGCGTCGATGTTGTACCTTGAAGTTGTACTCTTGCAGATGTTCGAGCCACCTTGCCAACTGCCCTTCCCGATTTTTAAATCCCAAGAGCCACACAAGAACGGCATGGTTGGTGCGTAGTGAAAACTCCCGTCCATAGAGGTATTCATGGAAGTGCTCCAAAGCTTGGACGATTGCCAGCAACTGTATCCTTGTAATGCAATAATTTCTCTCTAGTTTAGAAAGCGTCTTGCTGTAATACGCTATTACTCGTTCTTCACTGTTTTGCACTTGAGACAAAACTGCTCCTAGACCAGTATTGCTTGCGTCTGTGTCTACGATGTACTTCCCTTTCGGGAGCTGGGAAAGCGAGAATTGGCTGCGAACATAATGCAATTTTCTTAGTCCTAAATACTTGATCACACTCTCTCGACCATTGGAAGTTTCGTTTATTTTCAGTTAGCTCATGTAGTGGTTTAGCAATAGTAGCGAAGCCTTTCACAAAATGTCTGTAATATGAGCATAACCCCAGGAAACTCCGAACTTCGTGTTTACTCTTAGGAACTGGCCAGTCTCTTACGGTGTCTACTTTATTAGAATTCATGCTAACACCCGCTGCCATAACCAAATGGCCCAGATACTGTACTTCCTTCTGGAATAGAGAACACTTCTTCGGGCTCAGCTTCAGTTGGGTACCGTGAATTCTAGTTCAGAACCTCCTTAAGGTTTTCCAAATGGTCTTTAAGTCTTCCCGATTACTATGACATCGTCTAAATAAAAAGCAAGTTTTCAATGTCAGGCCTCAGAGTACCAGGTCCATCAATCTTTCACCGGTGCATTACAGAGTCCAAATGGCATGACGTTAAATTGGAATAAGCCACTTGGGGTCGAGAAAGCGGTCTTTTCCTTGTCTTCTTGATGAAGACCCACTTGCAAATATCCACTTTTCAGATTTAAAGTGGAAAACCACTGTGCTCCGGACATGTCGAGTGTATCGTCAACATGAGGTAATGGATAGCAGTCTTTCTTTGTAACGTCATTCAACCTCCGGTAGTGTGCGCAGAAACGCAATGCACCACCCTTCTTTGCTACCAGGACTACCGGAGAAGACCAAGCACTTGACAAAGGCTCGATTACTCCCTCTGTCAACATGTCCTGTACTAACCGAGACATTCGAGGCTTTCAAGGAGGTTGGCGTATTGGTGTTGTGTCCCCGGTATTGATGTTATGTTGTACAAGAGAGGTTCTTCCCAACGACTGGCCCCAAACTGCAAAAGAATCTATACATTCATGTAAAAACTGTCCGAGTTCTTTTACCTCACTGCTTGAGAGGTTGTTGGAAGATCTGTTCAATAATTCCTGCAGTTCCTCTGGTAATTCGGAAGTGTCCATAGTACTGCATCTTCTTTGCGTTACTCTGGCTGCCCAGGCCACAGGAGACAATTTGCCTAGGAGCATATTGCTTTGTAAAGTGACAGCTTGATCCAAATTATTCGCCACTAATAGGTACATTTCCGGTTTCGTCAGGGTTACTAAACTTCTGGCAATTAGTATGCCCAATGTGCTGACTACCTGGGGTTCGAATATAGAACACTGGTTACCCCTAGTATCTACATCGGTTCTAACCATGACGATCTTTTCAGAGTTTGACGGAACAGGTACGGGCACTTGATTTATCATGTCCATAGATTTTTCTGATGTATTCATTGTGGAAAGCATTATCTCTTCTTTTACGATTCTCAAGACATTGTTTTTAAAGTCAGCTATAAATCCACATACGTTCATAATGTCCACACCAAGAATTGCTTCATCCACAATGTCTGCAACAAGTACGTGATGATCAAACTCAAGTTGACCATGGCGTAGGTGTATCTCCACTTTTCCAAACACCTTTACAGGCCGTCCAGTAGCTGTTCGCAAGCTGCAAGAGCACCAGATTGGCTTGAGATCTTTCACCACGTCTGGGCGCACAATGGAAACTGTTTCGCCTGTGTCAACAGTAATCGAGGTTGGCCTTTCTTGAACAATCCGATAATCACCAAGCTCCCGCTGTTTTTCTGAAGTGTAGAAATTGTGTATTGTCTAGGGGCTTCATTCCTCCAGGTAGTCAGCACACACCCCGTTGTACCGACTACTGCTCGTTTTCCTGCTGCTGAACTTTAACCGACAATCTCATAGATTGTGGCAACAGCGATTCATTACGTGTGCTCTCCGGTACCAGCGACACGGCGCGTGACACCTGAAGAATACGAGGCGAGCCAATCCGGCATCTGCAGCCGCCGAGACGTGACCAACTACGTGTTCGGTGCTAGCCAATCAGCGATCCCGGTTAGTCAATAAAACCCGGGCCGGCAGAAAATTTTAGGCACACTTCATCGCCACGCCATCGGACGGACTTCATCTCCTCTCCTCTCTCGGACGACATTGGCGCGGAGTCAGCCGGAAGGAACGGCCGAAGAATAGAACCGGCGTTCTTGCGTCTTCGCCCTCCAGTTCCGCGCCAGCGATGGATTTCGCTGGGCCAGCAGCCGACTCTACAACCGGTGCCGAAAGAAGAGGAGGACTGCAGTACGCCACGAACAGTGGGCGCAGCCGCCGAACATCTCAGCGCGGCACTACCAACATCACCGTTCTCGCCACTCGGTCCTTTTTAGGGCCACCAAAATAACTAGAGTGTACGATTGGCGCCATTTGTCATGCGGCAAGCCTTTTGTCCGGTGACAAGATATCCAGGTTTCCCACATCGATAACACTTTGGTCTTCCATCCTTTCTTACTTTACTCTGTGGCGCTGCTCATTAGGTCTCTGTTCCTTGCTCTTCTTCTTCATCGTCTGTGCCATCGCGATCTTTTAGCATGCACACTTTATGACTTGCCCAACCAGACGCTGACTTTGTGGCCTCGTGCAATTGCAAAGCATGTTCCAGGGTGTCCTCGCTATTCTGGTGGCTTGTTATTCATAACACTTGGTGTAGTTCATTATCTCGGACACCATCAGTAAATGTCTGTACCATAAACCTCATTCGAAAATCTTCTGGCGATTTAGGGTAAGCCAGTCTAATTAATCTGTCTATACTTGCTTCAAACTCTTGAAGACTCTCCCAGGAATGTTGTCGCCTTGTTCTCAACTGAGTGCAGTACACATCTCGCAAATGTTTATCACCATACCATAATTCTAGAGCTTTTATCAATTCGGCATAGATGTTCTGGCTGTCAGTTGGCACTTCCTGTAGTAATTCTGCCGCAGGTCCTTTTAATGCTAAGTGAAACTGCCTTGTCTTTCTCTGTCCAATTATTTGCGGATGCTGCAGCTTCAAGTTGGTGGAGGTATGTTGCCCAGTGACTGCTTCTGTCAAAGGTTGGAGCTTTGACATGAACTGTCCCTACTGGAGGCAAAGTGACTTTCTCTACTGACTTATTTTCTGTGTCTTTATCATTGGTACAGTCTGTTTAGTTTTGGTTGTATCTTCATAAACTGCTTAACTTCACTTTTAATTTGTTCTCTTATGTCAGACATTGAGTTTTCTACTGCAGATGTTTTTGTTGACATAGCTTCGTCCACACTGAAGACAGTTTTTTCTACTTTAGCTATTTTATTTGAATCAATTCTTCTATGTCAGATATTCTGGTAATTTGATTATTAAGCTCAGGGGCGGACTGGGTCCTCCTAAAGGGCGCAGACCTAGAATTTTCGGAGGGCGCAAGTCAAATGGCCCGTACATATATATATTACAACGCCCCCTTTCGTCTAACACAATTATCTAATATTTGTGATGTTAGATAAAAAGTTACTTACCCGTGATATTACTTTACCTGGTCGCCAGAACAAATCCCAGATACAAATGACACGGTTTCAGCTTAGCTCAGCGCATGGAGACACTCTTTCTCAGGATTCGTTCAGTGATTGTGGTTTTCAAGGGGAATCATTACAAATAACACTTTAATATTGGCCTGATTATTTTAATGAACGTTTAATCAATTATTTTTAAACTTTAAATTGTTAATGGTAGGACCTAATTCTACCCTAACACTTATAATTATTGAGTGAGTGTGAAAAGTAATGATTAAGACGCTCAAACGACCTCTAGCTCTTATCTGGTTTGATTAAGAGATTTCTATCTCCCAAACCAGTGCTAAAGAACAGGTCTGCAATAATTTGCACGTCCAATACTACACACCACTTTCCATTCAATACTGCTATACTATATTAGAGCTAATCTTATAGTTAAAATACAAAGTGTGCTTTTCTTAGTGTCCTTTTAAAATTGTTTATTGTTTTATTATTTGTTTAGTGCTTATTTCATTGATCAATGAATCTATTTCTTACTGTTTGATGCGTTGACCGAAGATAGGAATCCGTAGAGGTCCTCCTTTTGATGGTGTTGCACAGAAGAATTGAGGTTGATCAATGCTGTTGAAGATGCCCTGGCAATTACAGATGCTGTAGCACAGGTCCTTCACGGCTGATTGATTAATTAATTTATTATTTAATTAATTAACTTGTTTTACGCAGCGAGTGTTAGTGAATGATTTTAATTCATGTACACTGCAGACTACTTCTCGAATTAGAACTTAAATTGCACTTTTGCGTGATTTAAAAATTTCTGTATGTGAATTATACACGTCTAGTGTGTTTAAGTACCGAACGAAGAGTGATGCTACCCCTCGCTTTGAGCTGGCGTCAGTTTTAAATACGGGCTGCTGATTGGTTGTACAAATAAATCATGCGTTTTTCCAGTTTTGACAATCTCGAACAGGTCGGTCAAACACTCCATGACAGGTTCCAAACGGCAGAGAATTTCTTGTCAAAATCGTACTTCCTGTATTTGCAAATCGATTGATTACAGGTATTTGCAAATGTGTTTCCAAAGATCTGACCACAGAATATTGTTGCTTAGGTCTTTATCTGTGTGTGTGTGAAAACACCTTATTCCTACGTAGCATAATTCTCTCGTTATTCCTGTTGGCGTGCGTCATCCGTATAACTTCTTACAATTGTTAATTATATTAACTGAGATTGCGGCTACTTATAAAGCTTTTCTTGCCGAGTACAATGCTGTTTTCAGAATTGCTGTATATTTACAACTTTTGAAGTTATTGCAGGTTGAACTGATAATTCGCTTTGAGTAAAATAACATGTTTGAACTGGATTCTAATGTCGCGGTGACGTGGTTAGAGTGAGTTGGCTGCGATTATACGCTCTCTCTCTCTCTTTCTTATGGCGTTACACTCGTACCGTCTATAGCTTTCATATAACGCTCTGATAGGACGCTATTATGTATCGTTATAATATATATTGCAACAGATCAAACTTTATTATTCTAATAAGGATATTGTGAGTGTGTAGAAATCGATAAAAGTCTATTATGGAGGAGATGAAATATTATTTATTACATACAAATATTGTTTATAAAGATGTATAATGTTTCTTTAAATTGTCATGTATTGATAGTATATTAAATTGTTTGTATTGTTCGATTAATTTGAATTGATTTTACTTGTTTGCTGCAACGTCCTCCTCTCGTCTCGTCGGTCCCGTCTCGTCGTCCTCTTCTACAGCTTCACTCCTTCCTGGTGTCCTCTTCGTCCTGGCGTCCTCTTCGTCTCGTCGTCCTTGTACAGCAAGCGGCTCCAGTGGCGATATTATTTCAGAGCCTCGTAGTTACGTTTAACTGCTTCCACGATATCTTGTAGTGTCTTTAAGTTCCCTATGCGGATATCTTAACTTACACGACACAGCACTGAATTTTATTTTAAATTTTATTTACTTATTTATCCTCTTGGTTCTTACCGCAAAACTTCGTTAAGAATTACAAGGTTTATAGTTTTCTTTATATAAAATATTCCTCTATTCCCTCTTGTTCTTACCGCAAAACTTCGTTAAGAATTTTAAGGTTTATGGTTTATTTTATATAAGATCTTTTTACGTTTGTAAGAGAATAACTCTCTTACCCGGGGCACAACTTCCCCTAGCAACGTCGACAGACAGACTGTGTTCAACCTAGCTCTGCAACGTATGAATCTCACTGAATTTGGTGTAATTTGATAGGCCAAGCCCAAGTCACATGATTGATGGAACAACCAGATACACAAAATTCATGAAAAACTTTGTATAATTTTGCTTAGTCCTGCATGGAAATTATCTACAATTGTTATTACCCTATTATTGATAAGAGTTACACTTGAGTTTTGCTTTACTTAAAAAATCATATTTCTACAATAATTACAAACCTCAGAGTATACGCAAATCGAAGCTATGTATTTAAATAATTCCTCGTCAAATTTTCATGTAAATCGGTTAACTACCACTGCCGCTATATCGATCGCAGATTATCACACCCGCACACGCGCACCATTTCATACAAAAAATACATGACAATATAGTACAATTTTTTATGAAGAGTTTGGTGTAACATATATGCTTATCATTTTTTAAATACAAAACTTATGACTAAAAAACAAAATATTACACAAAACAAATTTAAACAAGAAAATTCCTGTCATTTATGTACTCTGATATAAACAGCATATCTTATCATCCTGTGTTCTGTTGCAGGATTAACCCCTCCACGTGTAAAAAAAAAATTTTTTTTATATGGAATACAAATTTTTTTTTTTAACCTAAATTGACTTAATTTCTTCCCAATAATCATAATCATCGAAATAATAACATAATAACTTCAAAAATCAAAATAACTGAATAGCTTCTATCAAACAACATTTCCCCAACTGTCACTTTGACAGATCTAATTGTAAACAAACAAAAGCACATGGCTGCTTATCAACAAACATTCCTGAACACTGATAAGGATGTCAATGTCAGACGTCATTCGGCTATATCTACAGTTCAACCATACATTTTCCACATGATTACAATTATTCTTAATTTACACATAATTTTATACAATTTCCTACCAGTCATTCCACTTATATCCTGGCATTCTAGTTTAATTATTTGTATTATCCTTATTTTAATTTTTAATTTATCGCACAGACTCATGCCGCGCAACCTTTCTCATTTTTTGATTGCTCTACGCTTGCATTTGTGTCGGTAATTTCCGATACATTGCTTTGATTTAATTTTTAAAGGTTTATATGTAATGCCAGTTGTATTACCCAGGCTACACATAATATAATCTCCTTTGTACAATATGAACTCGTTGTTTGATTGAAATTTCTCTGGTATCATCTCAAACACTATTTTCATCAAGTTTTTACAGTGATCAGTATCTAAGTGCACTTCAAAATGTTTTAATGTCTCGGATTTGTCTGCATACACATTCATAAAAGACGAACACACATTGCTGTACAGTGAATCTCTGACTGTATAAATAACACCTGCATTTCGTTTCGTATGTGGTTGAAAACACTCAGACAGTTCTGATCTGTCAGAATTAACCTTACCTGTGTGCTTTTCCTCAAATGCACCAGCTTCAGGAACAAAACTACTTTGTTTACCCAAGTATTCATCAAATATCTTATTTACATATTCATTTTTACAACTGTATGGACTTCTCAAGTGTTTATACATTTCATTACTGACTGATAAAATATTACCAGAATGAATCTGCATCTTACAGACACGTTTTTACCCTTTGATCATACCAATCTGGATAAATGTGAACCAACACTTTGATAAGGTTTTCCCTATTTCTCATTTCAAATTTATTTAAAATATTATTTGTAATTTTATGTTCATAAACGTTGGTAATTGTGTGCTGTGTGTTGAAATTTGATTCATATTTATTCAAAAGATTATTTAAATGCTTTCGTTGACCATCCGTTATCTCCTTATCAGGCGCACCACCCTTAGCTGCTATCTTATCTATGCATTAACAGCTGGCTTCTGTAAGTCGACGGGACTATACCGGTCCATCGCATTGTTACATTCACTTCCCTGACTAAGGGAATAATTTAACTTAACTTTGGCTTCACATTCCCTGCTGTGAGATTTATTCATTTCTAAGGCGGTCTCACTACTACTACAAATTAATTCTAATTTATCAGCTATACGTTTTTCAGTTGCATTATAAACTATCACCTCATCACAGCAATTACCTAAAGTATGTTCTGGACTAATAGTGTTGTTACTTCTAATTTCACTTTCGTTATCTTCACTAATTTTTGATGCAGAATCTAGATACTTGACTTTACCGAGAGTTGAGTTACTAGGCCCTAATTGGGTTGTTTCTGTATAATCACTTTCAATTTCATCTACTATGCTACTATTCTCCGTTAATCCTTCAGTTGTAACACCTTGGTTATCTTTCATATTACTTTCTTTGAGAGTATGTTCCACAAGAACATTTGGTACTTCAAATTTATCTCCAGGTACAATATTCTCAACAGTTAAATCTACTTCAGTATCAGCTGACATTTCCTTTAGTTTCGCCATCCTCTCCTTTCTATCGGCGTCCATTTCTTCCCAAAATTTCTGCCTAATGGCTATCATCTCCTCATCCCTGGCTTTACTTTCCTCTGAAATTTTCTGCATACTTGCATGCCAGGCTTTATTTTCCTCAGACATTTTCTGCATATTAGATTTATTTTCTTCTGACAGCTTTTGTATATTTGCCAATAATGCCGCCAATGTATTTTGTAATTCTAGTGCTTCGGCCATATTGATTATTTATTTTTATAAATTTATAAAATATTATAGTTTTATTTATAGTAACGGCAATATTTTGTTATACGTATTATTTCTAATAATGTCCGTTCATGTTATTATTATTATAGCCCAGTCTCACAATCAAATGTAAACACTTAATCTAACACAGATAACAATAATAATTCAACCTCCATACATATAATAACTCTATTGTTCAAATATCTGATAAGAGAGAGTATTCCAACTTTTATCTACCCTCCCTGATAACATAGAACAGCACATTTATAAATAGTTCAATGAATTTAGTCTCTACACACTCAAATAAATATTTCTTTTTTTTTTTAAATTAATTCATTAATCGAGCCCAACGTTGGCAAGCGCCAAATATCCTTATGCAACAGATCAAACTTTATTATTCTAATAAGGATATCGTGAGTGTGTAGAAATCGATAAAAGTCTATTATGGAGGAGATGAAATATTATTTATTACATACAAATATTGTGTATAAAGATGTATAATGTTTCTTTAAATTGTCATGTATTGATAGTATATTAAATTGTTTGTATTGTTCGATTAATATGAATCGATTTTACTTGTTTGCTGCAACGTCCTCCTCTCGTCTCGTCAGTCCCGTCTCGTCGTCCTCTTATACAGCTTCACTCCTTCCTGGTGTCCTCTTCGTCTCGTCCTCTTCGTCCTGGCGTTCTCTTCGTCTCGTCGTCCTTGTACAGCAAGCGGCTCCAGCGGCGATATTATTTCAGAGCCTCGTAGTTACGTTTAACTGCTTCCACGATATCTTGTAGTGTCTTTAAGTTCCCTATGCGGATATCTTAACTTACACGACACAGCACTGAATTTTATTTTAAATTTTATTTACTTATTTATCCTCTTGGTTCTTACCGCAAAACTTCATTAAGAATTACAAGGTTTATAGTTTTCTTTATATAAAATATTCCTCTATTCCCTCTTGTTCTTACCGCAAAACTTCGTTAAGAATTTTAAGGTTTATGGTTTATTTTATATAAGATCTTTTTACGTTTGTAAGAGAATAACTCTCTTACCCGGGGCACAACTTCCCCTAGCAACGTCGGCAGACAGACTGTGTTCAACCTAGCTCTGCAACGTATGAATCTCACTGAATTTGGTGTAATTTGATAGGCCAAGCCCAAGTCACATGATTGATGGAACAACCAGATACACAAAATTCATGAAAAACTTTGTATAATTTTGCTTAGTCCTGCATGGAAATTATCTACAATTGTTATTACCCTATTATTGATAAGAGTTACACTTGAGTTTTGCTTTACTTAAAAAATCATATTTCTACAATAATTACAAACCTCAGAGTATACGCAAATCGAAGCTATGTATTTAAATAATTCCTTGTCAAATTTTCATGTAAATCGGTTAACTACCACTGCCGCTATATCGATCGCAGATTATCACACCCGCACACGCGCACCATTTCATACAAAAAATACATGACAATATAGTACAATTTTTTATGAAGAGTTTGGTGTAACATATATGCTTATCATTTTTTAAATACAAAACTTATGACTAAAAAACAAAATATTACACAAAACAAATTTAAACAAGAAAATTCCTGTCATTTATGTACTCTGATTAAACAGCATATCTTATCATCCTGTGTTCTGTTGCAATAAATATATATATATATATAGTATTTAAAATTTATAATTATATTACCTCAAGATGTTCTTTTCCTTATGTGGAACATGTTTCGAGAGTTCCTGTTCTCTCATCTTCAGCCTTCGCCATCTTGTTTCTGATGAAGTATTTGTGTGTTGGTTGCTGGATGTTATTAAGGTAGTTTGTTGGTCTTTGGTCTTTTAAACTTGTATTATTGTGTGTGGTTGTGGTATATGTTTTTGTATTTTGTGTATTTTCGATGTTGAGTGCTTTGAATATTGTGTCATGTTTTGTATTGATTTGTATTTGTGCTGGTATTAGTTTGTTTTGTGTTTTATGTTTGTATATTTGTAAGTTTTCCCAAATGTTCATTATGGTGCCTTTGTGTGGTATATGTTTTATTAGTGATATATTGGTTATGTTTGGGAATTCGTGTCCTGTGTTTATTGCATGTGTGGCTAAATTGGATTTATATATTTCTGGTTTTTTGTATGCGTTTAGGTGTTCTTTTTTCAGCTGTTTTTTTGTTTGTCCTATGTAACATTTATTGCAATCTTGGCATTAAATTTTGTATATACTGTTAGTTGTTGTATTATCTTTGTTGTGTGAGCTATTTAGAATTTGTAATTTATTTTTATTAGTTTTGTATGCTATTTTTATGTCTGTGTTTTTAAATAGTTTTGTTAGTTTTGTCATTTTATTATTTATGTATGTGAATGTGGCCCATTTTTTGTTGTTGTTATTATTTATGTGTTGTTCATTTTGATTGATTCTTAATTTTCAGTTTTTATTTTATATTTGATTTTATTTTCTATTTTGGTCACAGTATTTTTATTGTATCCATTTTCATAACCTAGTTGGTATATTATATTTCTTTCTTTGTCAGTTTCTTGTTTGTTTAGGGGAATTTTGTACATTCTGTTAAATAGTGAATAGAATGCTGCCATTTTATGTTGTGGTGGGTGGTCAGAATGGTTAGGTATAATGATGTTAGTGGAAGTTGGTTTTCTATATATTCCATATTGTATGTAGTTGTTGTATCTTGTGATGGTTATGTGTAAATAGTTTATTTTGTTGTTTTTCTTTTTCTTCTGTGAATTGTATTTTAGGATGTATGTTATTGATTTGTTTCAGTATGTTCTCTGCATTTGTGTTTTTGTTATTTGATACATATCTACAAATTTTTGTTACATATCTACATATTTGATGTTATTTTTTACATCGTCTACATATCTTATCCATATGCCATTTGGGTCCTGTGATTTTTAATATTTTGTATTTTTGTGTCTACAGCAAGAAGGTTTAGCAATGGGATCACCATTATCAAGCATAATAGCAGAAATATTCCAACAACACATAAACACAAAAATACAAAATATTATAAAATCACAGTTCAGTTCTTTTTGGTTTATACACGCATACCGCAAGAATAGAAAGTCTATTCACCGCTATTGTTATTTTACTTTGTGCTTATTTCATGTGTTTATTTTATGTGTTTAACGTTTATTAGAATATTATTGTGAAGTTTAGGACTGCCTAAAAAATCAGCGAAGTGTTGCTTACAACGGGACATTTACAATGCACAAGGACAGGGTCAGTAAACGCTTAATATTTATGCATTGTTGGTTACATGAGAATAAATCCTTTTAACTATTTAGTTTTACAATATACAGTCCACTGCTAATAAAAGAGAACCCCACATTTTTGGTCCGTCCAGCCCGGATAGCATCTTTCATTCAGAATCCAGCACGTTGGAAAGCAAGATTTTTATTAATTATTACGCTCTTTATTATTACGTTTATTGAATTATTGTAATGCTTAAATATTAAAATAAGAAACAAAAACAATTATTTATTACTGGCAAGTATTGCCAATACTCAGTGCTCTGTTCATTTTGTTATGATTTTTTCATGTTTTTTTCACGCAAGCATAGTTTTATTGATTCATTGTGCAGCGTGTGTTATTTCATGTTTTATCTAGCAAGCATAGTTCTAAAGTGTAGTGTGTTTCTTCAAAACCGACCTCTGTATTAGTTTCTATAAAATACAGTAGCCATATTCCTTTATTACCATATTACCATTATTACTGTCATCTACGCTATTGGTATTTTAGAGTGATAAAAAAATAAATAAATAAAAAAATAAATTAAAATTATTTGGACTGGAAATTACTGAATACTGGAAGAACATTGTGAATTACAACTTTACTTAGAACTCTTTTGTTATTTACATCTGAATCTCTTTTTTAAAGCGAGTGCATTAATAAATTACCAAAATGAGATTTTCTTCTTTTGTGAAGCAAAGTGAACTGATTGAGAGTAGGCTTCATAATATTAACAAGCAAATTGTTGCTTTTGAGGTTATTGGTATAGGTAATTTAACTGAACAGCAAACACGAAAAATTAGTTTGCTTAGTTCCACCACAGAAAATAAATATGCTGAATTTGAAAGGCTTATAAATAAACTATTTAGTACAACACCTTTACCAGAAGATCTGGATAATGAACAGATTTCAAGATTACAAGATTCTATATCAGACTTAAATATAGCTATACAATGTTCGTGTGCTCCTTTTCTACCATCACTACCGCAGGAAACCTTGGATCAGTCTCACACTGGTGCATCGCAACTAGTTGCACCTACTCCCATCGTAAATTTACCTCGCTTAAACTTGGGAACATTTTCTGGACAACCTGAGAAATGGGTAGCCTTTCACAGTCTGTTTGAAAATGCAGTGCACAAAAATGAAACCATTTCTACTGTGGAGAAATTTACATACTTGCTTTCTTGTTTGACTGATGAGCCGCTAATTTGGAGCAGATTTATTTGCATTGACTCTTAATAGTACCTTTATCAATCTCGGCAAGAATATGCCATACGCTGTCAATACAATCTTTGGCTATGTTGTGCTTGGTCCGACACCTGTTTCACTTAAGTCTAAGCCTTACTCAGGCTTAGTGACTCTTTTATCGATGAATGATCGTGATCTGCACGCAACATTGCGACGTTTTTGGTCCATAGAGGAACCACCTCACACTACAAAACTCGGTCCACAAGATGAAAAATGTGAAGCTCACTTCGTCTCTACTCATAAGAGAGATTCCTCCGGCAGATATGTTTGTCACTTGCCTTTCAGCGGAAACCCTGCTCAGCTAGGTGACTCTACAACTTTGGCAAAACGCCTGTTAAAATACACTTGATCGCAAATTTGAATCTCAACCTGAGTTTAAACAGAAGTATGTCAATTTTATGAATGACTACTTAGCATGTGGGCACATGAAACTGTGCACATCTGTGCCGTCTCTGAACAAGCCGCATTACTTTTTGCCACATCATGGCGTTTTTAAAGGTAGGAAAATAAAATCCATGTTATTTTCAATGCATCAGCACCATCTTCTTCAGGTGTCTCACTGAACCACATTCTACATCAGGGTCCAAAGTTGCACAATGACATTACTGATATAATTCTTCGCTTTCGTCAACATAAATTTGTTTTCTCTTGTGATATCAAACAAATGTTTAGGCAGATATCCATCCATAAAGATGATCAGATCTTTCAGTTAATATACTGGAGAGAAGACACTTCAGTCCTGCTAAAGGTCTACCAATTGACTACTGTCACTTATGGTATGACGTCCTCGCCTTACCTTGCTAATAGAGTAGTACAACAGCTCATTATGGACGAAGGAAAAAATCATCCACTTGCTGCTGAAGCACTCCAACAGCAAGTATATGTTGATGATAGTCTTAGAAAATGTCATGCAAGATAATCATGAGACACCCCTCATGTTACGCACGTCGGAACAGCCATTTTCAAGTCTTTTAGGGCTAAAATGGATTCCGGATATTGATGTCTTTTCATATTTGATGCACACATCTTCAAGTACTTACACAAAAAGAACTTTACTTTCATCAATTGCTCAGATTTATGGCCCTTGTGGTTGGATATCCCCAATAGTTTTTTGGTCTAAAGTCTTAGTGCAGCATGTATGGACCTTAGGCTTAGATTGGGATTCTCCATTACCTGATCATATTTCCGAGAAGTGGTCACGATTCATGAAAGAACTTCCAGACATAGAAAAGCTAAGGATACCACGTTTCATATCCTTAGCAACTGCAGTCAATATCCAGCTTCATGGATTTTCAGATGGAAGTGAATCCGGATATGCAGCTTGTGTCTTCCTGCGCACAGAGGACGCAGAAGGAGATGTCAACATACGACTGCTGATCGCAAAATCAAGAGTAGCTCCACTGAAGTGTGTGACTATTCCCCGCTTGGAACTTTGTGGTGCGCACATGTTAGCCAAATTGCTACTTTACTGTACAGAACAGCTCTCACAACATCACAAGACTGACAACATTTCAGCATGGTGCGACTCTACAGTAGTTTTATCTAGGATACGCACTCTATCTTTTTGTCTCAAGGTGTATGTTGCTAATCGTGTGGCACAAATACAAGACTTAGTTTCACCGCACGTCTGGAAATATGTTTCAACTGTTGACAATCCTGCTGATTGTGCTTCTCGAGGCTTGACACCCACGGTTCTGATGAAACATAGTCAGTGGTGGCTAGGACCACCATGGCTCGCTAAATCAACGCAGACCTGGCCACAGTCTATCCATCCAATTTCGGAGGAGCCTATTCCTGAAATGAAACCAAATGTGCTTAATCTTACGATGAGCACAAAAGAAGTCCCAACATTTGGATATCTTACAGTTTTCTTCTTGGAAGACTCTTCTTCGTGTAATGGCTTATGTCCTTCGCTTTATAACCCGTTTGAAATTTAAAACCACCATAAGTGGATCATTTACAGTAACTGAATTAAATAACGCCTGTAACTGCATTTGCTGGCTCATTCAGAGACTTCACTTTGCAGAAGACATAGATCTACTCTGCAAGAAAAGGACATGCTCAAACCGCATCCAACGTCTAGCACCCTTTATTGATGATGCAGGAATAGTCCGTGTCGGAGGTCGACTGAAGAACTCTGCGCTTACTTACAATGCCAAACATCCTATTCTTCTGCCAAAAATCCATGTCGCTATTCATTTACTCATCGATTACTATCATCGCATGTGCCTGCACGCTGGACCCCAGTTCCTCCAAACAACATCTATCTCAGCGCTTTAATCCTCTCCGCTCAAGAATATTTAAATGCGTACGATGTTTTTGTACAAAATCAACAAACACGTCTCCGCTCATGAGTGATCTACCAGTCGGTCGTGTTACCCCTACTCGTTGTTTCAACGTTTCTGGAGTTGATTATGCTGGCCCTTACACGGTCAAGTTTTTTACACTTTGCAGGATACAGCCTATAAAGGTATACCTCTGCCTGTTCATCTGTTTTGCAACAAAAGCTGTACACTTGGAAGTGGTTACTGATTTAACTACAGACGCCTTCATTGCAGCCCTTACGAGATTCATCTCTAGGAGAGGTCTTGTATCAGACCTGTACTCTGATTGTGGGACTAATTTCATAGGAGCTGCTTCTTCGCTCAAAAGATGTTTTCAAGATCTCATGAAGCAACCAGAGATGCAAGATTTTGCTACGAACAACAGTATCACATTCCATTTCATTCCTCCGCGTGCACCTCACCAAGGTGGACTTTGGGAACGTGCCATTAAAGGTGCAAAATATCATCTCACCAGAGTCATAGGTGAACACATTTTAACGTACGAAGAATTTACCACCTTAGTTGTGCGTGTTGAAGCTATCCTTAATTCGAGGCCGATAGCTCCTCTCTCTAATGACCCTTCAGATCTTCAACCTCTTACACCAGGAAATTTTCTAACTGGAGGACCTCTTAATGCCCTGATCGAACCTCAACTAACTAATGCACCACTTAATCACATAAAACGCTGGAAATTGGTTCAAGCCTTCACACAACATCTCTGGAAAAGATGGCAAATGGAGTACCTCCACACACTTCAAGAACGGTTCAAATGGATCAGACCTCAAGAAAATCTCAAAATAGGAGATTTAGTCGTTATTCATGAAACGAACCTGCCACTCCTCAAGTGGAAGCTCAGGAGAGTCATCTCAGTATCTCCAGGGAATGATGGAGTGGTACGTGTCGTCAACATGAAGACTGCCGGTGGAACCTTGACCCGTCCTTCTGTTAAGATATCCCGTCTTCCCATTTACTAAAATCCTTGACCAGTCAACTGGCTACTGCCCCTTATAAATTAGTTTTATTATACTCTTCCAAAGGATCAAATTTGTTCTTATGTTCTTTTAATGTTTCTTGTTGAACCAGTTGGTTCAAAGGGGCCGGTATGTCAGATATTTTGTTTTCATAACAATAATAAAACTCCCCCTATCTCTACTTCATTAGTTCTCTAATAGAGTGCACTCCCATTAACTGTTTCAAAGTACAATTCACCTAGTAATCAACAGTCATAATTAGAGCGTTTTCTTTCCTGTAGTGTAAGGCATATCATGCAGTTTAGTTCTTTTTGGTTTATACACGCACACCGCAAGAATACAAAGTCTATTCACCGCTATTGTTATTTTGCTTTGTGCTTATTTCATGTGTTTATTTTATGTGTTTAACGTTTATTAGAATATTATTGTGAAGTTTAGGACTACCTAAAAAATCAGCGAAGTGTTGCTTACAACGGGACATTTACAATGCACAAGGACAAGGTCAGTAAACGCTTAATATTTATGCATAGTTGATTACATGAGAATAAATCCTTTAACTATTTAGTTTTACAATATACAGTCCACTGCTAATAAAAAAGAACCCCACACGGGTATTTACCTGTTATTCTAAAACCTTTTGTATACCTTGTTTATAATTTAATAGGATGAGTATCTGGTCAGGGTAATATTTGATGAGCGCCAATTTGCAATCACAGGCTGCAAATAAAATTTATTAGTAAAATATTAATTATTATTTTTGTTAAAATATTATGAAGTTTTCTATATCAGCTATAATTAAATCTCTTTTAATCTATTATTTAAGAGATGAATGTGATAACTAAAGCTCATCAAAGCAGTTTCGAATAGACTGACATTTCTTTCAAATGAAGAGTGTTGCCAACTTAATCTAGTTGATTAAGCCAATTCACAGTCCCTGATATAGTGTTTATAATATCATACACATTTTGTATTCATTAAATAAAGAAACGAATAAACCTTTTATCTGAATTTATTACACTCAAATCCTTTTATTATTTTCTTTATTTTGTTTTTTTAATAACAAATATAATCATTAACAAAAATCTAACCGGCTGTTCTTTACATATGTTCAGTATGGCAGCAGTAGCAGTATTGATTCTTATATCTCAAGGCCCACATTTATATTTATTAAATAAAATACAAATAGATTATGTTACGTTAGGTCCTTTTGACTACGATATAAACAACAGATATTATAGGAAAAGTACCAAAATACATGGGATTATAAATAATTACAAAGTGCCTTAACAGGATTATATTAATAGTTTAACAATGTTCAGTGTTTATAGGTTATTTTGAGTTAAATGTTTTTTAGATCTAGTTCACTTTATATTATAGTAATACTCTACATTAATAGTTTTTCATACTGATGGTAAGATTATTCATTGATATTGTTCTTAGTGAAAGTTCCAAATGGTTTTTATTAAAAGTGTAATCAGTGTCTTTGAAACCTATGGCCTAGGCATAGCATGGAATAGTTCAGTTTAATTTTATATCAAAAAATACTTCTCTTCCTATGTCAGTTGATTGTATTTCTTCAGAGACTCCTTGGTCTACTTCTTTATAGTAATGTAGCACTTCCTTCTTCTATTTAGTCTGGTTGAGGATGATTATTTAACTTTTTAATTTAAGTCCACTGATATAAAATGTCTAATAATTTAAATTAGTCACTATCTGGTGTTTAATTCAACCTTTCTCGTTCAGATCCAAAAATACAATTCTTATTTCATGTATATCACATTTTAGTTGCTAAGGCCTATCTCTGCTTTCATTGGTATCTAATGTAACATTTTTATGTCACCCTGGTGATATTATAGCATCAATATAAACAAACTTTTACTATTTTATCTTTCATTTTCTTTAAACAGTTATAACTTTTTTATAAGATCTTTGATCTTCAGTTTATTAGTTTCTTTGATCTTCTGATGAAACACTGATTATTTTGACATCACTTTTGATTATCTTCTGTTTCATATTTCTTGAGTTATCAATTTACACTTTTTATTTATTTGTTCCAAAATTATTTATTATTAGTTTTTCTTGTACTTTTCACTTTATTAAAACTATTTGACACATTTATTAATCAGATAACTTAACCTGACATTGTTTATTATCATTTTAATAGAAATTATTATTCAAAATACCTTAACTGTCTAGTTTTACAAAAGTCTATTACTATTATTTTGGTACTTTCCAGTTAAAATAAACATTAGTGTTATTAATATTATCACATACAATATTAATCACTATGACCCAAACTAATTTCTAATAACTCTTAGTAATAAATAACAATTCCTCTTAATTTACTGTCTACAATACAGTTTTTATAGATAAAACAAAATCTTCTAAGTAAGTTCCTAAATATTGTCCTCATTACTTATCATTATTAACATTATTTTAACTGTGATAAACATAATTATTACTGTCTTCATTATCATGAATTAAACAATAAAATAAACAATATTTAATTAAGTATTTAATTACTTATTTCTTGAAACTATTATGTTTCTTGGTACTTTTGGGTAAGAGTATTAAAGCATAGTTATGTTAAAATGGCATGGCAAAATGGCATGTAACATAATACCCCCCCCCCAGAAAACGGGTTATTTTAGTAATAAACGGATTACTCAAATAAGCTGATTGATCTCATAAGTACTTCTTTGAATAATGTCTTCTGAATCATCCTTGCAATTTCTTTTGTAAAACTCGGAAAATGCCTGTTTGTTAATAAAACCTTTTCTTTCACATTGTATTTTAAATCTTATTTACATTCTCTTCTTTATTATGGTTTCAGGTATTGAGTTTTGATGAATTTTCTTAAGTTGTGTTATTAAATAATAACTTACTAATAACTTCTTTTTCTTCTTGTTTGAATCTACAAAATATATTATTTTTTCTTCATTTCCTTTATATAAGTGGTTACCAACTGATTTCTTCTTTTC
The DNA here is from genome assembly GCA_034769895.1 of Magicicada septendecula. Classification (NCBI taxonomy): domain Eukaryota; kingdom Metazoa; phylum Arthropoda; class Insecta; order Hemiptera; family Cicadidae; genus Magicicada; species Magicicada septendecula. The sequence continues at coordinate 73,759,231 of CM068372.1, read as the reverse complement.
TCTGGGGTTCCTCCGGTTCCTGTGGATTCCTTAATTGGGTTTATCAATTCCTCCCTAACTTTAAATGGCACGGTGAATGCATATCGGCTGTGAGTGGCACTATTCTAACCCAATCCTCACCCGACCATTCACCCCGTGCGTGGTACAGTGCTAATTGGTCCCTGCCCATCATAATAATTACTGAGTGGCGCTGTAGCTTTCTACACTCTTAAAAAATGGTAACTCTTGCGTTACTTTAAATACCCTCTCAGAATCATATTGTAGCGGGTCAAATTTTGGGTGTTTTTATTTTCAACAGTATGGGATAATTATATTTTTATTCATTTCATTTTCGGGCGGGAGCCTTATAAAATATGACGAAATGACTGTATTATTGTGCAACGTATTTGTCAGTGTAACAGAACAGTGAAACAAAGCAATAAGGCGCAGTTGTTGTTGAGGAATGCGGCAGAGCATGTGCACCTCCACCAAAATTCTAAGAACTCTGTACATGTGTGTCAACGCTCAAGCGCAACTACACCCGCACGCGCTCAAAGGACGCTCTCGAAAAAAACTCAAGATGGCCAGAGAGTGAAATTTTCATCGTTCCGTTGGATTCACTACGGAAGTGTCGTTTAGACCAAGCCCACTAAAATGACGTCAGCCAATGCCTGTAGAAGATCATATGCGACATTGACTCAAAAAACAACATGCATAGCATGGGCTGAAGCTTCGGCGACGACGCCCAAGGCAGTGAGTTCCAGTGTTGAAAACTGTGGAGAGGGAACAGAGAACCAACTTCTCCCCAGTACCTCTTACTTACCGACTGCATGCGGTTCATCTAAATTTCAGTAACAGTTTTTTTCTTTAGGTCGGCCGACCTCACCGTTAACATTTGTAGTGTAATCAACAGTGTATAAAGGGATTAACAGCAGTCAGTAGTGCGCTTAAAAGATTTAATAGTTTCGCAGATCTTTCGGACACCTGAACGGGGAATTGGTATGGGCGCGATGACCGCGTGGTCGATGTGGGGGCTTTATTATATGAAGATGTGTTAGGGGGCTTCTGATTTGTATAAAATGTGAAGGGGTTTTTAGTTTGGTATAAATGTGAGTGTGGCAAAGCTGGGCGGCTTTCTGTGTATATTTGTGTTTGCCTTTTATGTTTGTGTCTTAGAAAAAATAAGGTAAGCCGTAGATTGTAAGCCAGATTACAACAGAGTCACGTGTTGCACAACACCTGAAACATGTATTTACTAAATGTATGTTCTTAATTTCACTAAAGTAACAGTAAAACATTAAATGGAAATTCTCTTCATATAAATGTGTTGTGCAAATTATTCTCACAACCTTAAGAAATTACGTCTGCATCCCAAACATACGTATGACGCAACCTTGAAGCCACGCAATGGTAAGTAGGAGTGTATTCACATTGATTTTAAATTATTACGATATCAATTAAATAGTAGAACGTTTCATTGGCGCCACGAAAGGGACGAATTTAAAAAAAAAAAAAAATAAATTCCATACCTATAAATGGGATGCAATCGTAATTTGGAGGTTGTGTGAGAATACGCAAAAGGTACTGATGTAAAGTTAAGTTACGCTAAGTAAGTAAAGAATATTTAAAATATAAATATATATTTAAAATATATATTATTTATATTGTAAACAGAATAAATACCTAAAAATAATAATAATAATGGAAAATACAACAGAGAACGGAGTCGATTTGTCCGACTCGACCGTGATAAGTGAAACAGCTGAAGTTGACGAATCAGCTGTGATGAGTAGTTTTGACATACATTCAACACCGAATGTAGGTCAAGGCGACAAAACTCTGAACACAAGTAGTATAAATGAATCAAATAATACAGATGATTCGGGGATCCAAACGACCCCAAAATCGAATAGAGAAAGTAAAAATAATAATGGTGAAGTCAGCTTCACTGACAATAAAACAGAAAGTCAGTCGACACCAGTCCCGATTAAAAAATCTGAAGATCAGGATATAATGAAAATGATACAATTTCTTTGTACCAGTTTCAATAAATTTGATGTAAAGTTAGATGAACAAATTAAATTGAGCAATGACTTTGACACCAAATTAGATCAAACATTATCTTATCAACAAACATTCCTGAACACTGATAAGGATGTCAATGTCAGACGTCATTCGGCTACATCTACAGTTCAACCATACATTTTCCACATGATTACAATTATTCTTAATTTACACATAATTTTATACAATTTCCTACCAGTCATTCCACTTATATCCTGGCATTCTAGTTTAATTATTTGTATTATCCTTATTTTAATTTTTAATTTATCGCACAGACTCATGCCGCGCAACCTTTCTCATTTTTTGATTGCTCTACGCTTGCATTTGTGTCGGTAATTTCCGATACATTGCTTTGATTTAATTTTTAAAGGTTTATATGTAATGCCAGTTGTATTACCCAGGCTACACATAATATAATCTCCTTTGTACAATATGAACTCGTTGTTTGATTGAAATTTCTCTGGTATCATCTCAAACACTATTTTAATCAAGTTTTTACAGTGATCAGTATCTAAGTGCACTTCAAAATTTTTTAATGTCTCGGATTTGTCTGCATACACATTCATAAAAGACGAACACACATTGCTGTACAGTGAATCTCTGACTGTATAAATAACACCTGCATTTCGTTTCGTATGTGGTTGAAAACACTCAGACAGTTCTGATCTGTCAGAATTAACCTTACCTGTGTGCTTTTCCTCAAATGCACCAGCTTCAGGAACAAAACTACTTTGTTTACCCAAGTATTCATCAAATATCTTATTTACATATTCATTTTTACAACTGTATGGACTTCTCAAGTGTTTATACATTTCATTACTGACTGATAAAATATTACCAGAATGAATCTGCATCTTACAGACACGTTTTTACCCTTTGATCATACCAATCTGGATAAATGTGAACCAACACTTTGATAAGGTTTTCCCTATTTCTCATTTCAAATTTATTTAAAATATTATTTGTAATTTTATGTTCATAAACGTTGGTAATTGTGTGCTGTGTGTTGAAATTTGATTCATATTTATTCAAAAGATTATTTAAATGCTTTCGTTGACCATCCGTTATCTCCTTATCAGGCGCACCACCCTTAGCTGCTATCTTATCTATGCATTAACAGCTGGCTTCTGTAAGTCGACGGGACTATACCGGTCCATCGCATTGTTACATTCACTTCCCTGACTAAGGGAATAATTTAACTTAACTTTGGCTTCACATTCCCTGCTGTGAGATTTATTCCTTTCTAAGGCGGTCTCACTACTACTACAAATTAATTCTAATTTATCAGCTATACGTTTTTCAGTTGCATTATAAACTATCACCTCATCACAGCAATTACCTAAAGTATGTTCTGGACTAATAGTGTTGTTACTTCTAATTTCACTTTCGTTATCTTCACTAATTTTTGATGCAGAATCTAGATACTTGACTTTACCGAGAGTTGAGTTACTAGGCCCTAATTGGGTTGTTTCTGTATAATCACTTTCAATTTCATCTACTATGCTACTATTCTCCGTTAATCCTTCAGTTGTAACACCTTGGTTATCTTTCATATTACTTTCTTTGAGAGTATGTTCCACAAGAACATTTGGTACTTCAAATTTATCTCCAGGTACAATATTCTCAACAGTTAAATCTACTTCAGTATCAGCTGACATTTCCTTTAGTTTCGCCATCCTCTCCTTTCTATCGGCGTCCATTTCTTCCCAAAATTTCTGCCTAATGGCTATCATCTCCTCATCCCTGGCTTTACTTTCCTCTGAAATTTTCTGCATACTTGCATGCCAGGCTTTATTTTCCTCAGACATTTTCTGCATATTAGATTTATTTTCTTCTGACAGCTTTTGTATATTTGCCAATAATGCCGCCAATGTATTTTGTAATTCTAGACCCCAAAATCGAATAGAGAAAGTAAAAATAATAATGGTGAAGTCAGCTTCACTGACAATAAAACAGAAAGTCAGTCGACACCAGTCCCGATTAAAAAATCTGAAGATCAGGATATAATGAAAATGATACAATTTCTTTGTACCAGTTTCAATAAATTTGATGTAAAGTTAGATGAACAAATTAAATTGAGCAATGACTTTGACACCAAATTAGAAGCACAAAATAATAAATTGGACGAGTTGAAAAATGAAATACAAGAAATGAGTAAATGTGTAGAAAGTACTAACGAAATAATGAGATCTAATTTGAATAAGTTAGAACAGAGTGTTGAGCGAATGGGAGTACGTGTGATGAGGACAGAGAAAAATAATACAAATGAAACTTGTAATGACAAGTGCAAAAATGTAGTACCAGATAAAGAGTTAACAAATAATAACAATGTTGAAAATAATGAATGTAAGATTGAGAATAATAATGTGTTTGAGAAATTGATATCAGAAAGTGATACGGTAAAAATAAATAATGAGAGTATTAATGAAAGTGTAGAATGCAGTGATTATGAGATGTTAATGTGTGTCAGTGAGTTGGAGAGAGAGAGAAAAAATAATGTTGTAGTAGAGTGGGGACAGAGGGGAAATTTTCCTTTTATTATATATGATGATTTAATGTGGTCACAAGAGTTTTTGAAGGGCAAGAGTCCCGTGGTAGTAGAAGATTTGAGTTTATTTTATTTGTATAAGTTTATACCCTCTGTCCGGAATGATTTTATAGGTATGAGATGGTGTTATGAAAAGAGAGATTTAAATAGAGAATTGTGTGTTGAGAGAGAGATAGAGTTATATGAATTAAAGAGAGATTATGGTGAGTTGAAAGAAATATTAGAAGTGTATTTAAACAAGAATGATTTAATTGATAATACAAAAGTAACTAACCCGATATTGGAAATATTTACTGACGGAGATTTAACAGAAATACTTAACGTAGACTTGGTGAATGATTATTATGGTATAACGGATAAATTGAAATTGTTTGGTTATGACACACAAGACAACAATATGTATGTCAATATAATTGAACAGTGCTATACAAAACCAAGATTAATCTTTGACGATGGAGGGTAGACTATAAAACAATAAAAGACAATTAAACATTATGTTTTATGGTTTGTTGACATGGCAGATTTGGACTGAAGTGTGGAAAAAATGGAATAATAATTAACAAGAGTTGTAAATAAAATCTAGTGAATTTATATGTGTGTATGTAAGACGATTGTTGTGATAATAATATTGAAATACTTGCAATCTAAATAAATAAACCAAATTAATTTTGAAAACAAGTAATCAGAGAATTATAATTGTTTGGATGGTAATGAATTCTATATTGTTAATAATTAATTTAATTAAAACAATTTGATATATTTTAAATATTTTAATTGAGTATGTAAAGGTTGTATAATTATTTTTTTGTAAATTCAGTTTGTTTTACGAGATGGAAATTTGGTAATGAATGATAAAATTATTTAATTTAAATTAATAAATTTTGTGAAATGTTTCAGAGATGGTGGTGATTATGTTTTGTGGGCATATCATGTTAAATGGATTGTAAGTAGAAAAATTTTATAATCATGTGTAATAAAAATATTTACAGGTGTAATTGAGATTCTAATTCAGTAATAAGATGTTATTTGAAAATCAGTTGGTTCAAGAAATAGAGATAATTAGAAAATTTTAATAATAAATGAAAAATGATAAATAATGATTATCAATAATAAATTTTGAAAATTTCAAGAAAGTTAAACGGTAAAAGGTTATGAATGGGTTAAATGAGTGTTGATGCAAATATTATATGATAATGTATATACAAATTTTAATTAGTTGTCAATTGTAATTAGGTATTAAGCGGCTATTGTGGGGGTGGCCTGTGCTCTCACAAGTAGCGAAATGGGTTGGGGGTAACAGTGAGTGTTACCTCCATCGGAGGCCAAACTGGCGATAAATGTGCGGCACACCTTATCCGTGTAAAATAAAAAATTTTACACACAATATTAAATGACCGTGTCGCACATAAAAATATTGATGTATAACAGGCAGTGAAATAAAAGTTTAGATTTCCTCGACTTTTCGGGCGGTTACTGTCTTACCAGCACTAACCGTGGTTTTGGCTAGCGGCCAGCTATGGTCATATCAAGTCCCTTGACCATAGCTGACTTGAAATTGGTATATATTTGAAATTAAATGGGGGGACAATTAGAGGAAATCTCCGGAACTAGGGAACAGCGGCTGCCACTCTGTTCGAGGAGGAACAGCAGAGCCAGGTGGCAGATCCGTTTTAAGGGTGCATGATTTTATAACAAGAACATGTTGATGTTCACAACTTTAAAACTTAACAGCGGAAGCAGAGACATGGAGAGGTAAAACCCTGCTCCAAAATATACCGTCTCTGTGGAAGCGAAAGGGCGAGACAGTCCTCCATAATCTGAAATAGAGTGTGTGGCTGGGAGGTGACGTAAAGGAGTCACGAATTTAAAATTTTATGACGTAAAAGTTTTGCTTATTCAAGGTTTAATCCAATCAAAAATGCTTGTGCTCTGTCCACATAATTATATGCTCAGACTCGTAAATTAAGGTGTTCATGCTATAATTTTAAGTGTGTTATTTTATTGTTGTCTATTAGATAAGAATATGTAATTTTATTATGTGTGTATTTGTTTAAGCCAATAAGTAAATCGTCTGGCAGGTTAACATAAGCATCAGAACCAGAGAAATGGGAAACAATGAGGTGAGAAGGGAGAATAAATAAAAATAAATATGTATATTCCATGTAATTTCTTCAATATTAAGATGTATTTTCATGGTGTCAGGAGGATCAGCTGATCAGCAATACCATGTCACTGGTATATTGGTTTGTAAATGTTACAAGTAATTAATGTTTGATGTACTACAGATATTTTGAAGTAAAGATAAAAAGAATATGAGAAGTAAAATAACAGTAAGTTACGCAAATTAATAAAAGATAATTCATGGGTGATAAAGGTTTTATGGGACCTGTAGACCTGTCCAAATTGAATGAAAAGCTGAATGTGAAATGATAGAGATGATTATGCTGCAATGTTGTTTTTGAGTTGATGAGATATAACAGAATTTTGTGAAATATGGATGTTGACACAGTAGTAATGGAGAATTTATGTTGAGTTTTGAATGATATATATTTATGTTTATAATTAATGAGATTATTTTGTTGTATTTGTAGTGAGGCAATGAGATTGAGATTTTTGGGGATGGCAATTTTGTATTAGGGGGTAGTGTATTTGGGGAGTCTGCAACAAGGGTTGGGACGGGATAGGGATAGATTTTTGTGGGGAAGGGGCCGCCTTAGGTAGAATCCGGGCCGCCAGATAAGGGAATTGAGTTTTTTGGGTAGGGGAAACACGTATCCTATGTACAAAGGGTTAGAGAGTATTTTATATGTAGAGAAGGTGGCGTTTGTGTTAAATGATAAGTTGGGGCTTAGAGTGTTTTGGGATAGATATTTTGGTAGAGATGGGTGTCATGGTAATTGAAGTTGATGAATATTAGAGTCAGAGGGAGAAAGTTTATATATGTACACAGATGTAATACAGAAAAATGAGAATAAATAATTTATATCACCCACAGTAATGTAGAATTAAACTGTTAACTAAAGAGAGGAATTTATAATCAAGATTATACAATTGTTTATTTTTTTCAACCAGTGACAGAAGTTTGATAAAATTTGAAAATAATGTAAAGTCAAGAATTGTTTGGTTTAAATAATGTAAATGCCAATGTGATTATTGTAATAATATTTTGTTTGTTTTGAATATTTTGTTATTATGTTTGTATTTTAAGTTAGGATATTACAGATGTTCAATGTGTTTTCAGAACTCATACATAACATATGTAGGTCAAGGGTTTTGGACTTGACCTAGTTACGATCAGCTGATGAGGTCATACACCTACTAAGCTTGTATAGTAGGAATCCAATTTTAACTTGCTTATTTAATTAATTCAAACCAATATTTGAATAGTTTTAATAAATATTTAATAAATAAATTTAATAAAAATTTTAATGAATAAATTTAAATTTTTTTTGAATTTTAAAATTTTTGAAAATTTTAAATTTGTTTTGAAAAAAAAAAAAAATTGATTTTTCGCCTGCCAGCGAATGACTAGTTTAGATAATGATTTTTTTATTATGTGTGCATTAACCATGTTTATTTGATTGTATTGTATTGTATTGGTAGACTATAAGTGATTCTCCTGTTAGAATAAGGATGTGTTTATATTATTAGAAATGTCTAGGTTAAGTCATTTGAAACAAAAATTAGAACAAAGAGGAAGAGAATTTTTTGATGAAAGATTATTTTTTTGAATTTTGAATTTTTTAAAATTTTAGTAAATTTTAAAAGAAATTTTTATTTTTTTATGTGTTATGGTAATATGTAATGTTAGTATGTGTGAGCCCAGTATTTGCTAAAGGCAGCCCAGCTTTCAAAAAAAAGGGGAACCATATCGGCTGAGGATCTGGGATAATTTTAGCCAGGGATTGAGGATTTTGGGGGTAGCATGTTAGAAGGTGAGGTGTGCTGTGGGGCGAGTCTGATCGATTTCTCGGTGTTGGGATCTCTTACGGAGAAGTCCAGTGATCTCGTTCAGATGAGTCCATGGTCGCTGAGCCAAGGGGGTCGTGTACCCATAAGTAGTAAGAACCAGGGGGTTGTTGGCACCAGTTCCTCACCGGTCCTTTTCGGGGTTTGTCGATGAGATTTCTTCTGTCGTGGACAGCAGAATTCTCATCGAGGGGGTATTGTAGCGGGTCAAATTTTGGGTGTTTTTATTTTCAACAGTATGGGATAATTATATTTTTATTCATTTCATTTTCGGTCGGGAGCCTTATAAAATATGACGAAATGACTGTATTATTGTGCAACGTATTTGTCAGTGTAACAGAACAGTGAAACAAAGCAATAAGGCGCAGTTGTTGTTGAGGAATGCGGCAGAGCATGTGCACCTCCACCAAAATTCTAAGAACTCTGTACATGTGTGTCAACGCTCAAGCGCAACTACACCCGCACGCGCTCAAAGGACGCTCTCGAAAAAAACTCAAGATGGCCAGAGAGTGAAATTTTCATCGTTCCGTTGGATTCACTACGGAAGTGTCGTTTAGACCAAGCCCACTAAAATGACGTCAGCCAATGCCTGTAGAAGATCATATGCGACATTGACTCAAAAAACAACATGCATAGCATGGGCTGAAGCTTCGGCGACGACGCCCAAGGCAGTGAGTTCCAGTGTTGAAAACTGTGGAGAGGGAACAGAGAACCAACTTCTCCCCAGTACCTCTTACTTACCGACTGCATGCGGTTCATCTAAATTTCAGTAACAGTTTTTTTCTTTAGGTCGGCCGACCTCACCGTTAACATTTGTAGTGTAATCAACAGTGTATAAAGGGATTAACAGCAGTCAGTAGTGCGCTTAAAAGATTTAATAGTTTCGCAGATCTTTCGGACACCTGAACGGGGAATTGGTATGGGCGCGATGACCGCGTGGTCGATGTGGGGGCTTTATTATATGAAGATGTGTTAGGGGGCTTCTGATTTGTATAAAATGTGAAGGGGTTTTTAGTTTGGTATAAATGTGAGTGTGGCAAAGCTGGGCGGCTTTCTGTGTATATTTGTGTTTGCCTTTTATGTTTGTGTCTTAGAAAAAATAAGGTAAGCCGTAGATTGTAAGCCAGATTACAACAGAGTCACGTGTTGCACAACACCTGAAACATGTATTTACTAAATGTATGTTCTTAATTTCACTAAAGTAACAGTAAAACATTAAATGGAAATTCTCTTCATATAAATGTGTTGTGCAAATTATTCTCACAACCTTAAGAAATTACGTCTGCATCCCAAACATACGTATGACGCAACCTTGAAGCCACGCAATGGTAAGTAGGAGTGTATTCACATTGATTTTAAATTATTACGATATCAATTAAATAGTAGAACGTTTCAATATTGCCTTCTTACCTCTTCTCATTATTATAAATTGCATCCCAGCAGTTCCCCTTACTTTCATATAACTTATTTTCAGTTTTGGGTAATATCCTTAGTATATTTTTTCTCTTCTATTTAATTTCATTTCGTCGTTAATTGATTCCTTTGCCACTATGTTATTCATCTTCTTTTTCAATACCCCTTTTTAGTAGTTACAACTATAGTTATTGTTACTCTATTTATTTACAAACATCAATTCTTTTTTTCAGCAAGTTCATTACTTCATTTATTTGTTTAAGTACTTATTTTCTTTACTTATTATTATCTCCTTATTATCATTCTTAACCGTGATATTCTTTTCTTAATTGATTCAAAATAATTCCTCTGAAGTACCCTGTAAGATGATCTTACTTATTTTAGAATTTTGGGTTTTACTTCTTAAATCTTTATTTGTTATTACAATTATCATTATTTTTCCTTCTGATTTCTCAAATAGTTTGTCTTGTCGGTTATCATATAATCAATCCTTTTTCTCAATATTTGGTTTAGAATTAGTTTAACCATTTTCGATATCATCCACAATCCGGATTGCCCCAGTATTACGTTTTTCCCGTGGATTTTGTCTGTTGAACTTGTCTACAAATCTCGCTATAGGATTGCCCCATTGTGGATCACTACCATACATTTCAATGTTGTCATAGATATATCGTCTTTCATCTTTATTACTGGGATCAGGATCATGTCCTTGGTTTTCCCGACGGTTAACTCGTTTGTCCACCTTTCTTTGTCGCTGTTCATCGTGTCTCCTCGAATCACTCTCCTCCGCCATTATATAGTTTACTTGGGCTTGATTGGTTCCCTGATTGTTACTTGGTGGATTTCTAGAGGGTATGTCCCTATTTCTATCCCCACTTCTGGACCTCCGATATTCTTCACCGTTATCATTCCATTGTTGTCTGCTGTCGTTGTTTCTCCCATCTCGTCTATCATAATTTTGTTCCTGATTAAAGTCTTGACGTCTTCATTGAAATCGCCTATTATTTGGGTTTCTATTATAACCATTGGTTTGTACATGGTTTATTGGCTGTTGATTGTCGTGTGATTGTTCCTTGTTCCTATCATTCCAATCCTCGGGTCTTCTTCGACTCCTGCAATAATAACTTTCCCTCTCAAAACCTTCTAAGAGAGCCTCCATCTCTCCAATTGTTTTTATTTGTCCACATAGACTAGCACGTACAATATCTTCTCAAAAATGATATGATTATTTGGCTATGAGACACTCTTCAGGGATTTTAGGTTCTAAATGTCGGGCTACCCAGACTTCACCCAAAAAATAGGCAGTCAGAGTCTGTCCTCTTCCAGCATCATATCTGCCAGTGCTCAAATTGTCCCTAACTATATTTTGGATGGACTCAGACCAATAATTTACTTTAAAAATTTGTTTAAACTCATTATAATTGGTAATTTCATTTCTTACTGCTTTCCACCAGTTATCATTAGTATTTTTAAAACTATCATCAAGGAGATTCTTTATTTTTTGCCAACGACTTTCTTTGGTTTTATTTAAACCTTCTTCTAGCCTCTCCAGAAATTCTAGAGGGTTCTGACGATATTCTCTAAAATTTATTAGTTCTTTATTTTCTCCTATTAGTGTAGGTACATAGTTTATTGGTCTATGTTTTAGTACCTCTATCTCTTCCTTAAGGTCGTTTATATCCGTATGTTGAATTTCTTTTATTTTCTCCTTGTCAGTCACTTGATTTTGTACCTGTACTACCTTGGTTTCTACCTGATTGTATTGTTCCCCTACCTTATTTTGTAGTATCTCTAATTGTTCCTGAGTATCTTATTGAAGTATAACAATACTAGTTTTACTGTTATCTTCCACTTCAATTATTCTGTTTATCACCTCTTCGCATAATTGACTTAAATTTTCCTCGGTTTTCTCAACCTTCTGGTTAGTTTCTGTAATTCTATTCCTTATTTCTTCTTTATACTCTTCTAACTGCTGTTTTAATTCCTCTTTATTTTTCTCACTCTCTTCCTTGAACAGTCCTTTTAATTCTTCATTACTTTGTTTAATATCCTCCTTCAACTGTTGTTGTAATGTTTCATTGTTACTTTCGATTTGTCTCTTCAATTCTTCATTATTCTTCTCATTACTTTCTTTCATTTGTTTTAATGTTTCGTTACTGCTTTCGATTTTTTTATTCAATTCCTCACTATTTTGTTTCAAAGTTTCATTATTTTCTTTCATTAGTTTTAATGTTTCATTATTACTATCCATTTTCTTGTCAATTTTTTCAATATCCTCCATTTGTTTCTTTAATTCCTCATTATTTTGTTTTAATAATGTTTCATTATCTTCCCTCATTTGTTTCTTTAATTCCTCATTATTTTGTTTATTATCCTCCTTAATTTCTTTCTTTAATGTGTCACTGTTACTGTCCATTTTCTTGTCCATTTTTTCCATATCTTCCTTATTTTGTTTCAGTGTTTCATTAATTTTGTTATTCCCTTCCATTAGAATTCTCAACATCTCCTCCATGCTCATGTCCTCCTTTTGTATGGGTTCATCTGGTTGGTCCCCTGGTGTATCCCTTACCACCGTTTCCATTTCTTCAGTCGCCGCTACTGGAGTATCCTTTACCATTACTTCCACTTCTTCAACTGTTGTTACTTCCTTGTCTTCCATATTTAATTCTACTTCTTCTTCCATACGTTTCCGTGACGTTGCTCTTCTCCTTGACATCTCTGTTGTTTAACCGTAGCCGCCACTAGAGTAGAAATCACTGTAAAACTCACAATAAGAATACAAAGTTATTCTATCTCTAGCCTCACTAGTTGGGCTCCAATTTGTTACAACACGGGTATTTACCTGTTATTCTAAAACCTTTTGTGTACCTTGTTTATAATTTAATAGGATGAGTATCTGGTCAGGGTAATATTTGTTGAGCGCCAATTTGCAATCACAGGTTGCAAATAAAATTTATTAGTAAAATATTAATTATTATTTTTGTTAAAATATTATGAAGGTTTCTATATCAGCTATAATTAAATCTCTTTTAATCTATTATATAAGAGATGAATGTGATAACTAAAGCTCATCAAAGCAGATTCGAATAGTCTGCCATTTCTTTCAAATGAAGAGTGTTGCCAACTTAATCTAGTTGATTAAGCCAATTCACAGTCCCTGATATAGTGTTTATAATATCATACACATTTTGTATTCATTAAATAAAGAAACGAATAAACCTTTTATCTGTATTTATTACACTCAAATCCTTTTATTATTTTCTTTATTTTGTTTTTTGATAACAAATATAATCATTAACAAAAATCTAACCGGCTGTTCTTTACATATGTTCAGTATGGCAGCAGTAGCAGTATTGATTCTTATATCTCAAGGCCCACATTTATATTTATTAAATAAAATACAAATAGATTGTGTTACGTTAGGTCCTTTTGACTACGATATAAACAACAGATATTATAGGAAAAGTACCAAAATACATGGGATTATAAATAATTACAAAGTGCCTTAACAGGATTATATTAATAGTTTAACAGTGTTCAGTGTTTATAGGTTATTTTGAGTTAAATGTTTTTTAGATCTAGTTCACTTTATATTATAGTAATACTCTACATTAATAGTTTTTCATACTGATGGTAAGATTATTCATTGATATTGTTCTCAGTGAAAGTTCCAGATGGTTTTTATTAAAAGTGTAATCAGTGTCTTTGAAACCTATGGCCTAGGCATAGCATGGAATAGTTCAGTTTAATTTTATATCAAAAAATACTTCTCTTCCTATGTCAGTTGATTGTATTTCTTCAGAGATTCCTTGGTCTACTTCTTTATAGTAATGTAGCACTTCCTTCTTCTATTTAGTCTGGTTGAGGATGATTATTTAACTTTTTAATTTAGGTCCACTGATATAAAATGTCTAATAATTTAAATTAGTCACTATCTGGTGTTTAATTCAACCTTTCTCGTTCAGATCCAAAAATACAATTCTTATTTCATGTATATCACATTTTAGTTGCTAAGGCCTATCTCTGCTTTCATTGGTATCTAATGTAACATTTTTATGTCACCCTGGTGATATTATAGCATCAATATAAACAAACTTTTACTATTTTATCTTTCATTTTCTTTAAACAGTTATAACTTTTTTATAAGATCTTTGATCTTCAGTTTATTAGTTTCTTTGATCTTCTGATGAAACACTGATTATTTTGACATCACTTTTGATTATCTTCTGTTTCATATTTCTTGAGTTATCAATTTGCACTTTTTATTTATTTGTTCCAAAATTATTTATTATTAGTTTTTCTTGTACTTTTCACTTTATTAAAACTATTTGACACATTTATTAATCAGATAACTTAACCTGACATTGTTTATTATCATTTTAATAGAAATTATTATTCAAAATACCTTAACTGTCTAGTTTTACAAAAGTCTATTACTATTATTTTGGTACTTTCCAGTTAAAATAAACATTAGTGTTATTAATATTATCACATATAATATTAATCACTATGACCCAAACTAATTTCTAATAACTCTTAGTAATAAATAACAATTCCTCTTAATTTACTGTCTACAATACAGTTTTTATAGATAAAACAAAATCTTATAAGCAAGTTCCTAAATATTGTCCTCATTACTTATCATCATTAACATTATTTTAACTGTGATAAACATAATTATTACTGCCTTCATTATCATGAATTAAACAATAAAATAAACAATATTTAATTAAGTATTTAATTACTTATTTCTTGAAACTATTATGTTTCTTGGTACTTTTGGGTAAGAGTATTAAAGCATATTTATGTTAAAATGGCATGGCAAAATGGCATGTAACAATATATATCAATGTTCGTTTTATTTTTTTTATTATATTTCTGCATGTAGTATAGGATTTGATAAATATGAATCAACATTCTTTGGTAAATAAATAATTTAAAGCGTAAAACGATGGGTGTGAAAAATTCATAATTGAAGTATCTTGGTAAAACATTGTAATTTAAGATATGTAGCTTAATTCTACACTTTATTCATAGCATCTATCTACGAATATAATGTTACATAATACTTTTTATTGTAAACAGACTAGAAATTACAGACTAGTAATTAAGCTTTAATACTCTAAGAGTCTCTTCATTTCTGAGCTTTGTTGACAGAGTTCCCTTACAATCAAGTCATTATCGATTGCTGTAACTTTTTCTCTTTCAATCTGCATCATAAGAAAAGATTCAAGGTTTGATTGAGGCAGCGTTGATCTTAATCTGGTTTTGATAAGCTTGAGGTTAGAAAACGCCCGTTCACAGCTGACTTGTGTTAGAGGGATCGTTAATAAATATTTATAAACTTTATAAAGTTGAGTGTATAAGACTGAATACATGTTATAGTCAAATATAATTGTGTAGACACACTTAATACACACATTGCATTTTTCTCCCAAATTACAGGGGCCTTTTCCTTCATCTTCAGAGACCTCAGTGTTGGAAGCTTCACTTTCATTATTCGATGACTCTAATTGCATTTCATACTGTTAATGAAATTTTGATTTTATTTCAGGGCAAACATTAATTAGAGAAATTAACTCTTCTTTCAGCTTTTCATTGTCAATATCACCAATTAACGAACAAATTTTGTCAAGTGCATTATTAGGTATTCCATCTTTCGTGAGCAGGGGAAATCTTCGTGGATTGAAACACGCAAGGTCTAGATACAAGTCTTTTTGATCAGAAAACCTCATATTCATGCTCTGATTTATTTTATCCATTAATTTATAAAATACTTTAATCTTAAACTTTTCCTCTACACTTGAATTGATAAAAGCATCTTCTACTGACTCACCATGTACTTTCTTCTCGGGTCGGATCCTTTTCTGAGGAAGTTCTGTCTGTATGCATAGCTTTTCTGCGTCTAGGGAGGGATCTTTATTGATTTTCTCTTCAATAGCTAAGGTCATGAATGATACAAACTTATTGGCAGCTTTGACCACTTTATCAAACTCATTTCTATTTTTTTCAAAGTTTTCTGGACAGTTGCCACAAATGACCAAGCTTGTGCGAAATCTAAGTTTGTTGTTTGTAAGTAATCTGACAAAGGTGTTGTTGAACTAAAGATTTTTAAAAATGTCATAGAAACCAAAAATGTTTCAAAAGAAAGAAATTTAGAGAGAAGGGCATTAGCTTCATATCTGGTCTTCGAATTAAATTCCTTGGAGTTACTTATCACACTCAGGGCTACAACTAAGTCAGGATAAATTACGTTTGGTGGTCTTGTCTCTTCTGTATCTGAAAACCAATATGCTGAAGAGCCATAGATTTTGGTTGCACCATGACTTTTTGACCTCCACCTAGTATTTCCAATTGCAGTCAGACAAATCTTTGGATTTTGTTTTTTATAAACATTTAATCTCTTGCAAGATTCTTTGATAAAAACTTGAGTTTCTTGTAAAAGCCCAAAAAATGATATTACTTCAGGCAAACATTGAGCCACATCAGATATTACAAGATTTAAAACATGTGCATAGCACCAAGTGTGAATGTGATTAGGCACCAGATCTTTGAGTTTTGCTGAGACTCCATTGTACTCTCCATTCATATTCGATGCTTTATCAAAAGCGTTAGCAATACAGTTTTCAGCTTTTAGTTTGTTAATCTGAAAGATAGAAAGTAAAGTTTTAAGAAGGCTTTCACCTGTAGTCGATTGCACACTTTTAACTCCTATTAATTTCTCTTTTACTTCTTTCTCAAACACATATCTCAAAACAATCGCACATTGATCATAGCCAGATACATCCATCGTTGTATCCATCATGACCGAAAAACAAACAGTTTCTTTGACTTCATGAACAATGCCAGTTGTTATTATCTCCTTAGTAATTTTTACTATTTTTGTTACTATTGTTTTACTAAAAAAATTAATTTGACTACCTCTTCCAGCTTTTTTGTTCTTGAGCTCTGAGGACGTTCTTATTTTAAGAGCAGCTGTGCTCGAATCAATTGCGTTTTTAATGTGGTTTGCAATAGTATCGTTTTAGTTGGAGAGCAAAAGAAAAATTTCTAAGAAGTTGCCATGGTTGATTGATGGGTCATCAAGGCTATACGCCCCTTCTTGCCCTTTACCTCTAAAAGCAAGTCCTTGCTTCCCAATTAATTTAATTACATTTATGATGCCATGCAAAACTTTTCTTCTTTCAGCTATTTCGTTTTTCCTTTTGGCTGTTTTTCGAAAAGCATGGAGTCAATAGATTTATTTTTGCTATGCATTATAAAAGTTTTTACTGATTCAAGATGGGAGTTTGACTTTTCATGTTCCCTCACAGTTTATGTGAGGTGTCTATATCGATCAAAACTGTGACAAAACACTGAAGATCCATCAGAGTAAGCTAAACAAACACTACAATACAATTTTTTGTCTTTAAAATTGTATGAAATCCAGTTTCGTCTGAAACATTGATCATCTTTGGTTTTAGTATAATAAACCTGGTTGTCATAAGGTAAAGGTGTTGAATCTTCGTGTTGAATTGGTTGTACAGGATGGAAAGAAAAGATTTACATCCCTAGAAGCAGACTTTTTAAAAAAATCAATAGTTCCTTGTTCTCCTTCTTGCTCTCCAATATAATGATAAGTGATGTTGGACTTAACATTTGACGCCTTTGTTTCATCGTTAACATTGTAGTGTTGTTTTTTTGTTGAAAAATCATAATTAGGTTTAGTTGCATTTTTATTTATATAATTTTCTTTTTGCGTAAACGTTGAACTCAGTCTGTCATCATCAGAATCAATAATCATTGATGAGCCCTCCTGTTTTTTTTCCGAACTCCCACAAGTCTGGGACTCAACATGATTATCTGAAAGTTGTTCTGATGATTCCTGCGATGTTGAAGGTGTAGGAGAATTTCCCATGGATATCAATTGAGGCATGTAGAAAGTTGTAATTTTCGAACATAATGAAGCAGCTACCTTTCTTTGTTTAGCTTCCTTTTCTTTTCGGTATTCATGACCAGATTTTCTCATTTTCCCAGATTTGTCTTCCATGATGTCCTAAAATAATAACATACTAAGTCCTCGAGTATAGTTTATTTAAGGAGGCAAATGAAAATTTATATTGTAACAACCTGCCCCCAACAATTAGTAACAACCTATCCCACCCGTCACATTTTTATTAAAAATACGTTTTTCAAAAACAGTTTGATACATTTTTTCTTTTAAAGGATGTACTTTTCAAAAAAATATTCGATGACATTTAGAGTAATTATCAGCCACTTCCCGTTTACAATGGCTGTAACATGTAGATTAATTTAAAGGCGAATTATTTTACTCGAAGTAGCGAAAAACGAAAAAAAATCGACCTTACAGCTCAACGGTATAATTCAAAATGATGCTGTTAGAACAAACGATGGGAAACCACCCGATTGACAGTATGACAGGGTTAAAGTCCTAATTTTATTTACTAATAAATTTTAAACACGTTTGTAACAGCCTATCCCACCTTCCCCTACTATATTAATTTAATAGATGTTACTAATGGGATGTGCCGGAATCAAAATAAGTTTTGAATTTTGCTGGTTTTTCTTTTTAGAAAATAGTTTATAATCAAAAATTTATTTATATCCTTGGATATAAAATTAGTTACATCCTATCAATAATTTAATAAAATACATTTAAAAAAAGTTTTAACCAAATCGAACAATTATTTCTGTAAAAAAGTTTGGAAAAAATGTAAAATTTTGCGTTACATAAAAAATTATGAGCATTGTAGCCAACATGGCTACAATTATTTTTTAGGTTATATTTCTTTTAAATTTCACGTCACGTGAGACGTATACTTTGAAAGCACTAGGCATCTATTATGCCTTTATCTACTGAAATACATACATATTAGTTACTACATATATTATATATTTACCTTCAAAATGTATAATTTTATGACCGGTTTTACGAGACAAAGGTTCTCGGAGACGTTGATTAACATAAACACACTCACAGTCCACAATAGTTCAGCAGACAACAGCTGTTAGAAATGGAGGGAAATAAACAAGAGCTGCACGCCGATTGGCCATGATCATGGGAAGTCGCCGCGAAAATTAAAAGCTGAACTCAATACAAACAACTAAATTGAAGTCGGTTATTTTGAAAAAGCCAATTTGTAAATTTTACAGGAGTAGGTTAAGACTATTATATTTTAAATACGTTTAACTACTTTTTTTCAATAAGTAGGCCTATATGCTTTTTCAAAAATTTACTTAAAAAGATGATTTATATTTGTATAAAAATAGTTTTTGTTTGTATTGTGCCTTCTGTGTTGTGTTGATAACACTGTGCTCATAAACGTGAGGGTAACGGATTGTGTACTCGTAAAAACAGATCATAATTTTGTTAGTGCAATCTTCAAACTTCCATTTATACACACAAACACGTATGCACAAATTTGTGTGAGCGTGTAAACGAATCTTTACGGAACAAAAATGGTGGCCCCATATATGACAAATGATTCGCATTTAGTAGGTACGTAAAAGCAGAAGATTCAACAATCTGCGCTCGATACCCAATACAGTATCGAGGACGTCATTACGTAGTACGTGTGGAATTCCGATGTGGAAATAATAGATGGTATGATGAACTTAGAAATAATGGTTTATGAAAACAATAAGAATAAACTAAAGGTGAACAAAAATCATTTAGTCTATAAATATGTGAGATATCTTTTTGACGATGGAGGCTAAACCATAAAACAGTAAATATTTTGTTTTAGGGGGTTTGACCTAGCTGAGTTGGACATTGAAATGTGATAACTGAATAAATAGTGAATCAGATTTGTAAATAAATATGTAGTGAATTCAATTGTATGTGTTGTAAAGGGTTAAGGGAACAGTATATAGGTAGGTAATTGTTGTAATAATAATATTAAAATATTTGCAATTTAAATAAATAAACCAAATTAATTTTGAAAACAAGTAATTAGAGAATTATAATTGTTTGATGGTAACGAGACGTAATTAAATGAATTTAATTAAACCAATTTGATACATGTTAAAATATTTTGATTGATTATTTGAATGTTATATAATTAAATTTTCTGAGGAAGTTAAATTATTTTTTTTACGAGATGAATTTGGTAATTAAATAATAGATTGTTTGATTTAAACTAATATTTGTGTGAAATGTTTCAGAGGTGAGGTGAAAGTATGGGGGTGTATGGTGGTTATGTTTTGTGTATACTATGTTAAATGGAATGTAAGTATAGAACTTTTACAATATGAATCATGTATAACAAAAAGGTTTACAGGTAACTAAGATTTTAATTCAATAGTGAGATTATTTGAAATAATTTTGTTCAATAAAAACGATAATTAAAAAAGTTAATAATAAATGAAAAATGATATATACTAATTATTAATAATAAATTTTGAAAATTTTAAGGAAGATAATTGTTGAAAATTATGAATTATGTAAGTGAGTTAAAGGATTAGTGATGAATGAAGGTCTCATACTATAATGTTGTATATGTGATTTCTTAGTTAGTTATTAAGTTGCTATTGCGGGGGTGGCCTGTGCCCTCGTAGATAGCGAAATGGGTTGGGGGTAACAGAGTGTTACTTCCATCGGAGGCCAAAATGGCGAAAATGTGCGACACACCTTTTCGTGCAAATTAAATTTGCACACTGATAGACGATCGTGTCGCACATAATAATGATGAGTGTAACAGGCACTGAAATGAAGTTAGATTTCCCCCGACTTTTCGGGCGATTACTGCCTTACCAGCACTAATCGTGGATTTGGCTAGCGGCCAGCTATGGTCATATCAAGTCCCTTGACCATAGCTGACTTGAAATTGGTATATAGTAGAAATTAAATGGGGGGTGACAATTAGGGGAAATCCAGGTACTATGGAACAGCGGCTACCACTCTGCCCGCTTGGGGGCAGCAAAGCCAGGTGGTAGACCCGCATTAAGGGCATGTAAATATATAACAAAGGTATGTTGATATCTGAACCTTTTAAAATGTAACAGCGGAAGCAAAGACACGGAGAGGTCAAACTACTCCAAAATATGCCGTCTTTGCAGAAGCAAAAGGGCGATACAGTCCTCCATAATTTGCAATAGAGTGTGTGGATGGGAGGTGGCTCAGATGAGTCACAAAATTAAAATTTTACAACATAAAAAATTTTGCTAATTCAAATTTTGATCCAATAAAAATGCTTGTGCTCTGTTTAAGTAATTAGATGCTCAGACACTCAATATAAGGTGTTCATGCTATAATTTTTAATGTATTATTTTTTTGATGTACGTTATATATAGGTATTGATAAAAATATGTGTTTTCATTATGTGTGTATGTTTACAACTAAGTGAATAATTAAACCGACTGGCAGGCAATTAACATAATAGAAGTAAGTATTGATAAACTTCTATATTTTATGTAATTTGTAGAATTTTGAACTGTGTTTTCATTGTGTTAGTAGGATCAGCTGATCAGCAATAGCATGTCACTGGTAAAATGGTTTATAAATGTTCCAAGTATTTAATGTTCAATGTAATGTTTTAATGTATTACAGATGTTTAAAGTAATTTGATAAAGTTAGAAGTAAAGTAATAATTTGTGAAAGTTAATCAAAGACAGTTTTTGGGTGATGAATATTTTATGGGACATGTAGATCAGTCCAAGTCGAAGTTAAAGTTGAAATAGTAGAGAGGAGAATAATGTAATGTTGTTTTGAATTAATATGTGTTATAGAATTTTGAGAAGTATTGATGTTGACACAGTAGTTATGGAGAATTTATGTAGAGTTTTGAGTGATATATTAAGGTTTATAATTAATGATGTTATTTTGTTGTAGTTGTAGTAAGGTAATGAGATTGAGATTTTGGGGATGGCAATTTTGTAGTAGGGGGTAGTGTAATGTGGGAGTCCGCGACATAATGGTAAGTTGGGACGGGATAGGTACCGATTTTAGTGGGACGGGGCCGCCTTAGGTAGAATCCAGGGGCCAGATAAGGGAAATGAGTTTTTGGGGGGGAAACACGTATCCTATGTACAAAGGGTTAGAGTTTTTTTATATATAGAGAGAGAAGGCGGCGAATTGAGTTTAATGATAAGTTGGGGTTAGAGAGTGTTTTGATAGATAGTTGATAGAGATGGGTGTCAGGTTAGTTACAGTTGATGAATATTAGAGTCAGGGGGAGAAAGATTATATACGTATACAGATCAAGTAGTAAAGTAAAGGAGATAAACATTTAAATCACCCACAGTAATGAAGAATAAGATTGTTAAATAAAGAAAGAGATTTATAATAAAGATATAAAAAATTTTATTTTGAAACCAGTGACAAAATTTTGATAGCATTTGGAAATGTAAAATCAAGAATTGTTTATTTTGAATAATTTAAATGTCAATTTGATTATTGTTAATAATATTTTATTTTACATATTTTATTTTATTTTATTATGTGTTGAGTTTCAAGTTAGGATATTACAGATGTCAAATGTATTTTCAGATAGAAAGTGTACATAACATATGTGGGTCAAGGTTTTGAACTTGACCTAGTTTTGATCAGCTGATGGTAAGGTCATATAAGTTGATAGTAGGAAGCCAATTCAATTTGTTTATTTAATCAATTTAAACAAATTCTAAATAATTTCTATATATAAAGGAAACATTTTAATAAAATTAAATTTTTTTTTTAATTTTAAAATTTTTTAGAAAATATATTTTTTTGAGCATCTAATTACTTAAACAGAGCACAAGCATTTTTATTGGATCAAAATTTGAATTAGCAAAATTTTTTATGTTGTAAAATTTTAATTTTGTGACTCATCTAAGCCACCTCCCATCCACACACTCTATTGCAAATTATGGAGGACTGTATCACCCTTTTGCTTCTGCAAAGACGGCATATTTTGGAGTAGTTTGACCTCTCCGTGTCTTTGCTTCCGCTGTTACATTTTAAAAGGTTCAGATATCAACATACCTTTGTTATATATTTACATGCCCTTAATGCGGGTCTACCACCTGGCTTTGCTGCCCCCAAGCGGGCAGAGTGGTAGCCGCTGTTCCATAGTACCTGGATTTCCCCTAATTGTCACCCCCCATTTAATTTCTACTATATACCAATTTCAAGTCAGCTATGGTCAAGGGACTTGATATGACCATAGCTGGCCGCTAGCCAAATCCACGATTAGTGCTGGTAAGGCAGTAATCGCCCGAAAAGTCGGGGGAAATCTAACTTCATTTCAGTGCCTGTTACACTCATCATTATTATGTGCGACACGATCGTCTATCAGTGTGCAAATTTAATTTGCACAAAAAGGTGTGTCGCACATTTTCGCCATTTTGGCCTCCGATGGAAGTAACACTCTGTTACCCCCAACCCATTTCGCTATCTACGAGGGCACAGGCCACCCCCGCAATAGCAACTTAATAACTAACTAAGAAATCACATATACAACATTATAGTATGAGACCTTCATTCATCACTAATCCTTTAACTCACTTACATAATTCATAATTTTCAACAATTATCTTCCTTAAAATTTTCAAAATTTATTATTAATAATTAGTATATATCATTTTTCATTTATTATTAACTTTTTTAATTATCGTTTTTATTGAACAAAATTATTTCAAATAATCTCACTATTGAATTAAAATCTTAGTTACCTGTAAACCTTTTTGTTATACATGATTCATATTGTAAAAGTTCTATACTTACATTCCATTTAACATGGTATACACAAAACATAACCACCATACACCCCCATACTTTCACCTCACCTCTGAAACATTTCACACAAATATTAGTTTAAATCAAACAATCTATTATTTAATTACCAAATTCATCTCGTAAAAAAAATAATTTAACTTCCTCAGAAAATTTAATTATATAACATTCAAATAATCAATCAAAATATTTTAACATGTATCAAATTGGTTTAATTAAATTCATTTAATTACGTCTCGTTACCATCAAACAATTATAATTCTCTAATTACTTGTTTTCAAAATTAATTTGGTTTATTTATTTAAATTGCAAATATTTTAATATTATTATTACAACAATTACCTACCTATATACTGTTCCCTTAACCCTTTACAACACATACAATTGAATTCACTACATATTTATTTACAAATCTGATTCACTATTTATTCAGTTATCACATTTCAATGTCCAACTCAGCTAGGTCAAACCCCCTAAAACAAAATATTTACTGTTTTATGGTTTAGCCTCCATCGTCAAAAAGATATCTCACATATTTATAGACTAAATGATTTTTGTTCACCTTTAGTTTATTCTTATTGTTTTCATAAACCATTATTTCTAAGTTCATCATACCATCTATTATTTCATACAACCTGTCATGATCAATTAATTTTGTCCAGTCTCCGTCAGTAAATTGTCTCAATACCCAGTCAATTATTTTATCATCATTTATAACAGTTTTATTCAAATATTTCTCTCTCTCTGTTTCATCATCTCTCTCAATATCTAACACCTGCACCAACACCTCATAACCTCTATTAATCTCAAAAATTTTTATTTCTCTCTCTCTTTCATTACAACACCTCTCATAACCATACTGAACTGTCCCATTCCATGCAGAGGGCAATACCACAAAATTATTGAAATACCATCTTGCCCTTACAGATAAACACAAAAAACTTATTTTACCTTCTGAAGAACTCTCATCTTCTACAAAAATTATCGAGGAACTCTTGTCCTCCATCAACACTTGTGAATTCTCTGCTTCACATTTAACCCCATAAAATTTTGCCCCCTGTTTCATACCCACAATATAACTCTCTTTCCACTCATTATCTAACTCATCAACATTAATTACTACTCCTATTACTCTCACTCTCACTCACTATCTCTATCTCATCATTATCCAATACTTTATTCTCAACTATATCATTATTATTATTTAACATTATTTCATCATTATAATTACTTGTATTACTCCCACTTACCTTGTCTCCTATTTCTTCATTATTTTTCGTTATATTACTACCACCACAAACACTTACCTGTTTTGGTTCAACTTCTGTACTCTCCTTTAATTTCTCTGCCTCTTGTTTCCACTTCTCGTCTCGTTTATCCAACTTCGCGTTCAACTCATCAAAATTTTTATCCATCATAGCAAAACCCTTATTCATTATTTCCATATATTCCTTCATTATCACTAGGCCTATTTACTGTCTTATTTTCTACTACTGTTACTTCAGTTATCTTACCTTTACCATTGGTCATCTCACTATGTTTATTGATTTCCGCAAATATTCCTTCCTCTTGTTCTTCCATTCGTGTTAACCTATCGTCTAAATTACCCCACTCCTCATCCGTCATTTCACCCACAACACTTCGAAATTCATTCTCCCACTCATCCCACGCAAAATCACTATCATTACTTTGTATTATAGACATTTTTAAAGTTCGTTTGTATAACACTTTTATATATAAAACTACTATTTTTCTATACTCAGAACGCCTAATAGCCACTGTAAATCACACCACAAACATAACCTACGTAAATATGTGCGATACAATTTTTTATACATTCGTCATTACCACATCCTATTTTCTGTGCATTAAAATAGGTCTATCCCGTATAAATAAAATTAAAACGAAAATCCTGGCAGGCGAGAGCCATTTGTAACAATAAAAAAGGAGCCGAAATATATTAATACATAAAATACCCTGCCAGAACTTAACTGTACGCAATCACAACTACTTACCTGTTACTTGAATTTTATCAGAAGACCAAGGTCGCCATGATTATTTTTTCTATAGGTAAAATATCGAAAACCTTTACACTCCACCTTAAATAAAAAGGACAGTTTTGCTATCTGACCACACCCAATTAATAAATTCAGAAAGATTCCGGAACGTTAGACGAATTTCGCAACACAGAAATGAGAACATGTGCAGAAATGATGACTTAGTCTAACTCATGTTCAGAGTAAACTAAATCACTTTAATGAATTAAGTCAATTTTCATTATTATTGGTACAAGAGAATTAGTTATAATTAATTATTATAATTACCAGAATTTGAGTTCTACAAAACCAAATTTAACTAATTTGAATTACATTTAACTATATTTACATCTAAGGCAGCCCAATCTGCTCACGCACGCTTCCATACCTTTTTTATACATTACCCTTGGTTTATTAAATTTTATATATTCCGTAATGGTTACACGAGATACCCGTCCACGAACGCGTTGCCGGCCGAACACGTGCTCAGTCCCGTAACTCCAATGTCCGTACTTTATCACTTTAATTCCCCCACATCACTGTCCCGATTTATCACTGCGATATGTTCATTAATTTCTGGGGTCCCGGTCGGTCTTATTGAATTAATTACATTTACGAAAACTTGACCAACCGGGCCCGAAACGAAACTGTAGGTGTCTGTAGCGGTACGCTGTTTCTCGTAGACGGCTTAGCGTCTCTGCCTAATGTAGACTGTGTTTATGCGGTTTGAAGCTGCCGTTCACTGCCCGTTTGATTTCGTCGTCGTTGAGGAAACCGATGCCTGTTATTTGTTCGTCACAGTTTCGTCCTATGCTATGCATGTAGTTGTTGGAGTGACGATAGCAGACGATTTCAACTAGGCACTGGCTAACGTCACAGGAGGGGCCGGACTTAGACATTATTTCCTGCCGCTCAAACGCACATTGCTGAATTTAATTCGCCCAAGCCATCTTGGTTTCCAGGCTGGCAGTGTCCCTCGAGCGCGTGATTGTACAGCTTGTGGGCGCGCGATCACACTTATGCACCTTTCTGAGAATTTGAGGGTGGTACGAATTCCTTGCCGCGTTACACAATAGAAATTGCGCCTTGCCTTTGTTTCAAACTGTTCTACTTGCCATGTGTTCTGTTCCAATAGAAATAACGTTGTCGGAAAATAAAACTTTCACAATAATTTTTTATAAAATCCCGCAGAAATGAAATAAATAAAATTGCAAATACCCATTAACAGTAATAAATGAAATTACCCAATTTAGACACGTTACACAGTGATAAGCTCGAATGAATCCACTGACAGTTGCATGGCCGCCAGTGAATTAACGGAAGACGTTATCGTATTTATGAATTCTGCCAAACTTTGGACAGAGTCCTTAATTGTTGACTTTACTTCAAGTAAATTTTGAATATAATACTTAGCTAGTATGAATTTATTTTCATATCTAGCGGACAGCAAACTCAATGCTATCGAATAGTTTTCATTACAAATAGGTAATGCCTTAATTAAATCTAGCGGCTCATTTTTCAGAGACGAATATAAATAGTGTAATTTCTGCACTGACGTTAGATCAGATCTGGCGTGCACCAAGTCCAGAAATATTGAGTAGAAATGCTGCCATTCTAAGATATTGCCTGTGAAGCAGGTCAAACTTATCGGTTTTAGTTGCATATTGCTTGTTAATATGGGAGATACAGTCTGAATGTTAAAGGTTTCTATCAATTGTAAGATATTAGCTTCTGTTGAATATAACAGCTCTTCGACCTCAACTCGGTCTTCTTGAGCAGCGTTATGTCTTTAGAAATGAGTTCAATTTCGGACTGTACCTCATCGTATTTTGTTGCCAAGCTTTTTAGACTTTCAAGTCTAACTGTTAAAAAATGTTTGGTGTTAGTGTTTTTGTCAAAGTTAATGCTAGCCGAATTAATACGCACTATGGCAGACTTTAAGCCGCCTCTCTTTCTGACCAACACTTTGAGGCCTTCTTCAGCCATTGTACGCACCTGTTAATGATGTTAATGATGTGGTACCTGGTATGCGATGTCCTGAAGCGTCGAGGCCGTAGAGAAGATGGCAAACACACAGACCGGAGAGATGACTGCTTAAACTGGAGTATTGACGCTAGCACATGGATGGTCTTGCAGTGATGTCGTCACGAGGCTCAATGGCGACGAAAGAAATGCTGGTTAAGTCCCGACACGGTCAGATCAGCGAATATGCTGAGTCACCTGTGATGGCCAGAAATTGGGGCAGAAAAATAATGAAAAGGTGAATGACGAATCCAGGCATGGAGCGACCAAGAAAAATGTTGAATTCCGATCCGAGTGGACCAAAATGTGTAGATGTCGGCACGTGTGTACTAAGAATTTTCTATCAGGAAGAATGATGTTTGGGGTGCTATTGCCAGGATGCAGAATGATAATGATAGTGGACTGTATTAATACATTTATTAGGTTTCTTTTTTACACTTAAATCATAGTGTTGAGATTGGCTAAGTCTGAAAGATTTTAATTTTGAAGAAACCGATTCGTAAATGAAGCTACATTTTAGATGAGGGGCAAATGTGTGCCACTCAGCTTACATTGAAAAAACGTTGAGGCCTAAGGCCTAAATAATTGAATTGACAACAAGAAAGTGAAAAAGACAGAACAGGCAGCAAACGTAATGACGTCCGCTGCCAGCCAAAGCTCGTAGAACTGTATCGTTGTAAAAACATGATAAGCACAATTGAAAGCATACAGATTAGCCAACCTATGAATGTGAAAATTACCACATTACTGTCCAGTACGTAAGGGCAAATTTTTTATTAGGATTTTTTTCCTATGGCAAATGGCTTTCGTCTTTGAGGGCGCACCGGCCTGAGGGGTTGGGCCGGCGGACTAGTCCGCCCCTGATTAAGGTGACCTCATAATTCACTTACGTCACCATGTAGGAGACCCGATTCTGCGGTACTATGCTTTTGCTCTTGAATGAACACTTTGATGTCACCTGCTTCACGTTTATGTCCCTCTTCTTGCTGCTTACATTCCTCTGCTTCCTGCTTACGTCATTCCTCTGTTTCTTCCCTTTCCTGTCTTCGTTCTTTTTTTTTGTAATTTATCTGCTTCTTTTGTCTCCTGTCGGCGTCTTTTCTCTGCTTCTTCTGCCTCCTTTTGTCGTTCTAATTTTTGTTGTTCCTGTGTCTGCCGCAGTAGCGCTTGGAAAGCTTCCATCATGTGACTGGCATCCATTGTTTACAGATTAATTACAAATTACTCTTGTCTTGTACAAAGTATCCACTGTTGCCACTGTTATCGGTTCTGTTGCACTTCTGACATACTGTTACGACAGTCTAACTGATCATCGTATGGTACAGTGGAAAACAAAATACAAGACACCAATTAAGTCACTAATCACCAGCTTTAATTATCACAATTAAACAGTTTGTAATCAACAAGATAGTCTTTTACAACAAATCAAGCAAAAATTGTTCACACGCAATAAAATGTCAACTAATATAAAACACAATTGTAATAAAGTTGTCCCACACAATTGTAAAACACATTAACACTTAGCCACAATACCTCGAACTGCACTGTGTAAATCGCCATTCAAACGCACTGTGTAATCGCCCGACAATAACTGAATTAACCGTCGCTAAATGGCTGTATTTATACCCCACTGATTTCCAGAATAACCATTCATTTCGGATGACTTGTTAAACAAACAGGCGCTCTCGAGAATCCACTAGAAACAGTGTCCTTGAACACACTGCGCTGACTGGTATGGCCTGGTATAGACCCGATAGTTGACACGTAATTGTCTTTCACAACAAAGTAGCAGCATTATGTACGCACACACACATTACAGCTGGAGTATTTGAGAAACATGTAAAATGCTCCATATTATGTAACACTTTTTCCGCATTATGTAACAGTATGTTAAATGTTATTACACATCTTCATTGTCTGACTTTGAGGTACATCAGGTTATTAAAGCTGTGCAATTAGCATTCCAAAATAAAGACTCAATTGTTGTGGTGGGCAGTGGCGGTTCGCCGAAGTTAATGATATAAATGATCAAAACAAAGATGATCATGTTGTGTTTCATCTTTTACCTCGCCCAAGAACTTAGTTTCAGAAAAAAAAGAAAAGGAACTGGTCTTGGTTCTAATCGAAAATGTTTTAAGGAAACCGACTCCCTTGTAATTGACTACTGTAACTGGATGCTCATTTAACATCTCACCAAAATTTTCCAAGGAAATGTCACTGCTGTTAATGAACGTTAAGTTATTGCAAGTATACAATCCATCATTGTTACTGTATTAGGCCTACTTAATGATTCAGTGTTAAAATAGGGAAACTGTTAATTTCAAATTAATTTGATTACTGCTTCAGACCAAGTTTTCAAATAAAATACTGCATTTAATTACAGTATTTAGAGTTAACTTTGTATCTAAAACAGTTTGTAATATTATGTGCCTATTGAGACCAAAAAACTTTTTTAATATTTTCAAGAAATATAGTCATCTTAGTTTATCAAGCCTAATGATTGAATTACTGCTTATTGTAACTGATTCCTTATGCAGTAAACGACCATTTTTATTTGGGTGAATATCAAAGTTGAAATTTATTCAAGTTGAAGTTTACTACCATAGAGACCTTTTATGTGTGCAGTTTTCATATAATATTTTACTCTGGTCCCCCAACAGAGATGTCAAAGTTTAAAATTTGAAAAAATGAAAAATTAAAATTTTAAGATCCTGTGATGTTTAAACGATATGTTACTCACCATTGGTACTTTCTATAGTTTAACTACACTCACATGTAAATAAGCATGTAAAAAATAAAGGCTGAGATTCTTTTCCTTCCTTAAGAAATTGCACTATGAAAATTGAATTTTATTCATTCTCCTTCCATAACTTCAGTTACAAAGATCACGTGCACTGGGTCAGAAAAAAGGGCTCCAAATTGTAGGTTAGAATGTACTGAAAACAGTGAAGTTTATTTGAAAGGCCTAGGACAACCCGGTTCTGAGAAATCTAGAATACCATAAATGTCTGCAAATGGAAAAAACGGTGTATCCCATATAAAAAAATGGCTGCAATCTGTAAACTGGGTTATGTTAAAAATAAAAGAAAATATGTTTTGAACTACAATAGCATTCAGAATTGTGTTTCCACGTTCAACAACAAGGGTTTCTCCGCACCTGTTGACTCCTTTTTCGGGCCACTTTCGCTTGATCGAGTGGTTGGTGGAGCCCATCTTTTCAGCCATGGAAAACTTTGTCTTCTCTTGGTCAGCTCTCAGGACATTCTCTCTTAAGTCTACAACAAACCTGTAGGCAACCATAATGTCTGTGCCAAGAATCACTTCATTGACAATGTCTGCAACGAGCACTTGGTGTTTAAACTTAAGGAGAGCCAGCTGTACACTTACATCTTTCCTAACACATTGACAGAATCTTTGTTTCTCCAATTTGTGTATTCGTGCCCTTCTCTCCTCATTTTATTCTCCCAACAATCTGGCTGAAGATAGCCACGTTTTCCATATTTGTAACAATCAATTCAGCATAGGTGTGCTGGCTATCAGGTGGCACTTTCTGTAATAGCCAGAGCCTTTTAAAGTGAAAACAAGCGAAATTGCTTTCTCATTCTCAGCTCAGTGGCTAGGACATGCAGCGACTTTAAATTGCTGGAGATACATTGCTTAGTGAGTGCTTCCATCAAATGTTGGGGCTTTGACATGAACTGGCCCTACTGCAGGCAAAACCGCTTGCTCTCTTATCTTATTTTCAGCAATATGTTTTGAGACGTGTTGTTTTTTCATTAACTGCTCGACTTCACTTTTAATTTGTTTTCTTATGTTTCCAATTAAGTCATCTACTGCAGATATTTGTGTTAACATTTTTGTTCTATATTTGAGACAGATTTTTTGCCATAGAGACCTCTTGACCGTTTAGATCACCACATAATTTACCGTAGTCACCACTTAGAAGACCCAGCTCTGCAGTAGCACGTTCTTGCATCTGTTTTTGAATGGGCGCAAAAAGAGTTTCTGTTTTATCTGCTTCCCACTTATGTTCTTATTTTTATTGTAGTTCAGATTCCAAAATTAGTGTATTCTGTCGTTCTTCTGTTTCTAGCTTTAGTGCTTTGTGACGTTCATCTCATTCAAACCTATGTTTTAAATCTTGTCATTTTTCTGCTTCCTGTCAGTGTCTTTCTTTGTCTGCCATAGCAGCACTAGGAAAGTTTCCACCATCTGACTGATGTCTATTATTGTAAAGCAATTACCATGCGCACTACTCTCTACAAAGTGTCCTCAGTTTCTACTGTTTAAAAGTCCTATCACACTTCTGATAGGACATCATGTGATGGATACTTTGAAGTCTTGGATATATTTTTTTCCCTTTGAGATAAAATTATAAATTTTGTAATTTATGTTCATTCATTCTTGTTCTTATATATTTATCAAAATCATGAACATTTGATGTTATCAGTTTTCTCTGATTTTTTGACATGATGTAAAATGTGGCCACTGACATTTTTCTACTGTTATTACCCTCCTAAATTTTAAAAGAGTGGGCAGATCTTTTATAAGTTTCAGTTGATACATGTTTTTGAACTCGTTTTAATGGAGTAGACTGTCCATTTTTTTCAGCTCCAATGATTTTACTACACACATTAGAAATCACTTTATAAGACTGGCTTTTTATTTAACTTTCACTTAATAGGCTTTTTTATTACATACTGAAATACAGTTATTTTGTAAACAGCGGCAGTGTCTCTAAGCAGATAAAATGTTAGTTTAATAATAAAATGCAAAATCAGGAAACGCCCACAGAGAACACTAAGTAAAGTTTGGTATTCAATTAAGTGGCCTAGTATATAATAGAAAACCAGATTCTTAACATAGATAATATAAAAAACAACACAAACTAGATAATTTAAATACTGAAATAAAATACAAGAAGGCGTATAATTTATGGTAATTTAAAAACAGACACATTACACTAGCGTATTATTTAACATATTAATTCAAGAAACACATTAATTGATTCAGTGAGATGTCTGGTAGTGGTATTGAAAACATTCGTTGCACATGCTGTCATAAAATCTCTCTGGTGTCATCTGGCTATGATTGGTTTAATGTGATCCACCACCTCTTACTTCCATTCTGAGCCATTCTCTTCATCTCTGAATACCTAAAATATTCCACTCCTCTCTTCCATCAGTCTATCTCTGCCTTCCCCTACCATTCTTCCCATTCACTGCAAACTTCAGTGACCAATGTATTGGTGCAAACGTTTTGTATTATAATCCTGGGCACCATAAAATATGCCTTAACTATTATAATATTTGTCTCACAAATGAAATTGAAACAGTAAATGAAGAAACAATTGCAGTAACTAGCATATATTCAATAAATGTGGACGTGTCTCATCAAGATTTTAGAAAGTGGTAATGTTAGCTAAAATCATAATATGTGGTAGGACTGGAGTTTGTTTTTCATTGTTTCAGTAGGAAGAATTGAAATTAATATACTATAAAAAAATATCTTTCCAGGTACATATCTGCCACACCCAGCAGTATGAAGATGTTCCAAAACAGTTACAAGATTTTTCACCAGATATTACAAATGTTGGTGTTAACAGAGAATTAAGGATTGATACATCGTGTGTAAGCAACATGCTGGAGAAAAAAGTTGTTTCAGGAGAATCAAAGCCTACTCTGTCAGATCAAAATCCAGTGATCAAAGAAGAAGTTGACTTTATTGGATCAGGACCTACTTCATCACATATGGGTATCATCAAAAATAAAGAATTAATTACAGAAGAACAAGGCTCTGAACAGTGTATAGATAAGGTAAAGAAAATTATTTTTAAAATGTATAGAGTATCAAGTGTTTTTTTCTGTTCATGTAGGCCTATTTTACTGTCTATCTGTTTGGTCAGTTGGACAATAAATACATCTTATGGGATGTTAAGTGTCTTGTGAAGAACACTCACTCAAGTAGTCTCCCTCTTAATCTACTATATATATGGTTGACTGTATACACACCTAGTTGTAACACATTACTGACTTTGGTTGAGAATGTTGCTCGTCAGTTTTCAGAAAAATCTTGTTACTACGTCAGTAAACTTTTCTATCAGCTCCTTTTGATATAGGCTACTCAATTTTTTGACAAGTAGTCAAATACTTTATAGGTATAATCAAATCACGTATTATTTCATTTGGTACATACCATGGCGCATCCACAATGTTTCTCAGGACTTTATTTTGAAATTTTTGAATCTTGTCAATGTTGCTGTTACTGGCAGTTCCACAACACAGCTGGGGGAGCAGTATTTTTCTCTTCTGGTAATGAATTTCACTTGAACAGATTTCTCTTCATTGGCCTTTGTTCATCACTTTTTTTAGCCATGATTGAATCCTGTGTAAGTTCCTTGTGGTGATTTCACAGTCATTATGAGAGGACAGCGTAGAATCTGCACATATTGCTAGCATGATTTGATTAGTCTGTGGAAAGTCAGCTGTACACGTTAAGTAGAAGAAAGGGCCCAGTACGCATTCTTGTGGGATATAATAAGTTTTAATCTTCTTCTTTTCCTGGCGTTACAACCCAGCGTGGGTTTTAGCCTGCTCAGTGACTTTCCACATCATCCAACCATCTCTTTCTGGGTCTACCTCTGATTCTTCTTCCTGCCGGTCTCAAATCTACAATTCGCTTAGCTATTCTTCTGTCATTCATTCGCCTTATGTGGGCCAGCCATACAAGCCTTCTACTCTTAATAAACTGGACTATGTCGGCACCATGAATCAGTTGGTCCAGTTCATGATTCATTCGAATCCTCCAATAGTGTCTCCTTCAGTTTGTAGAGGTCCAAACAGTTTTCGGATGACTTTTCGTTCAAATATTCTCAGGTGCTGCTTGTCAGTGCTGGTTAATGTCCAGGTTTCGCATCCATATATTACTACCAGTCGTATAAGACTTTTGTATTGCAACAGTACAACCATTAACGGTACTGTGCATTGCCAAAATAAATGAAAAAAATAAAAAAATAAATAAATATGAATTAATAAACATGATTCAGATTGCATAAGCTGGATCGTAGTTAAAAATAGGGAGTACAGAATTCATGCATGGACATGATTTTCGACACACCTGTCACTAGCGTTGTGTACACGCGTATTTTGTTTGTGTGTGTGTGTGAAGCCTGTCCGTTCCTGAAATGTAACCAACCTTTTTCAAGTAGAATAGTTGTATGTCTTATTTTAATTATAAGAAAAATATGTACGATAGGATAAAACAAAAGACACCAAAGTGTATAGAAATTAAAGGTGAATAAAGTGTTAAAAGACCATACCAATGTGACGAAAGGTGCAATTACTATACGTAAAAAATGAATAGCTCTTTTTGTGATTAACATAAAGAAGTGTAATTTACATATAGTAAACATATAAAAATTAGTGATCGATTGAGCATCGAGTGATGTGAAACAAACTTTGTAATTCGCGAAGATAGGCGAAAATTGTGAATTGAACCAGAGTAGGAGAAGTGACGCTTTGACAGAATCTGACAGGTTAAATATTGTTCAGACATGAGTTTTTGCATGACCTGACTATAAATACCAGGTCGCGCTAATAAAGTTTCTTCTTCTCGATTCAACCATTGCCACAGGAGGCTATGTCAGTCAACGACGCTAATTCACATCTATAGTAAGAGTCACAGGACAAACTATATGTCCAACCAGAGCAGCAGAGTACATACGATGAAGTCTATGGACACACCGGCAGCATAGATGTGAGGCGAGACGACTATTAAACAATACATGCAGGAGAACACGACCAGAGGACCAGAAGAAGGACACAGAGAACATGACCAGAGGACCAGAAGGACACGGAGAACATGACCAGAGGACCAGAAGGATACGGAGGACTGACCAGAGAGCCAAAGGAGGACGTATGGATGATTAACCACATCAAACGAGGTGATAAAAAACCATTGTAATTATAGACATTTGAAAGACACTAATCAAAGTTGGAATGAAAGACATTCAACCAGTATTAAAATAAATAAATTGTACATAAATGTAAAAGCAGAATAAAAGTTGGAATAATATTTCTTGTATTAAAGTTAGTAATTGAGAGTAACGTAAATGATAAGAGAAATATTTAATTTTTGAATTAACGTAATTAGTAAAGTCTTGTTGATAAAGGAAAATGCATATGCAGTAGAAAGTTAAAACAAATTAATTAAAAGAAATTTGAATACAAGTAAACTCATTATTGAAGCAAATTAAAAAAAGATGAGCATACAATGAGTAAGCCGAGAGCAAAATAAATATTTAATTAATTAACATTAGATAATAAGATTTATGTATAACTTGCGTTTGTAATTTGTTAGCAATAAGTTGTGTACGAAAGATTCGTACAAACGATATAATAATGAGTCAATATTTAATATGCGAAATGAAAGATTTTGTTTAATAAATAAATAATGGAACAATTTTAAACTTAAATAACGTATCATCTTCTTATTACGATTACACCCACGAATTCAATACATTATATAAATGCAAATTATGTTGTTCTATAATTTTGTCGCCCAAGAACTTGTGGCATGATCCCGACCATGTAACTATTTAAATTTGTTTTGTAGCTAAATGGTTGCTCTAAAAGTAAATGTGTGTTAAATGAAAAATATATTATATGTGATAATAATTATTTATATTAAACATTAATTGTATGTTATGTTAATTGTTGTGTATTAAGACACAACTGGCGCTCAACGAAATAATATCATTGTAAAGGTGTAATTGTAATATTAAGA
This sequence comes from Magicicada septendecula, assembly GCA_034769895.1. Taxonomy (NCBI): domain Eukaryota; kingdom Metazoa; phylum Arthropoda; class Insecta; order Hemiptera; family Cicadidae; genus Magicicada; species Magicicada septendecula. The sequence continues at coordinate 73,722,705 of CM068372.1, read as the reverse complement.
ATAATAATAATTAATAATAATAATATTTTGAATAAGTAAAAGTAGTAATTCGGTTCCATAATAATAATATTCTAAAACATAATATATAATAAATAAATATAAATAATTCGACATGGCAGCACCTGGAAGCTTAGATATGGAAGTGCTTCAAACTATGATGCGTGCCTGGGTAGATGAATTAAGCACAAAACAGACAGAAAATTTAAATAAACAGACAGAAAATTTAAGTGAGAAAATAAATAAGCAAACAGAAAATCTGACAGCAAATTTAAATGAGCTAAGACGAGACCATGTTCAGCTGAAAGACGAATTAAATAAAAATATAAATAAGCAAACCGAGGATTTAAAAGAAAATTTAAATAATACAATAAGCAAAGTGAAACAAAGTATAGCTGATAGTAATAAATTGTTAGTAGAAAGAATTTACGACTCTAATACGCGCATAGCAGCAGTAGAAACTACAATTGAAGCAATGTTGTGTGAACAAACCATAATAATTGAAAGTAAGAGAGAACAGACTTTTGTAATTAATGATGATAATTCTAGTAAGATAATTAACACTAGGGAAGAATATAAAGTAGAATATAAACAATCGTACCTGGGTAGCAAGAATATCCAATTAGCAGGGTACACACACAGTATTAAAACACGTAAGAAAGCAATACGTGTAACACAGTTAAAACACCATTTGCGATGAAGATACGCACAATGATTATTGATTGAATGGTAATTATAATGATAATTATAACTTATTATAAAAACTATGGTGATTATTGTTATAAGCCACGAACAAAAAAACGATCAGCTATTTATGTAGGCCTCAAGCAAGCTATTGCTACGGAATGCGACCGTTACGAGAGAAAGAGGGGAGATTCCATTTGGACAAGAGGGAGAATAAAGTTTTCACCCCATAAACAGGTAGATCACAAGGTAAGTACGCGCTATAACAAGACAGGAATGCAAGACGGAAATGGTACATGGCGGCGACTATGCTACACAGGAACAATGTATTTCCTGTCTACGACGAACTATTGTGTAGTCTAAACTAGGGTGAATTAAACCGCACTCAATGGCCTCATGTAAATAATTATGTTGAAAATATTACTGTATTAATTATTAATAAGATAAGGAATTAAATAATAAGGAATAATAATATGTTAAGAATAAGAGGTAAATAGAAAAAAAATTGCAAGCTCCACGGAGATATAATATAAAGAAGGCTTATATGATAACACGAGATTTTAGCAAAAGTGCGTAAGAAGAAGAAGATCTACAAAAGAGTATAATTAAGATAACTACCAGCAATAGGAAGTATACCATTATTCTCTTCAGACTGGTAAACCAAGATTGGAAGGTAGTAGTATCAAATGAAGTGTTGCATAATTAATAAAAACCCATACTTGAAAGCGTAGAATATGCATCAACTTTGAAAATGTTATTTATGTCTGTGAGAAGATTTCAACTATTAATAATATGTTTAAGAGAGTTAAAAAAGAGAGAAATAAATGTTATGATTGTCAGACAGCTGATCAAGCGAAAACTTCATACCTTAGTGGAAATGCAAGGACACAGAAGAAAAAGTCAGTGGAAGTCAAAGGGCAGAGACTACTTAGGACTCAGTACTATGATTAAAACATCGAGTGAGTTAAGCACATAATAGTCTGGATATAGACATGTTTTCTAAGGCAGTTCATCTGTAGTCGATCATGCGACCCACTACAAAGCTAAAAAAATATTCTGTTATGGAAGTGTATTTCAGCACATGGTAAGAATGAAGAAAATTATGAGCGAACAGAAAAGAAATGTAAGAGTGAAGATTGGAATAAAACGTTAAGAGAAGATGGAATTCAACCCATACTCACAGATAAATGAAGATGCAAGAAGGAGAGAAGTTGGTAAGTAATCACGCCAGGCTTTGAGAAAATTCCATTCATAAATAACTGGGTCACAAGAACGATTGAAATAGCAACAAATGACGCGGATATACTACAACATCAACTCTACTCGCATAGAGGGGGGAATACTTGCTCAAAACCTCCAAATAAGGGTAAAATTGAAAAATCGCATACTCATTATTAGTCGCACACAAAATAAATAAATGTGTTGATAATTAAAAACAATACCATATTATTGTCTAATAAAAAGTCAGAAAAAAATTTTTTTTAATTTGTATTAAACTTTTTTTTTCACCAAGCAGGGAAATAATGCAACAGTACAACCATTAACAGTACTGTGCGTTGCCAAAATAAATGAAAAAAATAATAAAAAATAAATAAATATTAATTAATAAACATGATTCAGATTGCATAAGCTGGATCGTAGTTAAAAATAGGGAGCACAGAATTTATGCATGGACATGCATTTTCGACACACCTGTCGCTAGCGTTGTGTACATGCGTATTTTGTTTGTGTGTGTGAAGCCTGTCCATTCCTGAAATGTAACCAACCCTTTTCAAATAGAATAGTTGTATGTCTTATTTTAATTATAAGAAAAATATGTACGATAAGATAAAACAAAAGACACCAAAGTGTATAGAAATTAAAGGTGAATAAAGTGTTAAAAGACCATACCGATGTGACGAAAGGTGCAATTACTGTACGTAAAAAATGAATAGCTCTTTTTGTGATTAACATAAAGAAGTGTAATTTACGTATAGTAAACATATAAAAATTAGTGATTGTTTGAGCATCGAGTGATGTGGTTGAAACAAACTTCGTAATTCGCGAAGATAGGTGAAAATTGTGAATTGAACCAGAGTGGGAGAAGTGATGCTTCGACAGAATCTGACAGGTTAAATATTGTTCAGACATGAGTTTTTGCACGACATGACTATAAATACCAGGTCGCGCTAATAAAGTTTCTTCTTCTCGATTCAACCGTTGCCACAGGAGGCTATGTCAGTCGACGACGCTAATTCACATCTATAGTAAGAGTCACAGGACAAACTATATGTCCAACCAGAGCAGCAGAGTACATACGATGAAGTCTATGGACACAGTGGCAGCATATGATGTGAGGCGAGACGACTATTAAACAATACATGCAGGAGAACACGACCAGAGGACCAGAAGGACACGGAGGACCAAAGGAGGACGTACGGATGATTAACCATGTCAAACGAGGTGATAAAAAAACCATTGTAATTATAGACATTTGAAAGACACTAACTAAAGTTGGAATGAAAGACATTCAACCAGTATTAAAATAAATAAATTGTACATAAATGTAAAAGCAGAATAAAAGTTAGAATAATATTTCTTGTATTAAAGTTAGTAATTGAGAGTAACATAAATGATAAGAGAAATATTTAATTTTTGAATTAACGTAATTAGTAAAGTCTTGTTGTTAAAGGAAAATGCATATGCAGTAGAAAGTTAAAACAAATTAATTAAAAGAAATTTGAATACAAGTAAACTCATTATTGAAGCAAATTAAAAAAAGATGAGCACACAATGAGTAAGCCGAGAGCAAAATAAATATTTAATTAATTAAAATTAGATAATAAGATTTATGTATAACTTTGTGTATGTAATTTGTTAGCAATAAGTTGTGTACGAAAGATTCGTACAAACGATATAATAATGAATCAATATTTAATATGCGAAATGAAAGATTTTCTTTAATAAATAAATAATGGAACAATTTTAAACTTAAATAACGTATCATCTTCTTATTACGGTTACACCCATGAATTCAATACATTATATAAATGCAAATTGTGTTGTTATAGATTATTGTCAGCTTAACCCTTTTGGTGCTTTATTCGACTATAGTCGAATTGACATATCATACCCTTACGTGCTTAATTCGACTTTAGTCCGCATCAGCCAATTTTGTTTCCGTTGGCTGCTTTATTCGACTATAGTCCCGTAATGCATACAAACATAGTTTCACCTTATAGTATGGTGCTGCGCTCTTGTGGTGGCCCTGAAACTACGAGGTGTGACATCTGATTTGTTGGCCCAGCTGATTTCCATAGACGCATGTGTTTGTTTACGGCTGTGGTTTGGTTTGTTTAATTTGATTATTTTGTTCTATTGTGCATAATTGTTGGTATTTACCTTATAATATTACGTATAGACTGAATTTTGTGTTGTCCAAGTGACGTATACATGGTGTAGTGTTTCATTTTATGTATGTTTATAGTTTCGTATGTGTTAACCTTATAGTGATGTTTTGAGAATTTCTTTGTTTTTTAAGGTACAGTTTTAGTTGTAATTTTTTAATATTTTTATAATGGCGCATACACCACTTACTGGCACACAAATAGTACAAATTTTAGACGATCCAGATTTCTTTTTGGGTGATGATGATTTGCTTTATGAGAGTGACAGTGACTCGGACAGTAGGTAAGATATTTGTGATGATGAGTTGCAGTCTTAACGATGAAAATAATTTAAAAAACAGTGACACCAATCAAATTTGGCAAAACGTTAGTGATGTTTTATCGAGAAATAGGATAGAACTTGATTCTATCCTTGAATTTAGTGGTCACCGGGCTGTAAAAGACTTTCAAGGGCTTGAACCAGTTGATTATTTTTATAAGTTTTTTCCACAACAAATTTTTGATCATGTAGCAGAACAAACAAATTTATATTTCATTCAGTGTGTCAATAAGACATTTGATTTTCCACCACACTCAAGGGTCCATAAATGGACAGAATTTAATTCCATTGACATAAAAGCATTTGTGGCTGCTGAAATAGGGATGGGACTGTACAATAAAAGTGAAATATTTTCTTATTTTGAAAATAAATTCTGGCTAACTCATACACCAGGGTTTAGACAGCTTTTTACTAAAAATAAGTATTTTTTTATTAAATCTTTTTTACATTTTAATAATAATATCAACCAGATGCCAAAGGGAACTGATGGTTACGATCCATTATACAAGGTCAGACCAATAATTGATATGACCAAAATACATACCTGAACCATTTTGAACCTGGGGAGGCATTGTCTGTTGATGAGACCATGGTAAAATTTAAAGGTAGGTTGTCGTTTAAACAATACCTTCCATCAAAACCATCAACTAAGTGGGGCATTAAAGTGTGGTCGCTCTGTGATGCAGACACAGGATTTCTGTCAGTTTTCGGTTTACACAGGGACAGATAAACAAACAGGGCAGAAGGAAGAAGGACTGGCAAGCCGAGTTGTAAAGACTTTGTTAGAAGGACTTCAAAATAGAGGTCATGTTATCTATCTTGATAATTTTTATTCCAGTAAAAAATGCTACTAGACTTGCAAGTAGTACTTGTACTACTACAAACAAGTAGTTTTTGTAGTACTTGTAGTAGTAGTTGTAGTTGTAGTAGTTGTACTACTTGTGTTGTAGTACTTGTACTTGTACAAGTTGTACTTGGTAGTTAGTACTTGTAGTAGACTTGGTAGTTTTTAGAGACTTGCAAGGAATGGGATTTGGTGCATGTGGAACAGTACGTGTTAATTAGAAAGAACTTCCACAGGAAATGAAAAATATAAAAAAGAAGAAAGGAGACTTACCAGACATATGGATTAATAACCAGAGTCAGAGCATGTTCTTGGCAAGATACTGGTAAAGTAAGTATGATATCTACCGTTGGGAATGCTGGAATTACAGAAGTTGACGTCCGGTCTAAACAAGGTAATCGTAGGGTCTATAAACCAAATGTGCAAGTTCTTTATAATAAAAACATGGGATGGGTAGACAAATTTGACCAGTACTGTTCAGCATATCCATATGGTCGTAGATCGAGAAAGTGGTACCAGACAATTTGGCATTTTATTATTGAAGTTGCGCTTGTAAATGGCTGTATTGCCTACAACATGCAAAACCAATTTCGTGTATATACTAACAGAGAATTTAGACAAATGGTAATAGATGGACTTGTAAGTGACTACAAAAAGTTAAGACACAAGAGGAATGGGCGAAAAATCAGCATTGTGAGTAATGAAAGACTTGTAGGATGACATTTTCCAATACAATTTGAAGATAAAACTCATAAACCTAACTGCATTGTATGCAGCATTATGCCGTCCTCCTGTAAAAAGAAAGGAAAAGGTGGATGCAAAAGAAAGCAAACAACATTTTATTGCCCTGATTATTGGGACACCCTCCGTTGTGTGTGACACCTTGCGTCAGAATATACCACACGCAAACAGTTTATAAGAAAAAGTGTAAATGTAAGGTATAAACTGTAGCAAAAACTTTTAGTTATACAAATAATAAATAATAATAATAAAAAAACAGTCTCTAAGTTTGAAAAGACAGGAACAAAAACAATAATGTACTCATTTATTTCACATGTTGTGCAAGTGTTCTTTTTTTTGTAAATAAGTATCTATAAAGTGGAATTATTCTGTATAAACAATGTGTGAATAGTTAAAAGTAAGAATAGAACTGGAGAAAACACATCAAGATTGAAGAACTGCATTGTTTTTAAGGTAGGTTTTCTGTATAAGTGTATGCAATTGTGTGTGTGTGTGTGTGTGTGATATCACTTTTACTACTGATACTTAAAACTCAATTAATTTTAAATTTTAATCATTGTTTACTTTTTATATCGGGCACCATCTTGTAGTATTAATTTCAAGAAAATCTCATGTACTGTACTTACCATATTTCGGGCCAGATTCTTTTCGGCGAACTAAAAAGAACAGAAATGGTTTGTTTGCAATAAATAACTCTTTTTATTTATTTGTTACCAAATGACATTTCCTTTTATTTTTTATTTCACTCCCACACTTGTACATTTCACTCTTTTTAAATCATCTTGAACATATTTGGCCACGAGGCTCAATTAATAAAACAACTAATTATTTAATCTAGAAATTGTAAAACAACAAATCAAATGAATTTATGAATATGCACAACCAGCACTTCTATATTAACATACTTCTCTCTCACTCACGCACACGCAAATATCCCATACCCTTAAGAGATCTCGTTTTATTCTTTTTAAACAAATTTAAAGAAAGTAATATCATTATAATTTTACTTATTTTTTGCGTACCATTACTCCAGATATGTAGATGATACCTTTATTATTTTTAACGGGAATGCCAGACAAATAGAATTATTTAAAAATTACCTAAACAAAATTCATAACAAATTAAAATTTACTATGGAGATCGAAAACAACAAAAGTATCAATTTTTTAGACCTCACTGTATTACACAACGGGAATAATTTAAAATACAAAATCTTTAGAAAACACACTAGTACTGACACAGTAATACACTATGATTCATATCATCCCGTTACACAAAAAGTGGCAGTGTTTAACAGTCTTGTCAACAGACTTTTAAATGTTCCCCTCGAAAAGGAGGACTACTTAAATGAGGTTAGCACTATCAAACAAATAGCAATAAATAACGGGTATAAATCTACAATAGTTGACAAAATAATAAATAGGCATAGGAAACGTTTAGAAAATAAAAATTCAAACTCTATAAAAGCAAGTAACAAAAATTATAAATATCTTTCGGCTAATTTCACAGGTATTATGCCAAATATTTTAAGACCCGTTCTTAAAGATAATAACTATATTTTATCATTTAAAACAAATAATAATTTAGGAAATTATTTCAAAAACAAAAACAAATTACCATTAAAAAAGCAATGTGGCGTATATAAAATAAAATGTGATGATTGTGATGCGTTCTATATCGGTCAATCTGGCAGATGTTTTTATAAAAGATTTCTAGAACATATTCCTAAGCCAAGTAATAATAAGTCCAACTTTGCACAACATTTAATATCAAGCGGACATAAATATACGAACTTCGAAGAAAATTTAACAGCGTTGCATATTTGTAAAAAGGGTAGACGGATGGATAGTCTGGAGGAATTTGAAATTTATAAAGCTTTAAAAGATAGTAACACCAAAAACAGTTTATTAAATGACCAGGTAAATTTTGCGTCAAATTACCTGTTCGACACTGCAATCAGTTTGTCTTAATCTTTGACCAGTCGCGTGACAATCGCGGTTGCGGGTGAACGCATGCGGGAGCTCCAGCCGTGGTTAGCAAAACTTATTACATGCGATTTATAATTTATTTTATTTATTTTGACTTGACCAGTATCATGGTCGTGATTTTAATATTTTAATTTATTAATTATGTATCTGAGGATGGGACTTAGTCCCGAAACGCGTCATCAGTGACGAAACTGTGTATCGCTAAAGTGGATATTAAGGTAATTATATATCATTATAATTTTAGTTTAGCCCGTTTTTATGTTTTACTCTACCCCCATTTATTACTTAACTGCTGCTGAGTTTCGAAGACGCCGCATTGTTCCGTGCACTAGATAGATTGTTGTTTTCACTGAATTTATGTTTTTATCAAATTGACATTAATTATTTCACATTCTTTAAAACTTTAGGCGTATCGTATTTAAATTTGTTATATGTTATTCACATTTTTTGGTGTTTTGCGGGCCCGCAATTTACGTTCCGAAACTTTATGTGTACCACTCGTGCGAGTGTTGAATTTAGACTGGGGTGAGACAAACGGCACTATTTTGTAAAGTGACCGTGACTGTTTACCAAGTTTTCTTTGTTTTCGGTTCTGGTATTACTACGCCAGAAGTAGTTCGGCCAACACTCCTAACATTCCACAGCTGGGATAGCCTCTGACGTAAGATGTTGACGTCACATGGTCCGATGTTGTTACATAATTTGTTTATAAGTTTAAAGTCACTGGAGCTGACCTTGACACATTTCCGTTGGTTGTCTACTGCGTCTTTATAATTTTATGAATAATTCCACAATCACTGCTGCCACTTTCATGACCATCAAAATTTACCTTCTCATCAATTTATGTATACATTTCCCAAAATTATTATTATTACATTGTAAAAAATGCTATTTGCTTTTATTCAAAATACAATGATTTTTTATTTCCCCGGGTAGGCCAAAATGTCCCGTTACATGTGTAAAAGTAAACATTTTTAGAGCAAAATAAGTTTACCATGACTTAGGTAGTATATGTGGGAATTCAAGAAAAAAATATCAGATAGAAAAAATAATTTTAATTTTTTGGTCAACAATGCAACTTTTCAGGAACGTAAGGGAAAATTAATGAGCACCGAAAGGGTTAACAACCTGGATTTGAGAAGTTTTCATAAGAGTAGTAACACCTGTTGCCACGGATGATGTGGGACTTTATTTCATTGTTGGATGAGTTGTTCTGAGTAATTTGTAAGAACCTAAATAAGAAAATTGGTGGACACATTCTGTAAAGTACTAATAAATTGCAAATAACTTTATTTATTTAAACTACTTGAACTTCACAAATTCCAAAATGCTTACCTGCACGTGGGATCCAGGGTCTTTTATGCGAACTCGTGACCTGTAAGAGTGGTTATTGGGTTTCGTTACGTAATAAATATCAACTCTCATTTACCAATCACTAAACAAATATGATTTTATTTTATCAAATACAACTAGAAACATGAATTGGTTTAAACAAAAGATGTTTGTCAACTACTTATTATCTAGTAACCAGTACTTTTATTAATGATTTCTCCCCTTTTTCCAAGGGGAAAAGGGGAACATACACTCCTCACTCTTTACAGATGTATATATATATATGTATATATATATATATATAATCACGTTTATCCATCATTAGCTAAACATGCAAGTTCTGACCAGAGAAGTTCATCTTTTTGAGACCCCATATATAAAAGTTACGAGTAAGCTTAGACATTTTATTCTTACATATTCGTAATCAGCATAAAAAACCGTAAAAATATATATCCGTTTCAAGATAGTTTGTTGAAAAAAGTTGAATAATAATTACCCTGTTAACTTTATCGTTACAAACCACTCACACGTTTAAAAAAATGCATTACTATTTTATCACGGATATCGGTTTAGCTTTTAGTGATGAAAAATATGCACAGTGTTGCCACAAAATGTATATAAAGTCACGAAGGTCACAACGTTGCCAAGTCTACTGAACGTAAGCAATTCCTGCAGCTGCTGTGTCTAGGCTGTGTATTCCAGTCGCCTACGTTTAATTCCTGTATACGATCTTAGTTATTTTTAATTTCAGTACCGTAGTAAAAATAATCTTTGAAAGACGTAATCAACTATTTTTCAACGCTGTTATTAAAAAGTGGGTTAATCATTCAATGACAGAAAACATATAAGGTATAAAATGTTGTGATCACTTTATTCACACGTTCTTTTCTTGACACGTAAATAACTATATACTAAATAAAGATATAATAAGTATATCTTCATTGTACATTAGTATAGTATGTAGTTAAAAAGTACAGTACAACCTGTCACATCCGGACCTGTGATATCCAGAACCTCCCATATCCTGACGTATCTCCAAATTAATTTTTGCAATTTTGGTTAGCGAAATGGTTAGGGACGTAAAGATACTACTCAAAAAACACGTTCTTCTTCTGTGTATCTTCTGTAATTGTTAATTATATTAATTGAGATTTTGGCTACTTATAGAGATTTAATTACTGAGCACAATGCAGTTTTCAGAATTGCTGTATATTTATTGGTTTTGAAGTTATCGCAGGTTGAACTGCAAAAATGGATTGTATACAACTTACTCATGCGGCCGCGTGTTTGACCACGAAGTTAGAGCGAGATGGTTGCTTATTATACCCTTTCTGTCTAGCGTACGGCGCAGCGCACAGTGTCCCTTTCAATACAGTATATTTAATGTATCTTTTAAATGTCAATAAATTTCAATGTAGATAATGTAGAATGTAGAAAATGTAGATAAAGAAAATGATTATGATATTGATTATAATTATAATAATTGGAAGCTTGTTTCAAATATATTATACTACATAGAAATGTTTATACACGCACTCATGCGCGCACGCGTGTGCACGTACGCGCACCCACCCACGCAGGCATATTATATATATATATAAAATTTGTGATGTTTTCAATTTGTTTCTTCTGCAAGTAGTATAATTTCGTATATTCTTTTTAACACCTGACGCACGTTTCACTGAAAAATATCAGTATCATCTGAGGTTTCTAAGTAAATTAATAACAATCGAAATAATTCTATTAATATAAAATTAACGAATAATAAAAAATTCCGACTTAATTTTACATCTTGTGCCATTTTGTCAATGTTATATGTGGACAGACTTTCTTACTCTTCTATTAAATGTAGAAATAGATTTTACCATTATTTTTTGCCGCAAACCATTTAATCTTGTTGTTTAATCCTTTTTCTATATGAATAGCTCATTACAATTATTGTTAATATTTCGTGTAAACAGCAGAGAGATGCTAAGTAGGACATTGTCTCAGGTAAGATTGCATGGTAAATCAAGACTCGCGCGTATTTCTTCCACCAGTCGGACGTCACGCGGCAAAAACAGCTGATCGCTAGGTTAGCGCGGGAAGCCGGAATGGCCCCCCCTGTGTTGTGTCTATTCAGCGCTAACACCACAAGATTTCTCATTCCCGTCAACATGAGTACCTACTCAAGGTCAAATAACATTCTTAATGTTGTAATGACAGATGTGTACGTTTACAAAACACTGTTTTGGCTGACACATATATACACATCTACGTCTGAACTCGCAACCTCTTATTTATCAGCTGGCCGGTTTTACGTTTCCACCAAACGTGTTCCAGAAAATCATATTAAAATAATATGAATATTTTATAGTAAAAACATAATAAAAATAATAATAATATACAATTTAAAAAGTTAATACACTACCTCTTGCTTATCCTAAGTTTTGTGCCGTATCACTTTTCCAAGGATTCATAAAATTGTTATCTCGAATGATACATGGATCTTGTAGAGCTCGTAATCCTAATGTTCCTTGCATGATTGATGGAATATGTACACATAATAACCGAGCAACATTTTACGTTAAACTATTGAAAATAACAATGGTTTTCCAAAGTACCGGAGACGAGATGACGGAATTGTTGAACTAAAAGGAATACCGTATATCATTTGATAATCGTGATTCGTTCAATACAATCGCTTCCTAATTCTACAGTACAATGCTCACATCAATATTGAAAACCGATAAATACATGTATAAATAGGCTTACCATACGTCCCGGTTTGACCGGGATTGTCCCGGTTTGACGACCTGATCCCGGGGTCCCGGCCAGTTTGTCAATTGTCCCGGTTTGAAAATTGACGAGAGTAGTTTCCGTCCGGGCGAAGACGTTGTGCAAGCTAAGCTCCCGATTTTTGGTTAAATCAATAGAAAAGAGAGTTTGAAAGATTAAAAGTAATTTTTCATGAATGGAAAATTCAAAAGCTGCAGTAGTCACTTTGCACGAGTATACACATTCAAATGACTTAGGGAGCACAAAAATCCTAATGTGTGCTACACTTGCTTTCCTTCGAAAAGATGTAGAATGTGGCTGGTAGTATATCCATGGTCAAGTTCCAGAGGAAGAGAAACTCGATTAATTCTTTAATTGTTTCGTAGAACAATAGCTAGACAATGATTAGTGCCACAGGAGTTACGGAACTGCTACTTCCGACGTCATACAATGAATAATACCGTACAAGCACGCATCAGAAACTAAACAGCCACGTTGGAAGACCACATCCAAGAATAAAAAACATTATCAAATGTTTATAATCTGAGGCAGAGAAATGTATTCAGAACACGATGTAACGATGGAGTGAAATTTTTAAGCTATGAAAAGGACGAAAAAGTATACTGAATTGGATAAACTAAAAGATATGAAAAAGATTCTGAAGTTGGGATGTTTCTCAAGATCACGTCGTCCGTTCTACAAGTTGACTAATAAAAATAAATAAAAAATAACCTTCCTTTTTAATTTAGAGAGAGAGAGAGAGAGAGAGAGAGAGAGAGAGAGAGAGAGAGAGAGAGAGAGAGAGAGAGAGAGAGTGAGGGAGCGGCTATGCAAGTGTGTGTGTGTGTGTGTGTGTGAGTTTTATAAAAATTGTAACTTGGTAAACGTAGTTGGTAACAAAAAATACATTTAACGAATTATAAAAACATAAACACAATACAGGGTGGATGTACATACATCGTTGTTTGTGTGTTCGCAAGTGGGAGGTACTCTCACGTATCAAAAATTAATTATGTGTCTTATCTACTTGAGTGTTCGCAAGTGAAACGAGTTGCAAGTGCCACTGTTCGTAAGTGGGAGCACACCATCGTCGGCCGGATACGAAAAGCAGATTAATTTACCTGGTTTCTTCGAGACAAAAGCATCAACATGAATCAAAAAATTTAACTTGCAACCATTATTTTAGTAAAACGTAGATGATTGTGGGTATCATAGCTTAGGCTTTTAGAGCATAGGCTTGTACATTTATCTAGGATTTACATTATGTAGCTGATGATAGAAGTTCAAATGCGAGTTCCTGGTCCCTAAAAACATGGGTATCTCAGCTGGGAGAGTGAACTCCAAGACAAAATACTGATCCTTCAAATGTGTGCGTGTCGGGTAGGTATAGGCGTACTCTGGGCTCCTTAAAAAAGCTACTGCTAAAATAACAGTGATTTGTTCTAATTTTGTTTGCTACATAATAAGGTGACGCCGTATAACATTAAAATTTGGGTTTGGCAAAGATTATCAGAATTGGCACATTCAACAATTAAAAGTTTTGTACGAATGAGCAGAAAATAATGGTATTTAAAAGGAACTATAAAGACATATCTTATGGTCATAAACAAACCGTAGAAGAAATTACTATTGTAATCAGTATAGTCATATTTGGACAGGTGTAGAAAAATATGGAGAAGCCTGTACAGGTGTGTCGGTGCTGATGGGAACACACATAAAAACGTTTGTATGAGATTAAACGTATGTATCCAAGATAAATACCGTTTTATCTACAACAGGTGGCTTCGAAATATGAATTTGGGGATTTCCCTTTTATTTAGGGGGAATTGTTATAAGGTAAATACAGTACAACCTGTCACATCCGGACCTGTGATATCCGGAACCTCCCATATCCGGACGTATCTCCAAACTAATTTTTGCAATTTTGGTTAGCGAAATGGTTAGGGATGTAAAGATACTACTCTTGATGTTTTGGCTGATCACCCCTTTTTCTTCACTACACTTACGTCATTCTGCGATATGGTTCACTATTTTTGAATATTTAAGTTTTTACAATTGAAATACTTTATTTTGTCTGGGGCAGCGGCATTAGGTCGACTCACTTTGGCTTCATGGCTTCCAAAAAACGTGTGCATTGAAGAAGCAGCCGAATCACAAACTTTTTCAAAAACGGATGTAGGCGTACTGTAAGTAAAAGTTTTTAACCAATTTTACTTTTTGTATTTTAAAGAGTACAGTGTACAAATGCAAATGCTAAACCAATAGAAACGTCTAAAAAAACACGTTCTTCTTCTGTGTATCTTCTGTAATTGTTAATTATATTAATTGAGATTTTGGCTACTTATAGAGATTTAATTACTGAACACAATGCAGTTTTCAGAATTGCTGTATATTTATTGGTTTTGAAGTTATCGCAGGTTGAACTGCAAAAATTAATCGACTAAAATTTACTCATCCGCCGCGTGTTTCACTGACGAAAGTAGAGCGAGATAGTTGCTATTATACCCTCTCTGTCTAGCGTACGGCGCAGCGCACAGTCTCCCTTTATGTACATAAATATGTAGGAAAAATAAGGAAAATATGTAGCTAAATATGTAATATTTAAGAAATATGTAGTATTAAAATACTTTCACATCAACAATATAATTTACATTTTACGAGAACATAACAGTGCCCTCTTTGAAAGGTTTTGAAAATAATAGGTGCTTCATTTTAAACTTTTTAAAATCACTTTCAAAACATGCAAATATATTTTGAGCAAAGTCAATGTAATCCATAAAATACTAATCAAGTTCGGGGCTGACACTAATCACCAGTTAGATTACCACTTCTGTTACAGAAAATAAGTTAACCCTCAGAATACACAGTATCTGAAAGTTCAACTCTTTGTTGAAGAGTTTACAATAAGACAGCATGCATAAGAAATGAATTACTTTTCAATTGTTTATTGTACTTTAGAAAATTTATGAAAACATATTTTAGAAAACAGTATTAAAAAAGAAACCTTGATATTATAAAATTAACAACAACAAAGTATTTTACCTATGGATTTCTGTAGTATAGGACATGAGTATAAAGTAAAAAATTGAGAATTATTAACTATTTAACAAAGTATTTTACTAGGAGAGTTGAAATTACTATAAAATTAAAGGTAGATTTTTGACTTGAAAATCTATATTGTATATATATATATAAAACTCTACTATAACTCTGCATAAGAATAAAGTGTCCATGTAAGTTTTTTTTTTCCACTGTTTAGTTGCACAATTAATTATTAAATACTTTTCTATATTGTCTGTTGACATGGACTGTCTTCGGTCTGAGAGTATGTTTTTATATATAGAAAAGGATCTCTCGACATCACATGTCGTCACCGGCGCATGTTTATATAGAGGAATCGTACTTGGAAGAATATTCTCAATCGATTCTACAGTTTCGCCGTTACATATGCGATAAATGGTATGTAAAGTTGAGTAACCAGGGTTTCTATTCAGCACAGCATTTAATTTAGTAGAAACTTTGTCACCGACTTCACCCTGCACAGCATTTAACTTGTTAACTGCTTCTTCAACTATTCCTATGGCCTCTTGGAGAGTCAGACCTGCAGTCTCCAGTTTCTTGATACAACTGAAATGCGTTTTGATGTACGAAACTGAACATATCACCTTAGAGTTGTTGAATGCAGACAAGGATTCGTTCGCTGACACTGCAGAATCGGGAGATAATGTTTCCACCACATACTTCACAGCTTCAAAGTTGTCACTGTAGAAATTTACGGCTTCGATCCAGGTTCCCCATCTTGTAATTACGGGTTCTGGAGGCAGAGGTGTGTCAGGTAGCCTTTGTTTGTAGCACTGGATACGGTAAGGAGCTTTCAAGAACACCTTTTTTGTTGCTGATATTAATGTATTTACTTCGGGGAAAAGGTCTCTGACAGTTTCAGCTACTCGATGCAATCCATGAGCCAGGCATGTAACATGTAGTAGGTTGGGGTAAAACACATTTAGAGAATTACCTGCTTTTAACATGTATGCTGCTGCATCTGTATACAACAGCAGTACCTTCTCTTCTTTAACACCATTTGGCCATAACAAACTTGGCAAAATACAGCTTTATCGTCAGTTGTAAAAGCACTGTCAATCTGTACCCATGATTTTAACTTAGATGACAAAGATGATGCGGTCGGTGCCATGATAAAACAAGGATATTTGTATTTAAAACTCTTAAGAACTTGCGTTGAACAATACCGCACAATATATTATTTAAGACGTCTTTTGTCCAACAACGAGAATCCGCCAAGGCAAGAAACAAGCAAGCGCAGAAGTGTAGGCGAAAGACAAAACACTGACTTGACAATAACTTCAACACCCCACACTGCACGCCAGATTGTTATTTACGTGTAGGCTTACACTCCGAGAGCGTCGATAATACTGGCGTCAAAAATCACATTGTGCCCTACAATAGCATAGAGTTATATAGATATTTGTTTGTTTAGGTAGATGGAATCCGTTGCGAGAATTGCAAGATCTGCGAAGAGTATTTATTTACCGCGGACAGCACGTTCTTTCCCCACCGAGCCCGCTGAACGTGCGAACAAAACGTAAATGAGTGGGGCCGCGCATACCATTCTCATCTAACATCCCGTGCAAAATGCCTTACTTGTCGCTTGAGCTCGTAAAAAATTTTACTTCTTGAAAGTAGAATCTATGTGTGCAATTGCAACAGATGCAATATTTTGCCTTTTCTTGTAATAAATTTAATTGGACCTGATTCTGATTAATTGCACATTTGCGCATCTGAGTAATGTTGTTATAGGCCTAACTATTTTTTGCCATTTCAATTTTCAAATTGAAGTAAAGTATAGTAAAATATGTAGAAATATGTAAGATGGAGTGAAATATGTAATATGAACAAAATATGTAAAAATATGTAAAATTAAACTCGCGGATAAGACACCTATTGGTATGATTCGCCGATATCTGGCTTTTCCGTGTAAATGTGCACTCAGCATTCAAATATGTAATTACATAAAAATCCGGGTTTTAATCATCACCTACACCTGCATAAATATGAATGTAGGGGCTACTCATTACAGTATTCACTTCCCCTTCCTTTGTATTTTGATTTGACAGCATTACAGGATGTTTACACTACCTTGTAAGCACGTATGTTTCCCCTTCTGTTTTGTCCAATATACAGTAGATTTGATAGAAATTTTAAATGAAGAAGGAAACTGCTACTTGGTAAATTAATATGTATTGTGCTTTTAAAAGGAAAAGAGAGATAGCTACCGTTTTTCTAATTCTATCAGTAGGATAGAAAACAGATATAATATAAAATGTATGAGACCCCATTAATATTAAGTATTTATCTCTAAATCACCAGTCGATTGTCTCAAAATAATGCGAAAAATTGCGAAAGAAACTACCGTGTAGTTATTTTTATCTCGCAAGGGTGTGTACGATGAACTATAGAAAAGAAACTTGTAGATAAATGTTTTTAAACAATGCCGTTTGGTTGCTAATCCCCGACCTTATAACTTTTTTATATACTTGCTTTTGTATAGAAAAGTCTTATGAAGTGAAAAGAAATTAGTAAAAGAGAATGGAAAATTCCAGGGTGAGGAAGAATATTTAACGTTACGAATTATAAAACGAAGGAGATATTACAGCTGCAATAAAGAGCAGGCAACGAATTATATCAAGGGCTCAAGAGAGAAGTAACGCAACGGAAGGCTGATTGGAATTCCTCAACTTAAATGTGAAGGAGGTATTGTATAATATTAATACTACCTGTAACTACCGCAGACCTTCCTTTGTCATAAACCGTCTCCTCACCATTCCCGATGGACCTCCTCCCAGAAACCCCCGCCAACGGAGAAATAGAAATAATTAAGTCTCTTCGTCATACTTACTACACCTGGCTTCCTTCTTGATAACTTAACATCTTAAATTTTCTTATCTACCTATCCGGTCTTTATCCCTCTCCTTTGTGCCTCCCCGCCTTACCTTGACGCCTCTCTGACACCTCCCTCCAGCTTTGACGTCCTGCGTTACTCGACCTCGTCTTGGCTGTCGTTTGATTTATACTTTTATTATGGCTCTACCATCACCCATTTGGCTCTGCACACTACGTAAACACACAAATACACATCCATACACTACACTCTATCCTGAATGCCTCCACCTACTTCGCCACCGGTCCGCGCTGCGCTGGCGTGCGACTCCTCTAAATCTCCAATCGGCGGAAGGGTGCTTGCCCCAGATCAGCCTGAGTCTTATCCTCTGAGACAAGTCTCAGACAACGCAAAAAAAGGTATAATATTATAGCGTACTGTCTACTATGACTGTGAGACGCGAATATGACAGCAGATATGCAAGAATGTAGGAGGCTACAGAAGAATAAAGGAACGGTCCAACTTCGGATATTATGGCTTAAGTAATATTAGAAAGGATTATTACAATTTATTTTATACACCACACAATATATGTGATAATTTTAATTTTTTATTTATCTATAAATTTTGAAACGAATTAAGACCTGTATTAACATCAACCGTTGTGTATATAATTCTTTTCACTCAGACTTTTCACAAAGTTTAGTGATATATTAAAACAATGTGTAAGATAATCAATTTTTGTGAAACCTATAATATACCCATTAAATAGTGTAGACTAGACAAGTATGATAGTAGCTTAATACAGTCTTTTTTCCGGGATGAAAGGGAAATTATAATATTGTGCGCTTAAGAATGAAACTTTTTTTGTTACTAGACCAACGTTTATGAAAATCTATTTGGCTTCATTTCTCAGATTGTAATAAAATTGGAATCAATTATAGCCTATATCAAATTAAAAATTTTTGCCAAAATTATTTGTTACTAACCAAGTTTACTTTATTTTCTTAACCGATGGATTTTTGCATATCAAATTCCGTTTATTAGACATCGATTTTTCAATATAAAATTGGTCTCTAGATTACTGATTTGCGTTAATGCGTCCAAGAAAAATAGTAGTTTGATAAACCTTATTACTAAGTTTTAATGTTTGTTTACATACGGCGTTTTCAAGAAACTGTAACAGTGTTAGAATAAATAGGCCTACTTAAAAATTTGATTACATACCTGCACCTAGTTTCGTATACAGAAGCAGTGTAAAAAGTATTTTGTAAAGCTTTCTTACAAAATTATAACATGACTGAAGCCCAAATGATGTTTAAGATTTTGCACGTTAAGTCATATGAAGTTTACTTAAGAACCTGTTACGTTCAGACTTCCTGAGATACAGTTATTGAGAAGAACAAGAGTAACAGAAAGAAAGAGAGAGAGAGTGAGAGAGAGGTCAAAGTACATGATGTTTACTACAGTTGGCTACTTATAAGGAACTTGAAAATAATGAAACTTATTGTAATGTAGAAAGTTAACGAAACATGAACCAAAAGCGAGGATTATGTGCAGCAGACTCAAGAGTTTTATTAACAGGATCCAAACAGCCTTTGGTGAAACGATTATTACGTTAAATAATTTATTCGCAATTAAGAAGTGGTACATTTTGAAGAAAGGAAAAAACCGAGGATGAGGAACTTATAAGTTGCTATTAAAATATGTAACTTACCTTTTGGATACCTAATTATTTTACAAGCAAGTTACGGAAACTATAAAAAAAAATTAATTCTTAATATATAAGCCTTCACGTATTATTTCAAAAAAATTAGATTACTGCTCACTGTGATATACGAAAAGCAAAAATATAATTAATGTAACATTACAACTCTTCAACTCTGTAAGATATAAACTCTTCTGCTTCTGCAGGTTGTTATTTATATTATTGGTACTTGTAGAAATTTTTATTAATCAGAATGGTGAATAAATTTCCAACGGATGGGAGTCAACTTGAAACATGTTGCTTCGGTACTACTGTATACCAATAACTGCATAACTATATTCTTACAAATGATATTCAGTATGAATGAGAATAATTAAAAATTCGTAATTCTCTCTCCCCCGTCTCTCTTCTCCCCCTCACTCTTTCTCTGTCAATTTTCCCCATCTACCTCACTAATAGGGGCAAACCTCACTACTACCTTTAATTAAACATGACTACCTCACTATTAATTTCCTTTTATTTTCATTAAGTTAGCACGGCAGGTCCTTCTGCGACTGCACCCAAAGCACGCCTCTTTAAGTGCTTGTTGAAATGTTACACTGCTACAAACAGATTACTCAAGTTTGAATGTGTAGTCTGTACCAACACAATGAATGATTAAACAAACAGGCACAAACAAACAGTGAAGGATTGTGTGTAACACTGAAATTGTTGACAAGAAAAAGAAGAAACTGTACGAGTTGGCGCGCGTGCGTGTGCGCGCGCGAGAGAGAGAGAGTGAGTGAGTGAGTGAGTGAGAGGACTGAAAGAGAGAACATGGGCAGAGGTAAAAAAAATCTGTCGCATTAAATTCACGCCAACAACATTCTTAATGTCGTAATGACACAACAGTCTTTGTTTACAAAAATTATTACGATTGTCACGACACAAATATACAGATCTAATGTGTGTTGGCAGGCTGACGCGTTCGTACTACCAATTCATTCGAAGGCTGTATTCACTCCTGTCTGTATTAAAATAATACAAATGTTGTTTTATAGTAATAATATAATAATAATAATAACAACTATCACGATTTGTAGGCTTAAGCATTCATAACATAAACAGTTTTCTAACGTTCCCTCCACTCAAAAGACTTCTACGAACTTTTTTTAACCTATTGATTTTACTCCATTTTTAATAATTCACCAATCCCTTCAGTTTATAACTTACTGCTTACATGTCGGAGTCATGTGATAGTATGAAACTTTTATTGAGCAGAATTCAGTATGACGGATATTCGTGGCATACCTACGGAGATGTGAAAGTAACGTAGTTATACTTCGATTGCAGCTTGGATTCACTAAAGTCTGTTGCCTTCTGTACGAGCGGGTAAATTCTATGCAGGAATGGGAAAATTATTATGTAAAAAAAAGCAGTGATCATTAAAGACAGAGGCACTGAGTGTAGGAGATCAGACCGTTGTAGGTCAAGTACTAGTAAAACCTGGAAAAGCTTATCGTTCACTACTACATATTAAGTAGGTTTAATGAAAATTATGTAAATGGAACGGATGTAATTTCGAAACTGTTAATTTCCTTCAAGTGTGTACTAAAGTAAAGAATGTTACAATTTATAAGTTGGTAATTACACCAGGTAATGCTAACAACCAGTAGCCTACTGATTCGAATGTGTGTGTGAAGAGGGCTTTTGAGTCGATAATAACGCTATTACCTACTTGACACAGAAATTCCCGTGTCACCTGCATTTTGTATTATGCAAACGTTCGGAGGATGTAAATTTTTCAACAACATTGTTGGAGTGCCAACCTTTAGAATGAACCGTTGTGGCGGAATGCAAGATTGATTTAAAGAATTCAAAAATTCTTGGAGATAGTACACTATATTTTCAATATTAAATACTGTGTTAATAGATTCTTCGGACTTTTTATTATCCCCAGAAAATTTTTCCAAACTTGTATCATTATTTTCCTTCACAGATTCGATTCTTTGGGAATAACCACTTGTAATTTTATCAAGTAAACACTTGACGTTTTGCACAGAATTTAGCAATTAATACAGTGTTGTACTATTTACTATGTCCCAGTTTTTCGTCAATTTCTGTGAAGCTATCGTCATTAGGAACACTACCATCACTGAGGTGCAGTAAGTTTGTAGAATAATCACCATCTCCTCCTCCTCCTAAATGGGCTCTCATATTGCTTTGCAAATTTAGTCTGAATAGCATTCCACATCGCCGAGGACTTTAAACACACTGAGACAATATCAGCGCGGGTTCCTCTTGCAGTTACCGGTAATCTCTAGCGAGAATCCTCTGAAATAACAAATGTTACGCTACCCACTAATTTGTTACAATTTCTTAAGTCTTGGAGAGTTTGATTGACCGTTTCTATACAGTCCACAAATCGCCTTCGTTTTACCGTTCATGATTAGTTTCCGTTTTGATCGCTCCTTCTTTTGTCATGCCTCCTCTTCAATACGAATTGCTTTTTTAATAGGAGTCAGTGAGAATACTTGACTTTTTCTTCTTGGCGCATTTCTATTTTATTTTTGCATTCGCTTTCGGATAAGGGCGAATTTATTCTGGTGTCAATTGTGATAAGGTATTAGCAGATGTCTCGTTTATTTCCGACGTGGGAGGTCCGGCTACTGTGGTCTCTTGACAATCTTTTGTTGGTGTTAATCTTCCTTCATAATTACTTTTGTCTCCTATCTCTCTGTCAATTACAGGTGAACACAGAAACTCTTCGATACTGAATATATTTTCATTTAATGGCCAAATTCCAGTTGAACTAAAACCTGCTGTCAGTTAGATGGTGTAGCTGCCTTTGAAAGAGCATCTTTTGCTAGCCCAGGTATGTCATGGTTTTACCTGGGTTTATTGTCATCCAGCTCTCAGCGGCTGCACCGAAACAGGCCATATAAACACTTGTCTAATGGCTGAAGTCAGATTGTAACGGGTATGAGGTATAAACTGTTTCATAAATAGTAAAAAAAGAGAGGCTGTAATTTATCTTGATGGATGTGCTACTCCAATACAACCTGCTGGTCCATAAATAATCAAAGTGATATCTACATAACACTCTGTGGATATAACGATAAGTGGTGGTTTCCAGCTGCCATCTATGAAAATACCACTGGTTTCACCCTTTTCCAAAGGGGTAACCCTGCTGACTTGTTTATTTCCCTTCAAACTGACAACTTTGTTAGGACAGTGCACTGTCGTTATGCTGCCTGGTTTCCTTCACATTCCAAATATTGTGACAGTAAAAATGAAGGCGACTTATCACAGAATTCCAATATTGAAGAAAGTGTTGTTATGTTTATTAAAACTAAATGCTATTGCAAAACTTGTTGCTTCAGCCTCTCTAAAAGACAACCTTGAATGTCGCTGCATGAAGCCAGTAAAACAATCTTTTACCGGCCCAGTTCACCAGAAAATCGACATTATTTGCAAACACGTATTCGGAGGCTAACATACGAATATTCTTAGGGTACAAACCATAATAACTAACAGAATAGTGCAGATCATAACACAGAAATCTGATTTTTCTTTTTGTTCTTTCCTAAATACAAGTTGTGGAAAACGCTGAGTCTTTGTAGGGTTTGTGAGCTACATCGCCCCAGAAAGTTTTTCACTTGTACGTTTGAACCAAATATGAAAAAAAGAAAACAGAACAAAATGTTTTACTTACATTGTACCAACATACCACTTTCCTTCTGGTGAAATTGAAGGTACACCTTTAATTTTAAAATTAGTGGCTGAAGTGTAGTGCTGCTGGCCACTCTACCTTTAGTGCGTGTGTCGAACACTCACTTTAGGCAACCTATTCTACCTCCTAAATTTCCTAGGCGGCATAAAAAGGAGCCATTATTACTATTATCATTTTAAAAATTTTAGTTTTTTAGGATTTAATAAACACGTAATCTTCATTATAGGATCACAAGTAACTGACACATAATTAATTCTGAGATCTGTTAGGTTATGAATTAATTTTCTTTTAAAAGTTATAGAGAAACATAACTTGCCCTCATGTTGCCACATTGCTTTTGTATTAGTATGATTCAATTGTACACTTACCATGGATCCAACAAAGTACGTAGCTGTAAACACCCATAGCAAATTAGTGACAAAAAGGTTGCTTTACACGTTCTAAAATACAAAAGGGAACAAAGACTCATTTTACTGTACACTGCTATAATCAGACTGGAGGAGCATGTACTACAAGCTATAACAAAAACGTTATACAGTTGCAGAGGTGCTGCGACTAAGGGACACTTGAAGAAGTACAAAGTATCAACTTATGTCTCTCTGCTCTCCCCTATATGGTAATACTGTCTTATAACGACTGTTAAACAAATCAAATGTATTGTATACCTTTATATGTGTATTTATACACAATATATCATAAACGTTTTTTGTGGCAAAAATACCTTTATATGTGTATTTGTACACAATATATCATAAAAGTTTTTTGCGACAAAAATATCTGTCAAATTTTTGTATGTTGTAATGGTACATATAACACTACCAACACCAGCGTACCACAAATAAGTTGAAAGCCACTACAATTAAGAATACCTACAAGGTCAAGCATACGATCATGGATAAAAAAGGAAGTATCATAAGCCAAAACCAAGTGAATTAAAATGAAGAAGGAATTACCAGTAAATGTGGAACTAAAGAAGATAAAGCAAGACTAACGACGAGACGACATACATAATTACCCAATACATCAAACAGTGAGAAGGAAACCCATTAAAGACAAAATCAAGAAGAAACCTATTAACCGTGAGAAGGAAACCAGTGAAAACGCCATGAAGAAACTTATTAAGAGGGAGGAAGGAAATCGGTGAAGAGAAGAAGAAAATATCCAGATCAAACACAAAAAAGGGAGATAACATGAATTATAATGAACTAACATATGGCAATAAAAGAATTATTATAAAAGAAGAAAGAATAAATGGAATAAACAACATGATTTAAACCCCTAAGCTGCAAAACAAATTGACACTTGACCAAAACTTATTAAGTGAATACCTTCCTTGACAATGTAATACAAACAATAATCAATAAGAATGAATTATTGAACATAAAAAGTAAGAAAGAGAATGAATAATAATAAGTTCTTAGCTAAATTATGTGTAGACATGAAAAGCGGGCTATGTCCAAAACACCAATGACCAATTGTAAAGTGGAATTGATATTAGAAATAACCACTAATTACCAATAGTAAAGACTGTAAAAGATAAACAAAATGTAATCTAATAATAACCAATAGATATACCAGTACTACATAAAGTCAAATAAATCAAATGTAATACAGAAACACAAAACCGACAATAATCCATTGTTGTATATTATAACTATATGCTTGCCATAGAATGGATGCATGATGAACAAAATTATCTTGTAAACTTATCATAAAAGAGTAGGAACTAAACCAACAACATTGAATGAGGCAGAATACTATTCGAATAAGTAAATTCAAGGATTATAGCCACCCAAATACTAATAATAACAATAATAATAAATAAACCATGTTGACAGCTAGATGCAAGTAATCTTGGTTACTTTAAACCAAAGCAATTTTCAGTATAAATGCAGAATGAACTACTGCACAATAATAACAGTGCTATCAAAACAATGATAAGAGATATTCAAGCAATAACGAGAATAATTTGATAGGATTACAACCCATATAAAAAGGTAACTTCCTAAAGTATAGTAAACTCACTTAACAAACTATAGTTAAGGTAATAAAACCACAAGATGAAGAAAAAGGACACTATCAGAAGTGACAATGACCAATGCAGTATGCATAGGCCATAATAAAATGTTATTAACTATTAATGTTATAATAATATTAAGTATCATGTACATGTTGTGTTTATGTTAGTGTCTATACAGGAAAGTACAGAGCAACTCACCGCAGCTAATAATAGAAGAGTCAACGCAACTTCTTCAGAATCGAACTCGTGAAATGGAACAAAAAACATTCTAAACTATTTAAACAAAATTAGTAAACGATGTCAAAGAGTAAGTAAACCGATTTATTCATATCAGATTCAATAATAGATTGAATTGGGTAGAATAAATCAATAAACCAAAAATTAATAATAAAAACCAAAACGTTAAGAATAATAATAAAACAGACAATCTCGTCGTGCTAAAATGTTCATACACACTTTTTAAGAGAAAATTACTTAAAACTTCGAATCTAACAAGAAAAATATTGTGTCGAGTATTCATAATGCAAACCCTTAGATATCAAATATGAAATGAAAATATAAGTACCAAGTAAAATGTATATTCTATAGCCGGCAGAATAAGGGAAGGACAAATAAAATAGAGGCAGGATATCAAGAGAATGGAAAACATGGGACTACCTAAACAAGTAATAAGATACAGACCTCAGGGAAGACGAGATATAGGTAGGGCAAGGAAAAGAGATGCCTTCAGTGAAGGCAAAACAGGCTGTAATCCTATACCTTGACATGGAGAAGATTCCTAATACTTAATAGCACACTTAAGAACAAAATATTGGTATGGAGAATCATACACGACTTCCATGTTCTAAGGTTTATATTTAAAATCATTTTCGAAATGAAATATTTCCATTGAAACTACTTCTTTCTACTTACTGCTTCAGCCACTTACTGTGGGCACTAACGTATACCACCTCACGTTATCGCACTTGATTTTCACTGATGATGGAAGTCGATGGCACTGGCGAAACGTCTGGTTTTGCAGAAAACATTGGTCTACGGCCAAACAGGCCGGGAAGGAATTTTAAAAACAAACTGCTTCTTTGTTGTCAATAACGTAGTACATATATACAAAAAATTATCAGGTAAACTATTACGTTACAACAAAAAAATGTTTCAGGTAAACTACCCTTTCCCCGTAACCGATCTTCACCAAAATCAATAGGCCTTGAGTCCTCTATAACTCGGGCACATATGTAAAAAAATATCTGATTCTGTTTGAATTTACGGCAGTTATCGTTCGTCATGAAAAAATTTCTCTTGTTACAACATAAAATATTGCAGGTAAACTACCCCTTTATCTTAACCGATCTTCACAAAAAACAATAGGTCTTGAATACTCTACAATTCAGGGCTGTATGCAAAAAATTATTTGATTCTGTTTGAAT
Organism: Magicicada septendecula; assembly: GCA_034769895.1. Taxonomy (NCBI): domain Eukaryota; kingdom Metazoa; phylum Arthropoda; class Insecta; order Hemiptera; family Cicadidae; genus Magicicada; species Magicicada septendecula. Next base: position 73,695,897 of record CM068372.1, on the reverse strand, counting down.
TTGCGGCTCTTATCGTTTGCCATAAAAAATCTAGATAGACACACAGACACTTTTCGATAAATTACTTTTTTTCATGTTTTGAGGGTAGTATAATCAGAATCTGCAAAAATCTCTAACACGATTTTTTTTGCCATCACCATACTTCCATTTCCTTATGGAACATGAAAGTAAAATCAAAGTAAAATTCTGATGGCAACAAAAATCAAATATTCTATCAAAAATTGGGGATATACATTTTTGGTAGGTATTTGGTAGGCCTACTTGCATTGCACAAGGAATGTGTTATTTTCAATAGGTTATTGATAAAAAAAGACTTACAAGTACATTGATTTTTATTACAAAATTTATACAAAACAGTTTCAATTCTAAGGTATCAATAATTAATAATTATTAAGGATAATGAACAAATTATTTCTTCATAGAAGATACATAAAAACATTGCAAAAATAATACATATCAGACAAATATTATTACAACAAAAATACCACACAGACATTTGGGCTTTGTTACTTTATCAGTAACTATAAGATTACATTCATAAAGTACATAGAATATTTATTTACAAGAACATAATTACAAAAAGTGAAAACACCTTTGATGAAATAAACATTTTATTTATTACATCAAACATAACTAAACTCAGATGACAATATAAATGAACTAAATATAGGTTTTTCTGCGAGGGAGTGTAGGATTGATTAGGGGTTCAATTAGTTGAAATTATTAAAAAAAAAAAAGCATAAACTATAAATAGAAAAACTAGACTGGTATGTTTACAACAAAATGAAAACTTCAAGTTACATTTAAGAGATATTCCGTGTCAAATCAACAAGTGCTACAACCTGACCCTCTTAGATTTATTTGAAATTAAGTATGCATGTAGTATTCATAAATAGTAACACAAATCAATTTTTTCACATTTTTCTGACGAAAGGTTACTGAGTAATGGGTGCTCAAAAATGAAAAAATAAATACAATTTTTGACTTGCGCAACAATATTGATTTGTTCACAACTTGTGTTCTAATTAAGCTAGAACAATGACATCGAGTTCATTTGAAAGCTCTTTTAAAGGGCTTTCATATGATATAAAACATAATTAGTTGAAAATATATATATTTTTTTTATAAACACATCATTATTGCATTTACTGAATTTTGAAAAACTGTATTTTTAAAATTCTCAAAAAAATATATGTGAAAGATATTGTTTTCCTCTACATATTCTGAAAGTTTCAACTTGGGATGAGCATGGGATCACTATCAAAAGTAATTTTATGTTTATCACGATTCTGTAAAACGTCATTCAGATCGGTGAATTATTATTATTTTTATTTTCCTACCCGTGACAATTTTTCAGAATCATAGTTGGATTTATTACTTGGCCTACAAAATTGTACTTTTCTTTCATACAAATAACTGTGTTTTAAAGCTTAGCACTAGCTAAATTAATAGCTCAAAATTAATAAATTGACCTACATATCTAAAATATATATCTTAATACAGTGATCCAGGTTTTCCGTGTACAAGCAAAAAAATCTCATTTTAAAGACTATATACAAAATGGTTGGTTGGTGTGACTATCTCCCATCTGTTTAGTATTTTGTCATCGGATAATATTCAGTCAGCTGTTGTCAACTGTTGTTGAAAGTGACCTGTACATTTTCTTTTGGTGTGACATAGCCTATAAAGTGAAAAAAATGTGATTAATTCTGAAATGTTGTGTTTTGAAATTAGCTTAAAGGTACTTTTGTACAATTCTCACAACAGTGTATAAGTTTAGATGCCTACAACCAGTTAATATTGTAACGAGACATATGAGCCCAAATATTTCAGTAACCCAAAATATTAACACATGTCAATAATTGAGTGAAAGAGACAAACCAAGTGTTTCTTCTAAAAGGCCAAGCATGAAACTACATGAGCTACTCATCACCAAGGATAAACTCACAACAATAAGAGTTAATAAAACTAATGGTAACTAACAAGTGAAATAACATTATAAGAAAAAGAAGATGCACCGAACAATGGTTGTACCACAGGAACCAACAACCCAATAGTTTTCGGTCAGTAAGGAACCAATGAAGACAAGGAAGAAACATACTACGAGAAAGACACCTAACAACCATGGTATAAAATATAGATTCCAAGAGCCAGTCAACTATAGAACATCTTACCCGTATATGCAATGACTGAACAACTTACAGATTGAAGAGATGGACAAGAACTGACTAACTGAGATGACCAATATTGTAACGCAACAGAAATGCTAGCACTCAAGTTACATAAAAACAAGGTTCACAGAATAATAAACAAGTCAATATTTAACCCCATGATAGAACAAAGATCTAATAATTATATTTATAATCATAGATACAGGTAAATAAGGATGCAAGGTAATATTAACAAGAATAACCGAACCTGTAAGTTAGACAATAGTTGATGATATATGTTTAATGAAAAACAAACAAAAAATGAAACAATAATTTACTAATAGCAAATAAGAATTTTGAGTTAGAGGTATTATTTTGTGACAACAAATGTTATGATAAAGTTTATGTTATGTTATACCAAATATGTGTTGAGTTAATGAAAGATAATGAAACAAGATGTATTATTCAATGACTGTTGTAGAATGAAGTGTGAAGCAGCTAATTAACGTTAATAGATTTGAATTTTCTTATATGTGATCCATAGGTCAAGATAAAATTGTTATTAGATATGGAAAAAATAATTGTTTATGTAAATGTTAATAGTTAAGATTTAATTATATGTATGAATTTATGTAAAAGGGGCTATAGATGTGTACCAGTTATAAACACAGGTAGATCTGTTTACAATAAAAGGCCTAACAGCCAAAACCACTATATAACCACTCATAACATAAAGGTTAGGTACATCAATTAATAATAATTAATGAATACGATTTGAAGAGCTAGAAAAAACATTAAATTAATAATGATATATAATAAAATTTATACAAATTATGATAATACCATAATGCCATGATATCGATTAATAACATTTAATATCGAAAGTGGATTAAATATAAAAAAAGGAAAAAAACTGGCTTATATCAAAAAACCAGCAGAATATGTGTAGAAAATAATAAACCAACTATCGGTAAAGTTACATTCCGATAGGATAGCAAATTGATAAGGAATAGACAAAAAATATATGAAATAAACACTATATTCAAAACATGTGGAAGGAAGAAGTCGTGTGTTGCTAGGGACGACAGAAGAAGAGGAAGTTGTTAATTTGACAATAATTGCTTTGATGATCTGAATGTGAGGAGATTAAAAAACCCAAGAATTATCTATTTAATCGGAATATTTTAAATCATCAGACACGATTATAAAACACAAAATCCTAATGACAATGTTTATGACTATCACCAGTACAGTTTAATCCAAATAACACTACAGTATGAAATCACAATAGAGAATAAATAACTGGATTATACAAGGAAGAACTTGAACTGTCCCATATCCGAAGGGAATTGATGATATATTAAACCAAATAGAAAGAATTAACAGTATCACAATTAATAATATTCACTACACCAGAAGTTATAACCTTTCAAAAACACGGAACAACACTAATTGCTTCAACCAAGAGAAGAATGTATTTGGATCCTGGCGTTGCAGAAGAAGCATCAATCGGGCTGTAAACCAATCCAGAAAGCTGTAATTCCGAAGTGGACAGGAGAAGAATTCCATTCTATTAAATCGAAGAAAGAAAATCGTACGGCATAATTGTCCAGAACAGTAAATTTATCAATCAACCGCCTACACGATTGGCTTCGTTCTAGTCTGGTAAATTATTATTATATTAATCATACTAACTACACAACACTTTAAATTTGTAAATCTTGCATTCTTATCTATGTATTTTTAATCTTCCCCACAGTTACAAGAACCTTCACACCCTGAATTAAATTAATTACAAATTAAAACACACTATATAACTAAATTTAAATAAAGTATCAGAATAATCAACAATCGATTCATACAATCTATAGCTCAAGCATATGTTAATTAGAACATATATTATTCAATGTTAAAGAAGTAAACAAATAAAGAACCTTTATATATTGGCAAAATCTTGTTATTTGGAGTATGGTTTAATGAGCTAGGAATAAAAAAGTAACTGAATAAGTATAGAATAATTGGTTAACATAAACATTGAAATAACCTATAAGTTTCGTTGAGCCGATACTACAGCGCTTATAGCGGAATTATCTGACACCAAAGAGAGAGAGTAAAAATACAAAATTAGACAGAATTCTCTTCAAGGTATAATAGGGTTGAACGGAATTATAAAATAACTCATTAATTATTTAAGTTACAGGTACACAAACACTGATAGTTTTTAGAGAGCTAAGTTAATAATTAATTACTTACATCAATACATCCCACAACTCCAAATATCTCCGAGATTTACATAATTAAAATAATTCAAAACACATTGGCATAGGTGTATGTACAAATTGACAAACACAACAGTGGGGTTTTAAGGAGAGGAAACCCATTCCTGTACAATATACAACAGATAATATTATAAATGTATAGGACAAGATATGTTATAAAAGAATGAAAGTAACTAGACTGTTAACTGAATAGAAGCTGTGAATAAAAGCATAGTAACATGTTATGCATAGCACCCATGTAACATAAAGAAGTATTAAAATTGTCTCATAATAATAACAAATATTACTCAAATAGTCAAACAATCATGTAAGATAAGAAAAGGCAATAACTAAAGAGTTATTAGTTATCATTAATAAAACCAAACTTGAGAAAATAAGGTTAAAAGAATGTAAATTTGTATCAACCTAACATACACATTGTTGGTACAAATTTCACCTAAATTCACATCTATCAGTAGGAAAAGCCTACCTAAACCAAAATGTTTTGTGCCTTAAACCAAGAAGAACTGATAAGCTTTCTACAGGTACCAATATAAGATACCCAAAATGGATTTTAAATAAGAATTTAAGTAAATAAAGTGAACCAAAACCGACCAAAAGGGGATTCACTAAGTAAAACGTGAACAAAACCACTTTATAATACCAAATAGAAGTAAAAGGTTAATGTCTATACCACAAGTAAGGTGTAATGCCACTATTGTAATAGTATAAGAATATTATAAGAAAGGACATAATGTATTATAATCGTAATTAAGAACACCTGTCATGTGACACTAGGTGTAAGTAATGTTAGTCAATGATATACACTAAGGGACAGACCAGTGTACAAAAAACACTAAACCAATTATAAAGAGACTACTATGATTAAACTATTGTAACTAAATAATAGTAGAAAGAGATAAAAGAATACCAAATAAGAATGGAAATAAGTGTACACCTCATAGTGCAAAATAGAGGTCAGAGAGAGATAACTATATAAGAATACAGCAGTTCTATAAGGAGAAATTTACCTCCAAACTTATAAATTTTGCACAATCATCTGGCGATATAAGAGCTTCTACAACAATGGACTCTGTAACAAAGAAAGAATTTTAGCTAACAGAGAAAAATAATTATCATTGCCAGTATCAACAAAAGTGCAAATTACTAAATGAAATAATTGCAATTTTATGGGAAATAATGTTATTAAACTAATTATGTACTTTATTAAGAACTTTTGTTTTCCAGCAGCTTCCAAAACTCTTTATATAAAAAATAATATAAACAAACTTATTTAGAGCTTCTAACAATACTTATCTTAAAATTATCATATGATTATACTTTCCAAAGGAAGCCCCTGATTTGAAAGCATTGACACATAATACTACTAATTAAAAATGATTCCAACTACTATGTTACTAAATTTTCTCATTTAAAATGTAAATGGGACTGTTAATAACTTTATATTGTTGTCATTAACAAGACAAAACAATCATTAATGGCTATTTTATCACAAACTTCAAAATCTCCTATAAAGCTTGCTCAATGAAATAGGACATTCCTGATGCAGAAAATTAACTTTGCCATAACACAAATTAAATAGGCTAACACCCAAACAAAAAAATGCTTTGAAAACAAAACATTAATGAAATATGGTATGAATTAATTGTGCTACATTCAAAGCTGATTTTCTTAATTGATTTAAAGTACCTATACAAGTCTAGTTTGTCAAGTAAAGATAATTTAGGTAAACCTAACACTACATATGAAACAAACATTAAATCAAATATGCTAATGTTACAAAATTCACAAACAGAAAAAAAATTTTTAAATTATCTATAGGCTAAATTGCTTTGATTATATTACCTTCTCCACTTCATATGTTTTCCACATCAATATCATCTGATGTCGATACTACTGATGGTGCAATAATAGTCATTTTTTTCCCAGTCAATTCTGGAAAGTTCAGGAGGAACCTGAAAGATCATTACAAAACTCATACATAATTTTTCACTAAGTTAATAATTATAATAATATTTAACTAATAATTAAGAGAATAATTTATTTTCTTAACCTAGCACAATATTTGTAGGTTAGCACTATGAATTTACAAAAAGTTAATGGATTTTGTGTAAATTTCTAAAAAAAATTAAATTTACAGCATAATCTAGTAGTTATTTTATAGTAATCTATTTTAATTTAAATGAACTCAAGTCACTATTGCTTGGTTACATCCCTGCACTGAAGATTCCTGAAAAAGATTTCTAATATAATCACACAAACTCGAAAAACAAAAACTGTTCAAATGATTAACATTGAATAATATAATCCTGATTATAACGGTATTATAACTAGCAAATACATTACGGATAATTCATCCATACTCCGTATCATTTAAATCTACTATTAAGTATAACACACCCCATAAAATTTAGAATATTAAGATACTAATTTTTTAAAATTTCATGTGATATTAGTTGAGTATCATTTAGGAGGTTAAACAATATAAATACAATTCTACACATTAAGTTACAGATTATAAATACAGATAATAAGAAATTAATTAAAAATAACACTATAGGCCTACATCAATTATCGGGTTTAAGAACCTGCTGCTGTAAGCAGTGATAATTTTAGTTTAGTGAGCTTTAATCAGACTTGCATGCAATAATAAATTTTACATAAGATAAAAGAACGATGCTTTCTTTAGTCACCAGCAAAACCTTTTCTGTCTGCAAGTTAATATTATAAAATTTAATCGAGATTAAAAAGCTTTTTAACTCAAAAATTAAAGAAGTCACAGTTCAACTTCTCTTTTCACTTTTTCTTTTACCTGACAAATGTTAGTCCTTAATTTTTAAAGCAGAGCTGTGTTAAAATAAAATTTTTATGTCAAATAAATTACAATTTAATGGACTCGATGTTATGAAAGTAACTATGTGTACAAAATATTACAACAGTTTGCTTCCGTATTACAGTAGCCATAGGCCTATATTATAAATTTTGTTATATTAGGTGTTAAAATTAACCTTAACTTATTAAGTCATATCTTATTTAATTAATTACGTTTCTCTGAAAAATCCTGAATTTGAAAGTATATTTAGAGTAATATAGTGGGACTGAAGAATAAAATAAAATATGTTAACTAGTTAAATACGAGCAGAGTACAAATTAAATATATTATGGTAAAGCCTACCATCTTGTGTTAGGTAGGACCTCATTTTACGAATAAAATGACTTACAAATTGGATACATTACACAAATATAGGTAGGCCTATTTCATTTTTACAATTGAAAACGTACGCAGTCTAGCTAATATTTCTATAGGCTAATGGGTGTACTCAGTAGGAACTCAAGGCTTAGTACTTGTCTTCAGACATTTTATACTTCATATCAAAGCCATAGATTAAATTACTGGCAAAAAATTTAGGCAGAATTTACGAACAAAATTTAGCATAAATTTCAGGCCTAATCTACCACTCAAACTTACTTGATCAGACACTTGTGTGTGTCTGAAACAATCTTGTGAAAATCGATCGCATTCCGGAAACAGAGCCCGTCTAACATCTGTAAGAAAATTAAAATTATGTAATGTTCATACATGAATCACAATAAAAGTAATAAATGGAATTTTTTTAGAGTAGACAAAATAATTGTCAGACTTACAGGAGTATCTATAATAAAGCAAATAATTTAATTATATTGCGGTCAGTGCCCTCACATGGACTTTTTTTAAAAATCAGTTAATTAATCTTAGTTTTAAGTTAACTAGAGTTTAAGGGGTGATTTTATACACCAAATATAAGGTAACATGAACAAATTAACACTGAACTTACTACGTTCCCAGTCAAATATGAAAGTAAAGTATGAAAATATATGTAGACATGCACTATTGGTGTAAGTTCTGGAGCTAAAGATAATTCAACTGTGATACAGAACTTAGTCTATTATACTTAACACCCAGGCCTATAAACTTTTGATCTTTTTCTAAAAGTAATTAATTTTATTTCAGAGTAGGTTAGGCTTACAGGCTAATCCGCAGTAAGTTTAGCTAAATCAGTTATATTATCATAGGCCAGACTTAATCTAAATAAAATTATTCTGTGTAAAGGTATCAGTAACTTGATATTTATACAGAATAAGCATTTAATACAGAATACATATTTCATTTAACTGGAGTCAGTTCCCTCACAGGGTCTTTTTCAAAAATGGGTTAATTAATTTTATATTTTTAGTTGATTAGAGTTAAGGGGTGCTTTTATACACTGAATATAAATAACAATTAAAACTATATGTACCTTTTTTTGCTGTACGTCTCCTAGGCCTACTTTCACAGTCATCTGAAAAGTAAAATATGACAATTGATGTAGACATGCAAGTATCTGGAGCTAGAGACAATTTACTGTGATAAAGAACTTAGCCTATTATACTTAACACCCAAGCCTACATAACACAAACAAATTTTGATTTTTTCCTAAAAGTAATTCATTTTATTTCAGAGTTAGGTTAGGCTTACAGGCTATTCCGCTGTAAGTTAATCGGCTAATGCCCTGCTAGTTTGCTAGTTTTGTTAACATAATTAATCACTAACTAACTAAGTGTGTTTGATATTTATGTAGCATAAGGTGACGCGTATATGACAGGTTTTATTAATGCAGTAAAGGAACAAATCTAATTTAAATAGTCTTTGTATTATTTTGGAATTCAGTTTTTTAAAGCAAATGATAATACCTTATGCACCTTTGTAAAGGTTTTTACTTATTGGGGATAAGTGAACTGAATTAAAACATCAAACAAATGATTTTTGTTTCACAATCAAAACAATACGCCTACTGTATTAAATTTATTATGGCAATTCTATTTACCCTAAAACACTACAATACAAAACTCCAGAATTTTTGTTTTTGTATAAATTGGCCCGCTAATAATGAAAAAATAAAATTGTATTAATTAAATTAGAATGCTAACTTGCTCAATTATTAAATTTTGGGCAGAACACAGTGCTATTAGGCATAGTTGGTTCTATAACAGATACGTGTTCGACAAAGTAATCTAGACATGAAACATAACCTAACGTATTTCTTTTATGAATTTTATGAAAAATGCTGAATTTGAAAGTATATTTAGAGTAATATAGCTGGACTGAAGAATTAAATAAAATTTGTAACTAGTTAAATACGAGCAGAGTTCAAATTAAATATATTATAGTAAGGCGTACCATCTTGTGTTAGGTAGGACCACATTTTACGAATAAAATGATTTACAAATTGGATACATTACACATATATAGGTAGGCTAGAGTAGACAAAATAATTGTCAGACTTACAGGAGTATGTATAATAAAGAAACTTTATTTAATTAAATTGCTTCAGTGCCTTACAGGGACTTTTTTTAAAAATTAGTTAATTACCCCTTGGGTAATTATGAAGATTCTCATCAATGCTGATATTGCGCTGATATATTTTTATTATATTCTTCTATGTTATATAAACACGAGAAAAATAATTTTAAACGACGGTCGAACCTATTTACGGAGACAAAAAATTAAATTTTTACTCCCATAAGAACGCATGGCGTTAGCCTAGGTATATTGTATTAATTAAATTAGAATGCTAATTTGCTCCATTATTAAATTTTGGACAGAACACAGTGATATTATGTATAGTTGGGTCTATAACAACCGGTAGGCCTAGTGTACAACCCAAAGTAATCGAGACATTCATACATAACCTAACAGCTAATTTCCTACAAACAACGGACAACATACACTAAATAAATGATCATCTTACCTTTCATTATTATTCCTAGCGCCTCCAACATATTTTTACTTCGACTTGCAATCACAAACACTTCATACGAATTACAAAATTCTGTCCCACACACGTTAGAAAACTCAACGAATTACCGCACGAGACGACTAAACAGAATAAATTATGGCAGGTCCAATATTTCGTTATACCAACTAAACAGAATAAAAACACACTTTCCTCTGTAGTGTCTGTCTTTTTTACACATGTTACAAATTTTATAGAATAATTATTACGAATGCCAATATGGCCGACTAACTACCCATATTTCATTATATACATTTATATATATCGAACAGGTTGTCTGGCTTCAGCGTACAGCAAAAATACGATGTATAAAAATTTGTATAAGTTTTTCGTACGCTGACACACCATAACTTGGGCAAAATAACTTCTTCACCTAAAGATGTACTTATACAAGTTCCTCAAATTTGTTTTAGATACCCTGGGTAAAAATTGGCGTGTGATGAAGAAATTATGCGGCGCTAAGTCTATATATATATATACACCTTTTACCCCCTTTGTATCGAGCTCTTTTATTACCGTTATTTCATTTTGACTCAAACTGATTACTTTTACGTTTTACCTGCACTGCATTCCCTTGTCCATTATCACTTGTATTTCCCGTTCACTTACGTCGTCACTGACACTGTTTTACTTCTTTTAACTTTAACAGTTCATTTAATTTACCATCACTCTATCTTCCTTACATTATTATTTATATTTACACCAGTTTCGGTAGACCTCGGCTACTCAATTCATCTCGGTCTACCGAAATTTACGAGGCCGCGTTATATTTACAACTGTACTGTGTGATTAGTTGTAGTAAACTACCCGCGACTACAGTCGACTGTGTGTGTGCGTGCTTGGTTGCCTACCCGCCATGCGTTAGGCATCGCCGTCAACTCGTACTGTGATTGGTTTAAAAGTAACGCGCGGGAATAATTCGCCTCACCTCCGCTATGGATTTTGGTTCGGATATTACATACTTTCCCATGCCCTTTTGTCCTCTGAGCACATGTCACAAAAAAGCGGCACACACGCGTGCTCTTACACATTCCCAGATGCTAATAGCTTTTGTGTGCCTCGTACGGCTTGGTACCGCACTGACTACAAGGTGTTCAAAAAGTCAAGCTTTCTTGATCAAGACTGTTGGTTACAAATTTTTACAATTATTAGGAAATTAAAATAAACCTCTTGGTTTGTCCAGTTACAATACAAATGTATAATTGCGAACTAATTGATATGCCTGGTTGTTTGTGACATTCCGTTGAAGTCCCATGTATTTGGTCTTGGCTTCGTTTATCGTTAAACCTCTTTTTTGTGCTTCACTGTCTAGTGTAGTAGATTTTCTTCTAGCCCTAGTAGGTTGTAATACAATATCAATATAACAGCCACATCATGCTGTTGTATAAAGAAATGTCTCTAGACTAGGCTTAGTTCATAATAATTTCAATAAATTATAGCTTCATGGTAAGTTACTAAATCTGTAACATATGACCCCATACCAGACTTTACAAAAGCTTGACTGACATAAAAAAGAATAACGCAGCAGGTATCTTTTCCCTAATATCATTATTTACTTTTTAACTATCCTATAGATGTGTTCTACTGTAGTGTGTTGGTGCTGGAAACCAAAGTGATGGTATATAATTTTTTGGATATAATTTAAATTGTTTCGTTTACATGTTAAAATTAACTTGTCAGAAACTTAGAAGTACTAGGAACAGATTTATCAGTCTATATTATATGACTTTTTTGACATTTTTTACCAAGTTGGGGAAGCATTATTTGGGTAACTTTCCAAGTGATAGGAAAGTGTCTCAGTCTTATCGAAGCATGAAAGATTTTTGGTATGTATATTCCTTTTTCTGGTAAATTTTTAAATAATTTTCTAGTGACTAGGACAACACTTGGTGCCTTTTTTTGGTTAATTTGCTTCTCAGTTTAATTCCCCCATAAATTTCACTGAGTATAAACTTCTGGACAGGGATATTTCCTTGTGATGGCTCTTATGGGAATCAGTGGATCATATTTTCTCCTTCTAATGATATCTCTAACTCAAAAGTTTTAAATATACTTCAAGTTTTTCAGCTATCTTCATGTTCAGCAATTGTGAAAACTTTTTCTTTATTATTTCTGCCCTATCTTCCATCCTTCTTCTAATTGGTAGTATGCAGTGCTGTGATTTCTTATTCTTCTTGTTGCTTTCTACAGTGAATACTCACTCATTTCATTTTGTGAAAGTTTTTCTAAATATTGTTGAAAATTATGTGTTTTCTAGCCGGTAACTTTCCAGATAATTGAGAGCTCAATTATAATGCTTCTTGTCGACTTCCATTATGTCATTTTTCCAGCATTGCTTTAATTTCTGTTTACTGCTTTTTTTATTATAGTCAGACATCTGTATTTTTAGTGAGATGTCTTTGCTCTGAGATAACTTATAAACTGTTTTTTAATAGATGGTGGTAAATTACAGACTGGTGTCTATTCCATGGATGGTTTAAAGAGAGATATTTAAACAGCTTAAGTAATTTAACCTTTCTCCAAACATTTGTGAATCTTTTCCAATTCGTGAATTTGTTGGTTTTCTATTTATGTATTGTATTTCTGAGTACAATACTGATACATCAATATAATGACATTGCTTTGTGAGTAGTCCGAGGAAACTGGGTGTAACTGTCTGTCTCATATTTACATCTTTAGTAACTGAAAAGCCAAGTAGAGCTGGTAATTTCCATTGATCAGTGGGCGCTATAAGTTGATTGGTCTATTGATGTATAATCTAAATTTATGTTCTGCCATAGTCGATAGTAATTCCCTATCCTTAGTTATTTTCACACTTTGACACAATTGATATTGTAGGTCTCCCAGCAGCTAGATCTAGTGCTTGTGGTTTTGAAAAATGTACATTATATTCTTTTTATTGTTGTAGTTCAGAGAGACACATACTGCAAGTAGTGTTGTGTTAGTTTTTCTGCAATCTCAATTGTGTGATTGCTTGTAGATATTCTTGTGTGTGTGTTAAGTTTATGTTGAGTGATTCCAATTTTAATTATGATCGGTGTTCCAGGTTTTGTTTGGTAACATGCCCATAGGATAGTTGTGGTTTTAATTGTGGTGGTGATATTTGTAATTGTGTGAAGTTAACATCCCTGTGAGTTGGGAAATTTTTTTGATATAGTTGTTAAAATATAGTGCATCCTTTGTAATTTGTTTGATGATAGTCTTTACAGTTTTACACATGTTATGTCAGGACTTATTTCTTTTTGCCTGCAATCCTTTGTCAAACAATTTCCTTTACACTTAATGCATCATGAGGTTTTCTGTAAAATTTTTTAACAAACCTCATGCTGATAGATATAAAGTATTTGACCAATATAATAATCTTTGCAAACAGTGTGGGACAATTATATATATCATCTGTACATACATTGTAGTGCCTGAATCGACATTATAAATAAAGTGGCACATGTGTGCGTACATGTATGTGTATATGTTGTAGTAGGTTTTTGGGTACATCCTTGTATGTGATTTTTATATTGCTGATGTTTTGTTCGATAGTCCCAGAAAATTTTCAAGGCATACTGATGTTGATTTAGCTACAAAGAGTGTTTTATACCTTCCCTTGTGGTTGTTGCCGTGATTGTGAATATATATATTTACAACCACTTGTTACTACAGTTATTTTCAAGATAAATAAAATCAAGAAACAGGTCAATCCAAGTCAAATCATCCAGGGGTGTACAAGTGTACACTCTCCACCCTCTCAGATTTTCATGAAATTTTTTTACAGCATCTATGGACAAATATAATAACCCATATTTTTTATGTAAACTTTGTACTTAAATTATAAAATAATGACATTAAATACCCATGACTCTTTATTTTATGCTGTTATAGTACATTTCATCCTCTTTCAAATGAGACCTTTTTCAGCCTCATAGAACCAGACAGAAAGATAGTTATAAACATTTATGTAAAAGCCTGCCTGGAGAAAAATATTCAGAATTGCCAACTTTGAAGTGGAAAAACAATATTTTTTATGAGCCTAAATGTTATTTTTAACTTTATATTTGGAATCCTTGTGAAATTTCAAGTAAGTATTGTGAGTTTCATAACTTAATATTAAATAATAACCATACGACTAGAGTTTTTATTGAAAAGCGCCCTTTTGAGCTCCCACTGTGACTAAATCGGCTAAAAGTGGGCTTTTTAAAAAAAAAACATTTAAAAAAAACTAAAGCGAATTTGGCAAAAATGAAAAATATGGGTTGTTATATTTGTCCATAGATGCTGTAAAAAAATTTCATGAAAATCTGAGAGGGTTAGGTATACAATTTTTTTCTGGCTGGATGATTTGATTTGGAATGACCCAAAGGTTGATTCCAACAACCAACCACGAGACAGATATCTCACAAGACTTTAAACAATTATGGCTGATAAGAAAACTGTTTGGTGCTCAAAATATGTTCCAAGTAAGAAAAACATGTGGTTGGTAGTAGCCTAGTGGTATCTTAAGTCACACATGCGACTTGTTAGATAGGTTATCTAATGCAGATGGAGAAATTTAGAAAATTTAACACTTTCAGTGTTGGGCTATTGTAAGATGATTAATACCAGAAAACCAGGCATTTTTAATTTTTTTTAAGTTAATCATTTAATCCTAGGTTACTTAATGTTCTAAACATAAAAATAATGAATAGTTTCTTTTTAAAATTGTATAAAACACATAAAAATATCAGTAACAAATAATGACTTACTGTTATGTAAATAAAACCATGTTTTTATTTCTCAAAAAAGTCCAGCGTAGGTTTTATTACACTTAACAAACATTTTTTACAAATGCAAAACACTTTTCTTACCAAAATAAGTAGTTAACTTTACATTTTTCCTATTATAAAAAAATCAAAATTAATCAGTGTTTTATTTTATAAAATATTTGCCACTCTTTCATATGTGTCAAATTATATAATCTAAAAATAGGAATACTAAGCAATGCAGAATGTTGCCAGTCGTTTATTGTGACACCAGTGAAAATTACTGTCTTCTTGTATATATAATTTTTAGTTGTTTATTAATACTTGAGGTTTATGGTATATTTGTGCTGTTATAAACTACATAAATTATGGCCTGTTATTTTGGTTTAACTAAAATCATATCATTTTCAAGATTTTTTCACATAATTACTCATTACAACTTGTGTCTATTTGACTTCAGTCGCAAAAAAAAAATCCAAAGACTATTCAGGCGATTGAATAGAAAAAGCTTTGTTGGAATTATTTTTGTAATAAATTTGAGTAAATATTTAAACAAATAAAAATTTTGTTGTCACTGAGGAAAAAACTAATTGTTACAGGAGAGTGATTGTGGATTAAACTGTTAGTACTCAAAGCATTAAGTCATATTTTATCCACATAATTGTTAGGGAAATCTAGCAAAAACTATCAGAGACCAAGTGCGTAGCATAATAATCATGAATGAAAAACTTGATATGCTTGGTTGCGAAGTTGTATTGTTGGCAGTGGATTTGGAGTAGAATGTGAATCACAGCCTGAAAAGTTGAATTTGGTGTTAATAGACTTGTTAGTATCAGTAGTTAACAGCTTGAATTTATGCATTTAGATGTAATGCAATAAAAGATTCAGTTTCTTATAAAAGTTATTCTCGACCTGTGCTTGTGTTTGTTCACAGTTTGCAGATTTGGTTATGGCAGTTAAAATTGAAGTTCCTGATGAAGACACTGGCAGTGAGCAAGAAGAGACTAAGGTAGTTCAGAAACATTTTGAAAATGTAAACAAATAACATTTGAAATAATTTTTCAGTGAAGGGTTTGTGAGGATCGGGGTCAAAAATATAACACAAATTTTAACTTATTTGTGTTGATGTTTCGACAATGTTTATTGTCATCATCAGGACAATTGTTGTTGACAATAAACATTGTCAAAACGTCGACACAAATAAGTTAAAATTTGTGTTATATTTTTGACCGATCCTCACAAACCCTTCACTGAAAAATTCATTGATTAATGGTCACTACCAATTTAACGATTTGAAATAATGGTGTATGCCAATGTGGCCTGTTGAAAGAGTTGTCGTATTTATACTGAGTGGTAATTGACACTTTGTGGTGAGGTACAGTAATACTATGTATGGTATGTACTATGTAAGGTACAGCAGACATCTTTTGAAGTTGTGCAAGTTACAGTAATACATTGTGTGTCACGAACCAGATTTCTTCTGTTATCTGCACAGTTTCATAACTACATTCGTCTGTAGTTACAAAATTCTCTACTCATTGCAGCATTTCCCAACAGTAAATATAACAGCTAATAATTTTTTTTTTTTTTTTTTTTTTTTTTTGGTGAAACAGTCCAAGAATACCTTTAATAATGTATAAAGAATTTTTAGTACTTACAAGTACACCTCTAGGTATTCCAGTCGGTCATTTTTTAGTTTTTTACCCAAGATGCATTTCGGAACAGTTGTGTTCCATCTTCAGTTGGATCATTTAATAAACTTACTACATAACATTTATAAAAAATTCCCACTCAGGTGAGCGTCGTTGACACAGTTACATATAATATGCAACATAAAACACAACACTTAAAAAAATTTTTTAAAATAACGTTAATATTCAAACGAAAACTGCTTCCAAAGAGACGATTTGAAAATTGAAGCTGGCCAGCACTTGTTGCCCGCACGTCATACGAAAGCCGACTAACAGTAAACTACCCAATGCGCTACCTTTGTGCGTACTCGTCGAGGTAATCTAATATTTTAAATGTAACTACAGTAAGCCGGACCCCGCTAGTCCGGACATCCGGTTAATCCGGACAAACCTCAAAAAAACAGTCGTCAAAAAGCGTGCATAAATTTTAAAACCTACTTTACTTTAAACTGTATTTATGTTCCGTTTTAACAACTCGAAAACAAACTAGGGCTACTACTACTGTGTACAGTATGCCTACATTAACGTTGTGAAACGTGTGGCTCGTATGTCACGTAACAATGGAAGTGATTGGTAACAATGGAACAACTCCAAGCTTTGTTTTGTATTGATGCTGGTGAATCATTAACTAAAACCGCGCAAGAGTTAGGAGTGGGAAAACAAACTGTTTCTGACTGGAAACAAAATCGGAAAGAAATTGAAAATGGTGAGCAAGGACAGTTTGGGTAACATAAGCACGTTAAAAAAAAACAAACGAAACTTTAGACGAGGTTTTGTACATTTGGTTTTGTCAACAACGTGAACAGGGCGTTCCGCTGTCGGGTGTAACGTTACAAGCGATCGCGCTCAAACTCAATGAAAAATTAAAAGGTGCCCCTGCTTTTACTGCCAGTGTGGGATGGTTGTCTCGGTGGAAAGATCGACTTGGTGTAAGTGGTGAATTTTTGTCAGGTGACAAATGTTGCAAGTGAAGACTTTAAAGTAAAATTTGAAAAGTTTGTTGGTGATGAAAACTTAGAGCCTTGTCAAATGTTTAATGCTGACGAAACTGGGTTAAATTACAAAATGCTTCAAAAAAAAAAAAAAACATTAGCCACAAAGCTGGATTCTGTAGCCAAAGGTCATAAGATAAAGAAAGAACGAGTGACTTTGCTTCCTTGCAGTAACGCTTCTGGCGATTTAAACTTCCACTTTTGGTGATCGCGAAATCGGCTAAGCCTAGGGCCCTTAAAAATGTTAATGTAAATGCTCTTCCAGCCCAGTACACCTCACACATATCTGCATAGATGAATGGAAAAATGTTTAAAGATTGGTTTTTTGAAAAATTTGTGCCTACAACAAAGAAGTTCTTTAGAGAGAGAAAACTCCCAGAAAAAGCTGTGTTATTTATAGACAATGCACCGTGTCACCCTAGTGAAGAGGAATTACGAGATGGTGAAATTTTTGTGAAATTTCTGCCACCAAACGTGACCGCTTTGATACGACCAATGGATCAAGGTGTGATTGAAGCAACAAAACGGCAATATAGGAAAAAGTTGATCTTGTCTCTGTTAGAGCAACAAGAAGCAGACCCGTCAACTAACTTCATGGATCTTCTTAAAAAAGTGACAATAAAGACTGTCATTTATTTAGCCGCAGAAGCATGGGAGAGATTAAGCCGTCAACTCTTCAAAAAAGCTGGATAAAACTGTGGCCTAGCATCCCACAAGAAAACCAGGGACAAGATGAAATCAACCAACTGCAAATGATGACTCTGATTTCGTTCAAGTTTTTCAACAGTTGGAGGGTTGTGCCAACGTGGAAGAAAGTGACATTTCAGAGTGGATGAACAGTGACAACGATATTGGTTATCAGGTGTTAAGCGAAGATGAAATCGTGGAGGCGTGCATTGCAAACACGGCAACAGAAATTGACACTTCGGAAGATGACGATGACGGTACGGAGGAATCAGCTAGCCCAACTCATGGTGAAGCGACTACAATACTGGAGGGGTTGATGACCTACTTCGAGAAACAAAGCGATACATCGTCTGCTGAGCTACTGACCTTGAGGCGCCTACGAGATCGCACGGTGAAACGACGTCAGTCTTTATTAAAATAAAAGAACATTACGGACTTTTTCAAGTGAGTTCAAAGACTTAATTCTTGTTTTCAGTTGTACAGTATATACATATGTACATATAGTTTCATTTTATCTTACAGTCCTGTACAGAATTTAAACTTTATTTCGTTTTTACATTTTTTAATTATGTAACAGTAATGTACTGTAGTTTTCTTTAGTACCGTACAATCAATAAACTTTGAATTTCAATCAATAAGATGTTTTGTTTTTTATCCTAAATCAATTCGTACGTTAAAAAAGTAGGCCTATGTTGTAGTATTGAGACTGAAAAAGTAATTTTTATGATGGAAACATAGAGTTTAATAGTTTTACCCATCTAAAACTTGTTTTACAGACATTTTAAAACTGATTCTGTTTAATCCGCACTTTCGGTGATACGGACGGGGTCCGGTCCCATCAAGTCCGGATTAGCGAGACTCTACTGTATATCCCTATAATCCTTTTTTCTGTTAAGCAGTGTTTTTTCACTGGCTCTTCATTTGTGTTTGTAAATATGGTATTGCTCGTATATTTTTGATGCTTCTTTGTTCGAGCTATACCTTAATACTTCTAATGAGGTGTTGAAATTGATGTTGTGTGTTGTGGGTGGCTTTTTAGGTGTTGCGCCACAACTGACGAAGGTTTACGGTGATTTCTGGCAGCATGTTCATTGAACCTTTTACGAAAGGTGCGGTCGGTATAGCTGATGTACTTTTTATTGCAAACCTCCTGCACTACAAGTAATCATATAAACGCCTTTGGCTTCTTCTTTTGGCGTAACTTGTGTTTTCTTGTTTAAGTTGTGCCTTTTAATTTTGTAGGCTGGGTTGAAGCAAAATTTTTTGAAATTGTTTCCTATTTTTAAGGAATTTTCGTCTGTATAGTGCAGTGAAAGGAAGTTTGTTTTTGTTCTATTGCTAATGGATTCTGAGCAGTTGTTAGTTGTAGGCCTATTGTTTTTATTTTTTATCATTATTATTAAATTATCTATTAAGTATTGGTTATATCCAATACTATAAATTAATAAGTATTGGTTTATATGATTACTTGTAATGCAGGGGAAGAGGCTTGCAATAAAAAGTACATCGGCTATACCGACCACACCTTTCGTAAAAGGTTCAATGAACATGCTGCCAGAAATCACCATAAACCTTCGTCAGTTGTGGCGCAACACCTAAAAAGTCACCCACAACACAACATCAATTTCAACACCTCATTAGAAGTATTAAGGTATAGCTCGAACAAAGAAGCATCAAAAATATACGAGCAATTCCATATTTACGAATACAAATGAAGAGCTGGTGAAAAAACACTGCTTAACAGAAAAGAGGATTATAGGGATTTAGTTACATTTAAAATATTCTCGACGAGTACGCACAAAGGTCGCGCATCGGGTAGTTTATCGTTAGTCGGCTTTCATATGGTGCGGGCAACAAGTGCTGGCCAGCTTCAATTTTCAAATCATGCATTTGGATTCAGTTTCGTCTTAATATTAACGTTATTTTTAAAAAATGTTTTAAATTTTTTTAAGTGTTTTATGTTGCATATTATATGTACCTGCGTCGACGACGCTCACCTGAGTGGGAATTTTTTATAAATGTTATGTAGTAAGTTTACTAAATGATCCAATTGAAGATGGAACATAACTGTTCCGAAATGCATCTTGGGTAAAAAACTAAAAAATCACCGACTGGAATACCTAGATGTACTTACTTGTAAGTACTAAAAATTCTTTATAAGGTAATAATTATTTTCTCGTCTGTATGTTGCACATTTGTAGTCAGAATGGTATCATGATGTGAATACACAGAAAAAAACTAGTAAAAAAATTATTACTTTATATTATGTATGGCTCATAGTCCAATTTTTAAGTAAGTAATTTCTTGTAAAGAAATTGGCTTTATCATTACTTGGAACATAGAACATTTATCTCATATTGACGCAATTATTTTTTAAGTTGAATTCTATTTTATTGAAGATGTTTGAATTTAATCCGAATGTTTGTTCCCATTCGGAGTTGGATGCAAAAGCTTATTTGGAACTTACAAAATAGATGGTGGCAGTGAACAAAAAGAATACAAGGTATTTTGGAAATGTATCATAAAACTATAAGTGAATATTATGGTGCAAATAATGTAATGACAACGTGGGATGTAGTGTGTGGAATTGTGCAACAAAACAGGCGTAACAGTAACAGCTGTTGTGATTGAGTTGTTCTATTAAAAACAGTCAGGTCTATGAAAATATTATATATTTTGTAACCGATTTTATGAGCGGATGGTTGAAATGAGTTTTAAATAAAATGAGTCTTATTTTTTAAATCATTTCAGTCATTTAATTGTTTATATGTTTTAGAGCAGAATTAATTGTTTATAATCTGATGAAATGTTCTAAACAGGCTTATGTTCTAAGCACAATGATGTTGGGTGTGAGTAGAAGAAGGCATTGATACGATCATGCTCAGTTGTGTTGGCATTGAGTTTGTATTGAAATATACGTTCAAGCCTAAAAAATAGAATCTGAATTCAGAATTGAAATTAGTGGAACTGTGGACTACTGATTATCTGATTAGTAGTTACTGTATATTACTGATTACTATTAATAACTAACAATCTTACAGATGTTATTGTAACACCATGGATGTTATTTACATGAAATAGCTGTAGCTGGAAGTTTTGGTTCTTAAACTAAAGGGGTTGATAGAGGTTCTGTAGTTGTAGAGAAAGCCGTGGTTCTCACACTTGATCATACCATAATTATCTTTTAATGGTTTATACGCTTGTCCGGTTTGTACACATACTACATACATTTTTATCTTGAAATTTTATTGATGAAGTTAGGCCCTTACCTGCATTTGTGTTTGTGACAGTGTGGAGACTTTAATGCAGCAGTTAAGGCAGAAGGGCCTGATGAAAATACTGCCAGTGAGGAAGAAGAAACTAAGGTAATTTAGAAATGTATTTTGATACTGTAAATGAATAACACTTGAAATTAATAGTATATGTTAATGTGGGACATAGAAAGGGTATTGAAATTATGTTTACTGATCAGGCCATTGTATTGACACTTTCAAGTCTTTGCCCGCCCTATACTTGGGCAGGGCACTTTGTGGACTATACCTGAGCTGAGCTCATTTGCACAGCATGCGTCTGGAGAACCAACTTTGTTTTTTTTTTTTTTTATGTCGACTATGTCAAGTTTCATAGTGGTATTTCAGTATATGTAGCAAGTTTGATTACTACATTCTCGTGTTGGTTCTAAAATTTCCACTCATTGCAGCATATTTCAGTAACAAAACTCAGAGCTAATTCACACAAAACAAGAAAAGAAGTAATAATTTATATATATTTCTTTTTTTTAATACATTTTATATTATATGTAGTAACTCACTCTAAATAACATATGAAAAACATAATATTAATAAAATATATTTGCTACCTGATGAAATTTAACTCTGCTTTTGCAGACCAGTTCTAGGCAGTTTTCAAGTGATGAGGGTATGGGAATGACAGTCTTGCTCACAACTCCAAATAGTCAACATTGTTTGACTTTTAAAAATATAAGTTCAGGCAGCCACCCATTGTGCTTTCCTAACCACTGGTCACTTCTACTCCTCACTGTACAGTCCTCCCTCCAAGGTTCACCATATAACCCATGTATTTTGTAGAGGGTTCATTTTGAAAATTCATTATGTTGAACTTTTTTAAAATGGAAATAACTATGATGATTATTTGGTTGCTGAAAAATTCCATTCATCTTATCTATATACATGCATCTTATATATTATTATTTGAATATGAAGTAGTGTATCAAGTAACATAAACAGAAAATAAGTTGCCATTAAAAAAAAAAAAAAAAAAAAAACTTAAAAATGTCCAGTCTGCAAGGAGGCCACTTAGTGTTTGAAATGTGCATACTCATGGCTGACTAATAGAAGGCTGGAAGATTAAATGTGGCAATGCTGGACCAAGCTCCCATGTGAGGCCGACAAGTACGATCTCTTACTTTATGTATTTCAGTAATCAAATCGCACCATTTTTAGCTGCCGGTTAACAGTCCTTTTATAATTCTTTGTTTCTGTAAATTAAAATTTTGTTATTTTAAATACTGTTGTATTATTTAAGAAATACAGTAATTAATTCATTCATATGATGTGAATTAAATAATTCAAACAAAATTAATTCATTAGGCTAAATATTAATTCTAATTTCTTCAACTTAAACGTGTAGTACTAAGTGCGCACATACTTATAATTTAGGTTTAGCTATAAATATTCATGATTTGTGAAGCTACTTACTTTTTGTATCACATAAAATTAACTAACAAACATTGTATACTTCTCGGGCGCCATCTTACCAACTGTAAGAAAATAATTTACCAAGGTTCGAATCAGCGAACTAGGAGAACAGAATGTGGTTGCTGAAATAAACAACAATCATTTATGTTCATCAATAATTAGACGTTATTATTACTTTATTATTATTCATATTTCATATTAATAAAATCATACAGACAAAATTTGAATTAATAATTGACAAAAACGTGAATAATAGTTGTTAATTACCTTGAATCTCTTTTAATTTACTTACTCGCATTACAATAACAGATTCTTGAAATACATTTATTACTAATTATAATGGGAACGCAAACCAGCCTTCTTATTACTATAAACTATAGTAAAACTATATTCTCACACACACACACACACACACACACACACACACACACACACACACACACACACACAACACACACACAAAGCTACTTTAGAGATCTCATTTTTAAATATTTTATACTTTCTTCAAAATTGATTTCCCCATTCCGCCAGTAATTTTGAAAAACCCTTATTAAAATCTCATTGATACATGGCTACTTAGCTGAATTTGAAGCCGATTATTATTCCTGAAGCCGTCACATGGTTTTACGTGCGCACTTTACTTCACTTCATGATTATCGAACTGTTAGATTATAATGAAACTGTTAATTACACTTTTAATACGAAATTTTGATTTTAGTTCATGTTTTAAAATATAGTATTCACATTTTATGGTTTTGCGGGCCCGCACTTACTGCCGAAACCTTTGTTTGATACCACTCGCGAGTGGTGATGGCGTTATACTGGGCAGAGAAAACAGCGCTATTTTTTCAAGCCATGGTTGTGGTGTGCTTGATTCTATTGTTTTAGAGTTTGTATCCTTGCGCCAGTACACTACTTTCGTTATGTAACTTGTTTACTCCTCAAGGATAGGCTCTGACGTAACGCTCGCCTGACACGGTTATGTAATTTGTTGACAGATTTTGTTACATAACGTGTTACGTTTTTCGTGTTCGTCATTGTCCTTGAATTGCCCTTGGCACAGTTAGCCGGTTATTAAAACTGTTTATATGAATATTGTCTAATAACTTTGTCTTCAACGCCTCAAGCAGTGTTGCCGTTGTTGGGATCGCTTCCACATAACAAATTTACCTCTCGCTCATAAAATTTTTCTATCACTCAACAAGTTAATTACTATTTATGAAACAATACAAATTCTGTTATTACCCCAGGTATGCCCAAAAATGCCCCGCTACAATACCCCCTCAATGAGATATTTTATGCCGAAGCATAAAAAATCTCATTGACACGTTCATACTTGCTAGAGGGTTCAGCCAGGATATGTCGCCACAACCCCCTGTACGGTTTACAACAAAAATATAATCAACTCACCCTTGGTCCGGTGACTGTGACCGCATCTGCATGACAATACTGGACTTCTCTCTCGAGATCCCAACACCGTAGAGTCAGACAGATACTCAACGCCCCTGCTCTGACGCGCAGGCCAGCTCAGGTCCGCCGCCACAGCATCACCAAACACTGAAACAACAAATCAAAATATCAAATAGTGGCCTTATACAACACCATATCCCCAACTGGTCTGTTTCCCCCTAACGGTGCTGGTTTGCGCTAAGAAGCACTGGTTTTGTTCTATATTTATCGCTAACATATATATGAATACCTAACTACAACATGATAAGATTCTCTTACACTAACAAACACAACATAACATAAGAAAACATAGTACACTTCTAATTCACATTAAAATAAACAACTGGTATTTAAAATGTTACACACTTTACATTATTAAATTTGCATATAAAATCAGAAAATCAATAACAGAATACATAGATCTCCATTTAACTTTTATTAAGTCGTTTCTCAAAATTACAAAATTTTTTTTTTTTTTTTTTTTTCAATCTTCGTTTTACCCATCATTTTCTTTCATTAATCTGGGTGATTCTACGTTACTCATTATAATTCACTTTATCCACTTGGCATTTACTCATAAACTTCCCCTTTTATTACTCTAACGCTCCCTTACAAAATCTTTAACTAGTATGACACCCCACTACCAAAAAATCTACTAACCCTTCTCTACCTCTACTTACTATTTTAACTCAAATCGCCACCTACTCTCAATATATAATAAAAAAAATACTCTCTAACCCTTTGTACATAGGATACGTGTTCCCCCCCCCCAAAAGCTCAATTCCCGTTCTCTGGCCCCTGGATTTTTACCTAAGGCGACCCCTTCCCACTAAAACTATACTAAATCCCGTCCCAACCCTTATGTTGCGGACTCCCACATTACACTACCCCTACTACAAAATTGCCATCCCCAAAAAATCTCAATCTCATAACCTCACTACAATTACAACAAATTAACATCAACAAAATAAACAACAATATATCACTCAAAACTCTACATAAATTCTCCAATTCTACTGTGTCTACACTTATACTTCTCATAATTCTATAACATTACATTAACTCAAAACAACATTGCATTATTTTCATCTCTACTATTTCCTTAACTCTTACTTCGATTTGGACAGATCTGTATGTCCCACAAAAATTCAACTTGGACTGATTCAAACATTTTATTCAAACAATTACTATCACCCACTTCTATCTTTTGCAACCCATTGAAAATGTCACCTATCACAACTATTTTCCATTTTATTTTAAAATCTATAAACACATTGAAAACATATTATCATATTTTTGTAATTCTTATTCCTAACATACTAAATGCAATCAACACAATAAGACATAATAAACACAATATAGGAAGTATTTAGTGCATCTATTTTTTAAATTCAAACAAAACTATTGAGTAGCAAATCATCATTATTAATTAAAATATAGCAAAATTTTAATACGTTATCCCCTTGGATAACCTCCCAGCCACACACACTATTTCAAATTATGTAAGACTGTGGCGCCTTTTCGCTTCCACAGAGACTGTATATTTTGGAGCAGGGCTTTTACCTCTCCGTGTCTCTGCTTCCGCTATTAAGTTTTAAAATTAGTGAACATCATAATGTTCTTGTTAATAATCATGCACCCTTAATACGGATCTACCACCTGGCTCTGCTGTTCCTTCTCGAACAGAGTGGCAGCCGCTGTTCTATAGTTTGGTGATTCCCCTTTTATTACCCCCCATCAATTTCAAAATACACCTTTACAACGATAACAGCTATGGCCAGTTAAGGCAGAACGTGACGCAATGAGCCCCAACCATAGCTGTTAAAGCTAAACCAATTCCACGGTCAGGGTTCGGTGAGGCCGTGACCGCCCGAAAATTTGGGGAATCACAAGTAAAATATCTTTTGTAATATTAAATTTAAGAATTCATATTTAAATGACAATATTAATTTAGATGGGGTTTTAACCCACTTTATATGGAAGCTTAACCATTATTAACATAAAATATTAAATACAAAATTTACAACCTCCCCCCATAGCAGTTCCACACTACACTGTTATGTCACTTCATTGAGCACCAAACTACCCCCCAAAATTATCCCCACATCTTGTATTGATAACAAGTTCTTATATTACTACACATTTCTTCAAAACGTTCCTATACTCACTGATACTAAAATCTAACAATTATATTTGGTCACCTAACGCTAAAAATTCATTTAAATTTCAAATTATAAACATCCAAAGTTTTTTTTTTTTTTTTTTTTTTTTACATAGGAGGCTGACTCTATTGTCATAAACTTACTCTACGTCTAGGAAGGTCGCAGCCGCCTGAAATTCCGGGTCTCGCTGCAAAAAGAATAGGCACAAGGTAGATATACTACGTGAATTCACGTCCCCCCTCTGAAACACACTACTCCCCCTCTCCTACCATTTCTTCAAACCCGCTTTCTACCTTGCGCCGATCCCTCCTGCCCCAAAACTCGTCGTTTCGGGCCAATCAGAAAATATTGTCAAGGGCTCCATTTTAATTTTGCCCTTGACACTAAAAAATTTAATTTTGTTTGCACTGCCTTTTACTTAAATGCAGCCTCCATTATTTACACACACTCTAAGGCAGTGCAGGCACATGGCAGGTACACCGAAACCGCTGCACCGGGAGTGTATAAAAAATAATTCGTGTCACGTACCTGTGGGGTCCCCCTCCCCGTTCCAATGTGAAGCTAAGTTTTCTACTTTATACCAATTTTGGTGGAGCCGGACCATCGTTGTTTTCACCGCCCGAAGGAAGATCCGCCAACCATGGCCCGCCTCCGAGTTCCGAATTCCACGGCCAGGACTGGTAAGATCGTGACCGCCCAAAAATGGGGGAGGATCCCTTCTGAAAACATACAATAATATTTGAAAAACTTATTTATAAACATAACAATTAAAGTGACCTATATAATTTTAAATTCGTCGCATTTTGAGTACCTACTATTTCCCGTGTCGCTGGGTTCCTCAGCACATACGCATTCTGCATTTTTATTTCAACAATTTCATAAGGTCCTTCATATAACAAGAAAAACTTCTTTATTTCTTTATCTTGAGCACTGGACAAATCATGTCTTTTTACTAACACTAACTGACCTACCTCATATTTGGTCCATTTACCCTTAGCATCATGTTTCTGTTTTCGTCGCTCTCCTCTAGTAAGTAAATTCTCATTCGCCAATCTAATCTTCATGTTCCTGTCCAAAATTTGACCTTCAGGTGGGTATGTGAAAAGTTGTTCCAATATCCTGGGCGGCCTTGTTCCCCTGATCAACTCATGTGGCGTAAATCCCGTGGATTCATGGGTGGTACAATTCAGCCACTCCTCTACTTTCTTTACGTAGGATGGCCATTCTGTGTGTTTGGCGTGACAGTACGCCCGGAATAACCTGCCAATCTCTCTCATCACCCGTTCTGCTTGGTTCGACTGAGGATGGTACACTGCCGTATGCTTGGGTATGATGCCTTCCCATCCAAGCGTCTGCCGCCACTTGCCGCTTATAAACTGTGGACCATGGTCAGATAATATAATTTTCGGCTTTCCCACATTAAGCATATAATCTTTTACTATTCTCTCACTAAGTACTTTACTAGTTGCCCTCTTAATACTATATAACTTTACAAATTTTGAAAAAGTGTCTAAAACTACAAATACATATAACACACCTCCTCTACCTCTGGGTAACGGTCCATATAAATCAACCGCAACTAGATCAAAAGGCTTATCTACTTTTATATAATTCATCTCTCCTTCCACTCTATAATTCACTACTTTCGATTTTTGACATAAATCACACACGCTCAACACTTTTCTCACTCTCCTCTCCATATTCTTAAATATACATGATTCTTTCAAAACATTTGCACACTTTCTCGCACCAAAATGACCATACCTTATATGACAATCCCAAACAATTTTATCTATTAACCCATCAGGTATAACTAACCTCCAATCACGCTCCCCACCATCTACTTTTTTAAACAAAATACCTTGATATACTTGAAATCGCTCATTATATTCTGATCCCGCTACATCTGTTTCTAAACTAACAATTATTTTACCCAGTTTGCTATCAGATCTTTGCAAGTTTTTAATGTCACTTAATTCCTCACCAAAAATCCTATCTTCCATAGTTAGTCTAAAAATTTCTATTTCTTTAAGATCCCTACCAGTCTTATTATCTATAACATCTATTCTAGAAAGTGTATCTGGTACCTTATTATCTGACCCCTTTATGTACTCCCATGAAAAGTTATATTCCTGTAAGGCTAATACCCACCTGGTTAATCGGCTGTGTGTTAGCTTACATGAATTCAGGAATGACAGTGCCTTGTGGTCCGTCCGGATGATCGTAGTATTCCCTAGGATGTAGGTGCGGAATGAATTTACCCACGGTGAACACAATGCTCAGAAGTTCCTTTTCAGTTGTCGTGTAATTCTTTTCCGCCGATAACAGCGATCTACTGGCGAAGGCGATCGTTAGGTGTTCCTTGTCGCAGCTCTCCTGGTATAACTCGGCACCTAGCGCTACATTGCTGGCGTCGGTCTGCAAATAAAAAATCTTATTAAAATCGGGATGATTCATCATGATCATGTGACTGAATTTTCTCTTAATTTCATTAAAAGCAGTTCGTTCCGTATCGCCCCATCTCCACTGTTTATTCTTCTGCAGGACAGCACTCAGTTTGGATGTTGTGTGTGCGTAGTTCTCCTGAAATTTTCTGTAAAAATTACATAAGCCTAAAAAACTCTGTAGTTGCTTAATATTTTTTGGTTCAGGGAATCGCATTATGGCTTCGACTTTATCAGGGTTTGCTAATATCCCCTCCTGTGTAATAATAAATCCTAAAAAGTGTATTTCTGTCTGCAGAAATTTAGACTTGTCCCAATTCACGGTTAAACCCCTACTTGTAGCTTATCTAATACATATTCTATGTGTTCTAAATGCTCAGTGAATGTTCTCGAGGCTATCAAAATATCATCGACATATACAGTTAAAAAGTCTAAGTCCTTAGGTTGTAAAATATTATCTAAACATTTGATAAAACTGGCAACACTGGTGTTTAATCCAAAAGGTAAGCGTTTAAACTGGTAATTCTTACCGTTAAAAAGAAAAGCTGTATATTTCCTACTCTCTGTTGCTAATGGCACCTGCCAGTATCCAGCGGTCAGATCTAAAGACGTCATGTATTTGACTCCGCTAAACTTTTGTAAAATCTCATTTATGGGTTCTGGGGATTCTCTGTCCGGTATAATAATTTGATTGATTTTTCTAGCATCTAAACATAACCTTACCTTGCCATCCTTCTTTATCACTACCACCAAAGGGTTTGAATAAGGTGATACTGAGCGTTCAATTATGCCTCCTTGCATCATACGGTCTAATTCCTCCTGGACAGCCCTTCTCTTTGAAAACGGCACCGGGTAACTCCTCTGCATGTATGGTACGTGGTCCCGAACTTTCAGCTCACAGATGTAGTCCTTCGCTTTCCCTGGTGATTCATCAAACACTCCTCTGTACCGCTCCACAACTGCCCACAGCTCCTCTCGCTGAGTATTTCCTACAACTGTATTTTCATTGAAAAATTTATCGGCTCTATCTGCCCACACACTCTCATTACGCTCATGCATCTCTCTCTCCTCATTTTCTAGACTATTACTCTCTAGACATATATTTATTTTAGTTTCTATCTCTCTATCACTTATCTGTTTATGTAACATTTTTATTCCAGTGACTTTATTTTCATTTACTACTTTCTTAAACTCTATTCTGACTGGTTTATTCCCCTTCTCAAATTTTACTATTTGTTTATTAAAATCTATTACTGCTCTGTTTCTTTCCAAAAAATCATTTCCCAATATTACATCTAGACTTAACCCTTTAACTACTAGGAAAGTGTTTTCAAATTCAACTTCATTTATTAAAATATTTAATTGTACTTGTCTGGTTATTCTTTTACTTCTCACCCCAGTTACCCCCACTACTGTAACCCCTGCAACTGGTAATGACGGTATATTCTTGTTTAACTCTTTTAATTCACCCATGACATTTTCAGAAATTACTGATATCTCGCTACCGGTATCAATTAAAGTTTTATAATTCTTACCTTCAATGTTAATCGTCACCTCAGTCAATCCTGTTCTGCGTTCCACCACCTTGTTCTCCTCTTCTTCTAACAACTCTTTTGCCATATCCATCTTGATGACGTTGTTTGTGTATTCGTTAATTACTTGGACCCGGTCCTCCGTTGACAATGGTTGGGCCCGCTTGCCCATTGTCTTCCTCAGTTTTCCGTGGATGGACCTGCTACAGCTTGATGATTTCCTCCTCTACCTCTATTATGATTTCCTCCTCCTCGAGGCGCTCCTCTATAAAATTCTCCTCCTCTCGACTGTTGATTTGGTGGTGGGTTTGTCCTCTCGTTTCTGGCGCACTCCCTGGTTCGATGACATCTAAAACAATTCGTTCTATTAGCATAGTTATCAAATTCACAGGCTCTACACCTCCAACTCTCGCCCCTATTATCGAAACTTCCTCCCCGCGCTCCTCTATGAAAAATCTGTGTACCCCTGTTATGATGGAAATTATTATTATTATTATTATTATTATTATGGTGTGGTACTACTGGTGTGTTTGGACGTCGTCCCATGTCGCGTTCCCCTATATTCTGTAATACATCTAACATGTTTTCTAACTCGCTTATATTTGTAATCTCTCTAGTCATTAAAGTTATTTGCACCTCTCTGGGCAGGTGTTTGCTAATATGTCGTACAAATGACCGGAATGGCAACGGTGGTTCTAAATACTTTGCTTCGTTATAAATGGTCATCACATATATTGTTAGGTGGTTATTGATCCTACCAAAATTCCCGTTACCCATTATTTTACTTCTTAATATTTCTTGGTCTTCTTCTGACCAATATTTATTGCGAAAAGCTATCTCAAAATCTTCATAACTTTCCCATTCGGTATGGTGTACTTCCGACCATATCTTGGCACTACCTTTGAAACATTTGATAATCTTCAGCAACTTAACCTCCCAGCTACTATTATTAAACCGATTAAATTCCCTAACCCTATTTAAAAATTGCATTGGGTGTACTCTACGATTGTCACAATTGAAAGTTTCTAATTCTACTTCATTATTTGTGTCTCGTGTCATAAATATGCGTTCAGTAACCTGGTTTACATTTTGATGTTTCACTAAACTTAATTCATCTCTTATACTACTAATGTTTTGTTCAAGTGAATATAATTTTTTGTCATTACTATATTCAGACTGTACATTATTTTTTGCTATTACTTCAATAGATTCATTTACTGCTTGTATTTCTGTCTTATAATTACTTTCAATTTCATATATTTTAGAGTCTACCTTACTTTGGTGTTCATCAATATTCTGACTAAATTTTTCAACTGTCATTACTACGCTACTCAACTTACATTCAGTTTCAATATTACATTTAATAATTTTAGATTCTATGTCATTGTTATACTCATTCATTGAATTTATTAATATTTCATTGTTTTCATTGATTTGCTTCTCAACTCTACTTATCTGACTATCTATTTCATTAAATTTGACATCTGTCTTTTGTATTGAATTATCTAACTTAGTTTCTACTTGGCTGACTCTATTGGTAAATTCTACTTTGGTATTTTCACAATGTCTATTAATTTCTTGTATTTCATATCTCAACTCATTATTTTGATTTTTTAACTCCTCAAAACTATTCTTTTGTTCATCTAATTTATTGTTCTGAACGTCAAACTTCCCGTTGAAACTACTATTCATTTTATTGATATCACTACTTAAATTCTCAGACATTGTTTTCATTAAATTGAATATATCTGCCATCGACAACTCTGCAACTCGTGTTGTCGACGGGGTAGATTGAGCCGATACATTGTCAATTACCATCGACTCCGTAAGAGTGTTTTCTAAATTTAAATCTGGATTCTCCATTTTATAATACTACAATTCCGACTGTAAATAAAAATACTAATATATCATATCTACTTTCACACCACAATGTATCTACTTGTATAACGCTTTGCGCTACTTTACGTAACTTTCTATGCACTTTATTTATACTTCAATCATTCCAAAATTTACTTATATAATACCCTTTACATTACTTAATAATTATCATACATATTAATTATTATGCATATTGCTTCACAATACTCGCTACAAAATATCAATATCAACATTTCACACTTATCACAACATAACCCCTATCCACGTCTATTTTACGTACGAGAAAAAAATTTTATTTTTTACCTCAACAACCATTCTGTTCTCCCCGTAGGCTTATATTTATATAATTATATTATATAAATCGTCCCTGTTCGGGCGCCAAATGTGAAGCTACTTACTTTTTGTATCACATAAAATTAACTAACAAACATTGTATACTTCTCGGGCGCCATCTTACCAACTGTAAGAAAATAATTTACCAAGGTTCGAATCAGCGAACTAGGAGAACAGAATGTGGTTGCTGAAATAAACAACAATCATTTATGTTCATCAATAATTAGACGTTATTATTACTTTATTATTATTCATATTTCATATTAATAAAATCATACAGACAAAATTTGAATTAATAATTGACAAAAACGTGAATAATAGTTGTTAATTACCTTGAATCTCTTTTAATTTACTTACTCGCATTACAATAACAGATTCTTGAAATACATTTATTACGAATTATAATGGGAACGCAAACCAGCCTTCTTATTACTATAAACTATAGTAAAACTATATTCTCACACACACACACACACACACACAACACACACACAAAGCTACTTTAGAGATCTCATTTTTAAATATTTTATACTTTCTTCAAAATTGATTTCCCCATTCCGCCAGTAATTTTGAAAAACCCTTATTAAAATCTCATTGATACATGGCTACTTAGCTGAATTTGAAGCCGATTATTATTCCTGAAGCCGTCACATGGTTTTACGTGCGCACTTTACTTCACTTCATGATTATCGAACTGTTAGATTATAATGAAACTGTTAATTACACTTTTAATACGAAATTTTGATTTTAGTTCATGTTTTAAAATATAGTATTCACATTTTATGGTTTTGCGGGCCCGCACTTACTGCCGAAACCTTTTTTTGATACCACTCGCGAGTGGTGATGGCGTTATACTGGGCAGAGAAAACAGCGCTATTTTTTCAAGCCACGGTTGTGGTGTGCTTGATTCTATTGTTTTAGAGTTTGTATCCTTGCGCCAGTACACTACTTTCGTTATGTAACTTGTTTACTCCTCAAGGATAGGCTCTGACGTAACGCTCGCCTGACACGGTTATGTAATTTGTTGACAGATTTTGTTACATAACGTGTTACGTTTTTCGTGTTCGTCATTGTCCTTGAATTGCCCTTGGCACAGTTAGCCGGTTATTAAAACTGTTTATATGAATATTGTCTAATAACTTTGTCTTCAACGCCTCAAGCAGTGTTGCCGTTGTTGGGATCGCTTCCACATAACAAATTTACCTCTCGCTCATAAAATTTTTCTATCACTCAACAAGTTAATTACTATTTATGAAACAATACAAATTCTGTTATTACCCCAGGTATGCCCAAAAATGCCCCGCTACAGATTTTAGTAATCAAATCAAAATGTAACATGTCAATTTAGCCATTTTATTATACAGTGGTGATACTTAACATTATCCACCCTTTAATTTTTAGATGATGAAAACTAACAATGCACTACTTTCAGACAATAATAAAAATAAATGAAAACTCAGCATTGCACTTTCATTATATGTATTATTTATTTTATTTTTTAAAATGTTAAATATAACACTTAAGTGGCAGTATCACTGACAAAAATACACTAAATGAAGTATGTACAGTTTATTATTTCCGTCAACTAACATTTTATGTTATAAATTAATTTTGGAAGGTTACTGTGACTTAAATATTGTAAGCACCTGTCTTAGTTAATTAGCTTCATAAACACATGCAAATTTTAGTTTAGGTTATGTTTCAATAACCATGTGGGTTGATCAACACATGTTTGAAATTAGCTTAATAAAAAAAACACACACACAAACACTAATAACACTACAGTATTATAAACTATAACAACAAACTGTAATTAAACTTAGTAAATTCTACCAGAAAGTTAACCAGATCACACTCCAACTCAACTGCCACTTCGGCTCAGATGCAAAGTTGTCACAGTTTTACCTTCCGAACCGACACTAGAGATGGCCATGGCATACTGCAAAACATAAAAAAAAAAACTGGGCATTAAACCAATCACATATACATAGGTTTATAACATTTTGAGTTTAATAAAATTTTATACAGAAAGGGGCCTGTAGCTTATCATGATTACAGTAGAGTTGTCCTACATTGTTACAATAATTTTGAAATTTTTATTTTGTTAAAAAAATATTTGAATTTGTGTTTGTGTTTGTTTACAGTGTGCAGACTTGGTCACAACAGTGAAGGTGGAAGTTTGTGATGAACATACTGGTGGTGAGCGAGTAGACACTGAGGTACTTTTGATACATATTTTAAAATATGATTAATAAAACGGTAAATGATAGTTTTAATCATATGTTGTCAATGTGGGATGTAGCAAGGACCATCGCAATTGTATAACAAAGCATGCCCAAGACTGTCAGTAAAGGCTTTTATTATTGGGTTATTCCATTAAAACCAGTATCATACAGGAATGTGGTATTTTGATTAAACTTAACTATTTACATTTTTGAATATTACATAAATAAATTTAAACTCAAAGCACTGCATTGTTCTCATCGGAGATGCTGTTGTTGAAAATATCTCTCTTGGCCCATTGCTTCATTGCCATAAGTTGTTGTTGGATCATTTGATGGTCTCAGATTCAGGTGTACCAAGTTGGATGCTGAATTTGATGTTAACCCTCTGCTGTAGTTAGTCCATTTTGAAATAAACATTTTTTTATTTTATTTTATTTATTTATTTTTATTACAACTGAGTACTACCCATCTAATAATTTACATTTCATAATTAAAGACACTAATCAAGAGATATAACCCATTGGCTATAATCTCCCCATTTAACTAATATCCATCAGATCAAGTGGTTTAGTTAGTCTCAGCCTTCTAGCTGCATTAGTTGTATCCAGCAGTCGCCATATCCCAGAGTGTACATGCTGCAAGAGTGCCCATGCTTCACTGTCTGCTTTTTTATTTCCTCAATGACAAGTTCAATTTTTAAATCCCTGTGTAAGTTGTCATTTCTTACACACCATGGTGCATCAGCAATGCACCGAACACCTTGTTTTGAAATGTTTGAATTATATTTATATTTGATATCTTTGCACAGCCCCAGAGCTGTATCCCATAGTTCCAGATAGGCTTTAGCACTTGCTTATGCAGCAGCATTTATTATGGATTGTCTTCCCAAGAGCCAGTACATTTTCCTGAACTTTAGATTCAACTCCTGCTTTTTCTTTTTGACGGGCTCCTTCCATTTAAGTTTTGCGTCTTATGTCAATCCTAAATGGAAGTAAAAAATGTGCCACTGAATGTAATGACAAAAACTCACATATCACAGCCCCTGAAGTTCACAGAATGGTGTCACCTGGCATACTAACTAAAGAAAGGTACTGTTGACAACCACTGCCAGCTGCAGCCCTATGCTGCATCTGTTTTTAAGTTATGCTACAGACCTAGTTCCGGAACTTTACAATACCACCTTATATACCTATTTTGAAAGTAACAGAAGTAGTAAGGTGTTTTGAAAATGTTTATAGTCATATACAGATTATCATACAAAGTAATGAAAATACTTTCAGCATGTGGTGTACAGATTAAAAAAAGTTCACATAAACATAGGTCTGGATATGTCAGCCATAAGTTTTTCATTTTGAAGCTACAGCCCCTAAAAATGTAGCCAAATTTTAGTATAGAAGTATTGCTCGGGCTTCAGATTTTTAAATGAACACGAATTTTGTGATAACATGATCAGAAACCAACAGTTGTTCAGATCGGAAACAAAAGAACACATCTGATTGTTTTAAAAAGGAAAAGGACTGTTTTAATGTTAACAGTGAATAACTGTAAATATTGCCCAAAAGTACAAATTTATCCCATTAAATAATGAGAAAAGCTAATTTTCTGTCAAGTTTATGGAAATTGAATGAATAAGTATATAACTGCAAAAATTTCATTTTGTATACTACAGAAAATAGACAGCCCAAGAAATAGTAGTTATTGAATTTGAAAGAAGGCAGCTTCATGAACTGACATACGCGTATGATTAGGAACAAACATAACAAGTTTTGAGATATGTAAAACATTAATAGGAATAACAATTCTAACAAAATAAAACTACCATTATCTTAGATAACTCTGCTCACAAAATTTATGAACACATGGTAAAATTAAGCAATAATTTATCATGCAAGAACCAGAAATTAATTATGTTCAATCTTATCGCAATATTGTCTATATTGATTTAAATAAAAGTATTAAGTTAACACATTACACAAAAACAAAATAAAAAGCATTAAAAACACTTCCACAGCATGAAAAAGTTATACTTAATTTGTATACTGTAATGGGGCGAATTAGGAGGTTTTTTATTTTTTATTAATTTTGGCTCTGATCTAAGTAAAATTGTACAATTCACTTCATATATGTGATCTACCCCAGTTTAATTTTATATTAATTCAAATTATCAGTTCAATCACGTTTCAAATTGCCAGACTTCACCTGTGAGGAGCCCCCAGTACAGCAATGCACATTGTTAGCCTAAACAATTGCCCAGACGGATTGCGTAACAGCCCCAGCAGCAGGCTTTTGGGAAACACAGTATGCAGATTGTCACCACTGAATGAACATAAGTCAGAGCAGTGAAAAGTTCGTGAATTAAAACTAGTGGCCTCGGGCGTAAGATAGGCCTAGAGTAAATGGGCCTATCTATTAAAAACTCTTGTGTGCTCAACTTTAGCATACAAACAGAAAAAGTTTGCTGCCCAGTCGACTAACAATATCGGCCACGCGTGGTCAAACTAAATTTATCTGTCCGGACAATTTTAAAAGTCGGCCGACCATAACAGTATGCATAAATCAATAGTGTAAAATCAAAGTAAAGTAGTCTCAACCAGTAACTAAGTGCGGTTTCCGAAATCAGTGGAACAATATTTTTTATCAAGAAGGGAATAGTGTGTGTGACGCGCCATGCAGTCAACGGGGACGCTACGGTAAACTGTAAAATGTATCTAAATCAAAATTGATCACATATAAAAAGGGGACATAAAGTAATCATATAAAAGGGGTTTTTTTGTGTGAATGAGTGAATGGGCAATATGGGTCGCTTTATTATGGTCATAAATATATATTAGTATAAGTTACAATGGTAAACTGAAATTTTATGTTACTTTTTTTTTAAGAAAGAAAGAGTTGCAATAATATGTGAATTACAGTAGAAGGAGGAGTGAATGGTGTATTTAAAAGAAAGTAAAAAATGCAATTAAATTAGATTTGTTTCGATTGAAAAGCGAGTTGAGTACGTTATTCAGATAACCTGAAGGTCATATTTGTATTTCGCAGTTTCGTGCAACGGACCTTGGCGTAAGAGGTAGGATATAAAATTAATAAACATTTTAATAATTAAATGTAATAATACAATTGGCGCCCAAACAGGGACTCGATTTGTAAAATAATTATAAATCGGCACCTAAAAGCGAATACAAGTATGGTTGAAGGTTGAATAATGATACGGAAAAAATGACGTAAAGTACGCAAGACAGTGAGGTAAGATTAGAGTAAACATAAGATGTTGTAGAAATAAGTCTAAGAGCAGTATATGTAAATTAAGAAAAGTAGTAAATTGACAATATAAAAATGGCAGACAATAATGAAGTCAGCTTGTCTGACAGTCAAACAGAGAGTCAAATAAATACTGACTCAGGTATTCAAACAGAGTCACTATCAATAGATGACCGTAATGTAGAAAAATCTGTAATTAGTACGCCGGGAGCGATTTCTACTCCCATAATAATTAAAACAAGAGAAAAAGAGTTGTCAATAAATGATATATTTAACCTGATACAAACCATGTCTGAAAACATGGTAAAAAATAGTCATTTCAATAACAAATTTGATGAACAGAAAAACTAAATGCAAGAATTTAAAAGTAGTGTCAATGAGAAATTAGATGTACAGAATGACAAATTTAACGAATTAAATAATCGTTTTGATGAAATTAAGACCGAAATTAAAAGTGAATTCAATTGTAAATTTGATGTACTTAAATTTGACATTGATGAGGTAAAAATGAAATGCGAAAATAGTTGTAACGAATTGAAACAAGATATTGAGAGAATAGTAGAGTCAGTGGGAGAACAGAGTAAAAGTAAAAATAATAATGATAATAAAAAATTTACAAACGATGACAATTATGTCGAAAATGAGAATATAATTAAAAATGTGGTAGTAAAGAGTAAGATAACAAATGTTAACAATGATATTGAAAGTGGTAATGTGATTGAAAGGGTGGTATCAGAAAGTGATACGTT
Source organism: Magicicada septendecula (assembly GCA_034769895.1). Lineage (NCBI taxonomy): Eukaryota > Metazoa > Arthropoda > Insecta > Hemiptera > Cicadidae > Magicicada > Magicicada septendecula. The sequence continues at coordinate 73,656,804 of CM068372.1, read as the reverse complement.
GAAAGTAGATAGTGAAATAGTGAGTGAGAGAGAGAGCGTTATATGTTGTAACGAGGTAGTAATTAGTGTTGATGAATTAGAAAAAGAATGGAAAGAGAGAGTAACTGAATGTGTAGGGCAGAGGGTAAATTTTCCCCTTATTTGTGATGAACCAAGGTGTTCAAAAATGTTATTATTGGAGGGCAAGAGACCCTATTTAATGGAAGATTTTAGTTACAGTGGAAATCGTTTAACGCGAAAACGGTTACCACAAAATATCGGTTAACACGAAATACCACTCGGGTACCGATCGCCGTTTGTTATGTACAGTGTATTATTTGTACGGTTAACACGAAAGGTTTACCTGAAAAATATCGGTTAACACGAAAAATTTTTGTTAAAAATAATTTTTTTTTGGCTGGCTTTTAAGTAACTGCATACAAAATAAAGCCACACAAGTACGCCCAAAAGCTTGTTTTCGATGTAACGGAATCCATTCTTCATCTCTAAAAGAGAAAGAGCAGGTAGTGACCATAGTTTGTTTTGTCTACCTGTTTTGTTTTGTCTTCAGTACCAAGTTCTATTTACAGTACGTACTGTATACAGTATACCGTTGTTTACGAGAAACCATAGCCTCTCCTTCAGCACCAAATGTGTTGTTCATTGACCGCAAATAAACCGTTATCGCTTACATTAACTACCTACTCTATAGGGTGTGGTGAGTTCAGTTCAGTTGTATTCTGTGCGTGTACAGCGGTGGTAAAGTTAGCGGTATGGTACCGATAACATTTTATTGTAAAAAATTTACTCAGTTGTGAGGATTAACTGTTTACTTTTTTACTGTACAAACTTCTTAGTCTTTTACAGCCAGTTAAGTGACGTTAAGTGTGTGACGTGTACGTGTTAAGTAAAGTTACGCTTTCGTAAATTTCGTTTTTGCAGTCCGGATGTAAAATGGAGAAGAAAGTGCGTAAACAAAGTGCCCTCTCTTTAGAAAAGAAAGTTGAACTCCTCCAAGCTGTTAATGAGGGTATTCGAACTAAAACAGAAATCTGTAAAACATTCGGTATACCAAACTCGACGTTATCCACGATTATAAAAATAGAGATAAAACTTTAGAACTGTATGAGTCGGGAAGATTGAACCAGGCAGAAAACGTTTCCGTAAGGCAAACCATGAAAACTTAGAGGCTGCTCTTCTTGTTTGGTTAAGCAAGCAAGATCACAAGATGCTCCTATTTCTGGACCACTACTGATGGAGAAAGCAAACTTTTTGCTGAACAGATGAACTTAAATTTCACTGCAAATCCTGGCTGGCTAGAAAGGTTTAAAAAACGAAATGGCATAACCTTTTAAAACATCTGTGGCGAATCAAGACAGGTGTCACAAGAAATGACATCATCGTGGTTGCAATCTACGCTGCCTGCAATTTTAAAAGACTATCCACGTAAGGATATTTTCAACGCCAATGAAACAGGACTATTTTTCCGTTGTATGCCTGATAAAACACTTTCATTCAAAGGGGAGCAGTGCTCTGGTGGTAAAATGTCCAAAGAGAGAGTGACAGTGATGGTAGGTTGCAATGCTGATGGGTCAGAAAAACTTCCGTTACTTGTTATAGGAAAAAGTTTAAAGCCGCGCTGTTTTAAAAATGTTAAAAAGTTGCCAGTAGAATATAGAGCTAACAAACGAGCGTGGATGACGTCTAAAATTTTTACCGAATGGCTGGTTTCGTTAGAAAAACATTTCACTTCTCAGAAGAGGAAAATTGTGTTAATTATTGACAACTGTCCTGCCCACCCATGTGACCTAAAATTGATGGCAATTAAACTTGTTTTTCTACCACCGATCACGACTAGTGTCCTACAACCTTGTGATCAAGGTATTATTCAAAATTTAAAATTTCAGTACAGAAAGTTACTTCTGCGGAAATACTTGGCCACTATTGAGGGGAAAAAAGATTTCAGTGTAAATGTTCTGGATGCTTGTAACTTGTTAAGAACAGCGTGGAACCTCGTGATGCCTACAACAATTCAAAATTGTTTCGCTCATGCTCGATTCATTTTGAATTCAGAAACTGAACAACCCGAAGAAAATGAAATTGATCCTACACTATCTGAAATGTTTAATCGTGTGTCATCTGTATTAAATGTTTCAATTTCTCTAAATGAGTACGTGACTGTCGACGAGAACGTAACTACGGCTCCCGTATTAACAGATACCGATATCGTGGAAACAGTACAAGTTGACAACTGTGAAGTTGATGATAGTGACGACGAACTTGACACGGAAAACGATAGTGAAAATGTTCCTACCGCTACCGATATGCTTTCGTTGCTGAGCCATGTTCGTCGATATTTTGAAGCCAACTCGGAAGGTGAAATGTTTGAACAAGTTGATAAATTAGAACAATTTGTTGAAAATAAAATAGTGCAAAATTGTGTGCAAAAGAAAATAACGGATTATTTTAAATAAAGATAAACACGAAAACTACGGTAAAGTTGAAAGACATACAGTAGTCTATAAGAAAACCTAAATCATAGGACTAAATTTAGAAGAGCTAATAATAATTTTAAGAAAAATTAACAATAATAAACCATGAGGATAAATAAAAGGTTGTATTTGTTGCATTTTACTAGACAGTACAATAAATAATCTACAGTACACTATTTGTTCATTTCCTCACTTTGTTTCACTTTTTGTTCGCTTAACGCGAAATTCGGTTTACACGAAAAAAATAACTGGTCCCCGTCATTTCGTGTTAACCGATTTCCACTGTATATCCCTTTTTTGTATAAATTAGTACCCTCTGTGTGGAATGATGTTGAAAGTATGATATGGTGTTATGATGAGAGAGATTTAGATGGAGAGTTGCGTGTTGATAAAGAGATAGAATTATATAAACTAATGAGAGATTATAATGAGTTGAAAGAGATGTTAAATGATATGAAATACTTACCTGTTAAAATAGAGAATGATGATACATGTTTAAATAATAATAATTTACTTTATGATGAAAAAATAACTGATTTGATAATGAATATAACTACTAATGGAGACTTAACCGATGTACTTAACGTTGACTTGTTTTATGATTATTTTGGTAAAATGAATGAATTTGGTTTTTATGGTGACGACACACAAAACAGTAATTTGTGTGTTAATGAAATTAAACAATGCTATATAAAACAAAGACTTATCTATGACGATGGAGGATAGGCTATAAAACGATAAAGGACAGTTATAAATATTTTGTTTTATGGTTTTGACCTGGCAGATTTGGACAATGAAGTGTGGAAAAACGGAACAGTGAATAACAAAAGTTTGTAAATAATTGTAGTAAATTTGTTTGTGTGCATTGTAGAATGTTAAGCTAACAAGTGTGTGTAGAGGATTGTAATAATAATATTAATATTTTGGCAATTTAAATAAATAAACAGAATTAATTTTGAAAGACAGTAATTGGCGAATTGTAATTGTTTTGATAGCAACTTGTAAGTTCAATAATTAATTTAATTAAAATAATTTGAAATGTTTAAATAGTTTGATCGACTTAAATGTTATACGGTTGAAGTTTTCTAATGGATTTAAATTGTTTTATGAGATTTGATATTAATAAATAAATGTTAAATTGTTTGTATGAAATAACATTGTTGTTAAATGTTTCAGAGGTTACGTGGAGATATTGGTGTGTGTATGTGGTGTGTATTTTGTGTTCAGGTCAATAGGTGGATAATGTACTGTAAGTATAAAGTTCATAATACCAATCAGATAGAATAAAATGCTTACAGGCGTGAAAAGAGTTTAATCCAATAATATAAATGAATTGTGATAATGGTGTTAAATAGAAATTGTAATTAAAAAAGAAATAATAATTGAAAGGTGAATTAAAATTATATTTGGTTGGAACTGTAAGAAATAGACATTGATAAATATGTTATCTAAAAGATTTATAAAAGTTGAAAAGTGAAGTACAGGTGTTAGTATGATATTGTAACGTGTCAAAATTTGGGTAATTTTGACACAAGCTTGGGCGAACAATTTGTTAGATCAACCAGAATGTTTAGACTATGTGAGTGTTGAGACAGAGTGTTTATAACACCAGTCTGGCAGACTATTGTTGATGTAAACAGGTATGTTGTATGTTTTGACTAATGTCTACAGCCAAGTGTTGAAGCTGCTAACTGTTGCAGTTTGATGAATCAAGGCCAAGAGCAGATTTTATTATGAAACAAAAGAAACATCTGATGTGATGGAATGTAGGTAATATTTTTGTCAGACCATTTTGAAAAATAATTAATTTTGAAATTGTTAATTAAAACAATATGAGTTGAATTTAATGAAAGGTAATTAAATAAATTAAAAAGATAATTTTTGATAATGATTTCGAATCTATTGTGATCTGAATTTTGATTGTAATGGTAAAATAAATAATTGACAAAAAACAATGATTAAAATATGCATTTAAAATTGAAAATTGAAGGAAATGTTTGAGCTGAAACGGTGTTTGGAAAATAAGATGTGTATACTACTGTTCAAGTAACCTTTTATAAATGTCAGCCTAGTTTTTTGATGTTGAACTGTAGATTCTCCACCTAAGTGCGGCCATGGCCTCACCGGACCATGACCATGAAAGTAGTTAATTGTGGCAAATCATGAATTTTACTTGATATAACCGGCTTGTGGTTTGTTTTATTTTGCTAACCCGGTGGTTTGTTAGATTTAGTAGGGGGGTTATTTTTTGGGGGAATCTACCTAATTTTGGAACAGGTCTATTTTCACCCAGACAGGGGTGGTAGTCCATTAGGGGTGTATAAATAAAAACTAGTAGGTGTAATACCGAATTTTATTGTAACGCCGAAGCAAGGATGGGGGTGGAATAAAAGAAAAAATGTCCACCCCTTCCGCATCAGTCCTTGTGAAAGCAACTAGACGCTACGGTCTAAGGGGGGTAATAGTGAGTGTGGATGGGCGGTGACCCAGTTACAGGTCACGAGGGAGATGTGGTTTACGGCTAGGATGAGGCTGGAAAAGGCCAAGAAGCCTAGTGCCGAACACATGAATATGTAACGGGTATCAGGGGTTAAGGGATTAAAAGGGGGGTAGAGAAAAAAAAATGTTTTTGGTGCCTGCCATCAAATTGATGTTTGTATTAATTCTGATTGTATTATTGTTTATGCGTATTAATAGCGTTATTGAAGTATATTGTTTAGGATATAGGTATAATCAAATGTTAAGATAAGGCAGTTCATGTTTTAATTAAATATTCAATTTATTTGTTTTTTTTTCAGTAATAATAACAAAGAGATTTAATCCATTTAGATAAGAGATTTTGTTTTGTTTTGATACGATCTGATTTTGAACTTAAATTTTAAAGGATGAGTTTGTTTAGAAAATATTATAGGTGTATGTATGCGCCCAGTATTTGCCAAAGGCGACCCAGTTTGCATGTAAGGGGGAACATATCGGTTGAGGATCTGGCATGATATAAGCCAGGGATTTGGATTTTTTGGGGAAACATGTTAGAAGGTGAGGCGCGCTGTGGTGCGTGTCTGTTCGATTTTTCGGTGTTGGGATCTCACACAGAGAAGTCCAGTGATCTCGTTCAGATGCGTCCATAGTCACCAAGCCAGGGGGGTTGTTTACCCATGAGGTATAAGAACAATGGGGGTTGTTGGCACCATATCCTCACCGGTCCTCTTAGGGGTTTAGCAATGAGATTTCTTCTGTTTCGACAGAAGATTTCTCATTGGGGTGGTATTGTAATGGGGCGAATTAGGAGGTTTTTTATTTTTTATTAATTTTGGCTCTGATCTAAGTAAAATTGTACAATTCACTTCATATATGTGAGCTACCCCAGTTTAATTTTATATTAATTCAAATTATCAATTCAATCACGTTTCAAATTGCCAGACTTCACCTGTGAGGAGCCCCCAGTACAGCAATGCACATTGTTAGCCGAAACAATTGCCCAGACGGATTGCGTAACAGCCCCAGCAGCAGGTTTTTGGGAAACACAGTATGCAGATTGTCACCACTGAATGAACATAAGTCAGAGCAGTGAAAAGTTCGTGAATTAAAACTAGTGGCCTCGGGCGTAAGATAGGCCTAGAGTAAATGGGCCTATCTATTAAAAACTCTTGTGTGCTCAACTTTAGCGTACAAACAGAAAAAGTTTGCCGCCCAGTCGACTAACAATATCGGCCACGCGTGGTCAAACTAAATTTATCTGTCCGGACAATTTTAAAAGTCGGCCGATCATAACAGTATGCATAAATCAATAGTGTAAAATCAAAGTAAAGTAGTCTCAACCAGTAACTAAGTGCGGTTTCCGAAATCAGTGGAACAATATTTTTTATCAAGAAGGGAATAGTGTGTGTGACGCGCCATGCAGTCAGCGGGGACGCTACGGTAAACTGTAAAATGTATCTAAATCAAAATTGATCACATATAAAAAGGGGAGAAAGTAATCATATAAAAGGGGGTTTTTTGTGTGAATGAGTGAATGGGCAATATGGGTCGCTTTATTATGGTCATAAATATATATTAGTATAAGTTACAATGGTAAACTGAAATTTTATGTTACATTTTTTTTTTTAAAGAAAGAAAGAGTTGCAATAATATGTGAATTACAGTAGAAGGAGAAGTGAATGGTGTATTTAAAAGAAAGTAAAAAATGCAATTAAATTAGATTTGTTTCGATTGAAAAGCGAGTTGAGTACGTTATTCAGATAACCTGAAGGTCATATTTGTATTTCGCAGTTTCGTGCAACGGACCTTGGCGTAAGAGGTAAGATATAAAATTAATAAACATTTTAATAATTAAATGTAATAAAATGAAATAATACAATTGGCGCCCGAACAGGGACTCGATTTGTAAAATAATTATAAATCGGCACCTAAAAGCGAATACAAGTATGGTTGAAGGTTGAATAATGATACGGAAAAAATGACGTAAAGTACGCAAGACAATGAGGTAAGATTAGAGTAAACATAAGATGTTGTAGAAATAAGTAAGTCTAAGAGCAGTATATGTAAATTAAGAAAAGTAGTAAATTGACAATATAAAAATGGCAGACAATAATGAAGTCAGCTTGTCTGACAGTCAAACAGAGAGTCAAATAAATACTGACTCAGGTATTCAAACAGAGTCACTATCAATAGATGACCGTAATGTAGAAAAATCTGTAATTAGTACGCCGGGAGCGATTTCTACTCCCATAATAATTAAAACAAGAGAAAAAGAGTTGTCAATAAATGATATATTTAACCTGATACAAACCATGTCTGAAAACATGGTAAAAAATAGTCATTTCAATAACAAATTTGATGAACAGAAAAACTAAATGCAAGAATTTAAAAGTAGTGTCAATGAGAAATTAGATGTACAGAATGACAAATTTAACGAATTAAATAATCGTTTTGATGAAATTAAGACCGAAATTAAAAGTGAATTCAATTGTAAATTTGATGTACTTAAATTTGACATTGATGAGGTAAAAATGAAATGCGAAAATAGTTGTAACGAATTGAAACAAGATATTGAGAGAATAGTAGAGTCAGTGGGAGAACAGAGTAAAAGTAAAAATAATAATGATAATAAAAAATTTACAAACGATGACAATTATGTCGAAAATGAGAATATAATTAAAAATGTGGTAGTAAAGAGTAAGATAACAAATGTTAACAATGATATTGAAAGTGGTAATGTGATTGAAAGGGTGGTATCAGAAAGTGATACGTTGAAAGTAGATAGTGAAATAGTGAGTGAGAGAGAGAGCGTTATATGTTGTAACGAGGTAGTAATTAGTGTTGATGAATTAGAAAAAGAATGGAAAGAAAGAGTAACTGAATGTGTAGGGCAGAGGGTAAATTTTCCCCTTATTTGTGATGAACCAAGGTGTTCAAAAATGTTATTATTGGAGGGCAAGAGACCCTATTTAATGGAAGATTTGAGTTATATCCCTTTTTTGTATAAATTAGTACCCTCTGTGTGGAATGATGTTGAAAGTATGATATGGTGTTATGATGAGAGAGATTTAGATGGAGAGTTGTGTGTTGATAAAGAGATAGAATTATATAAACTAATGAGAGATTATAATGAGTTGAAAGAGATGTTAAATGATATGAAATACTTACCTGTTAAAATAGAGAATGATGATACATGTTTAAATAATAATAATTTACTTTATGATGAAAAAATAACTGATTTGATAATGAATATAACTACTAATGGAGACTTAACCGATGTACTTAACGTTGACTTGTTTTATGATTATTTTGGTAAAATGAATGAATTTGGTTTTTATGGTGACGACACACAAAACAGTAATTTGTGTGTTAATGAAATTGAACAATGCTATATAAAACAAAGACTTATCTATGACGATGGAGGATAGGCTATAAAACGATAAAGGACAGTTATAAATATTTTGTTTTATGGTTTTGACCTGGCAGATTTGGACAATGAAGTGTGGAAAAACGGAACAGTGAATAACAAAAGTTTGTAAATAATTGTAGTAAATTTGTTTGTGTGCATTGTAGAATGTTAAGCTAACAAGTGTGTGTAGAGGGTTGTAATAATAATATTAATATTTTGGCAATTTAAATAAATAAACAGAATTAATTTTGAAAGACAGTAATTGGCGAATTGTAATTGTTTTGATAGCAACTTGTAAGTTCAATAATTAATTTAATTAAAATAATTTGAAATGTTTAAATAGTTTGATCGACTTAAATGTTATACGGTTGAAGTTTTCTAATGGATTTAAATTGTTTTATGAGATTTGATATTAATAAATAAATGTTAAATTGTTTGTATGAAATAACATTGTTGTTAAATGTTTCAGAGGTTACGTGGAGATATTGGTGTGTGTATGTGGTGTGTATTTTGTGTTCAGGTCAATAGGTGGATAATGTACTGTAAGTATAAAGTTCATAATACCAATCAGATAGAATAAAATGCTTACAGGCGTGAAAAGAGTTTAATCCAATAATATAAATGAATTGTGATAATGGTGTTAAATAGAAATTGTAATTAAAAAAGAAATAATAATTGAAAGGTGAATTAAAATTATATTTGGTTGGAACTGTAAGAAATAGACATTGATAAATATGTTATCTAAAAGATTTATAAAAATTGAAAAGTGAAGTACAGGTGTTAGTATGATATTGTAACGTGTCAAAATTTGGGTAATTTTGACACAAGCTTGGGCGAACAATTTGTTAGATCAACCAGAATGTTTAGACTATGTGAGTGTTGAGACAGAGTGTTTATAACACCAGTCTGGCAGACTATTGTTGATGTAAACAGGTATGTTGTATGTTTTGACTAATGTCTACAGCCAAGTGTTGAAGCTGCTAACTGTTGCAGTTTGATGAATCAAGGCCAAGAGCAGATTTTATTATGAAACAAAAGAAACATCTGATGTGATGGAATGTAGGTAATATTTTTGTCAGACCATTTTGAAAAATAATTAATTTTGAAATTGTTAATTAAAACAATATGAGTTGAATTTAATGAAAGGTAATTAAATAAATTAAAAAGATAATTTTTGATAATGATTTCGAATCTATTGTGATCTGAATTTTGATTGTAATGGTAAAATAAATAATTGACAAAAAACATAATGATTAAAATATGCATTTAAAATTGAAAATTGAAGGAAATGTTTGAGCTGAAACGGTGTTTGGAAAATAAGATGTGTATACTACTGTTCAAGTAACCTTTTATAAATGTCAGCCTAGTTTTTTGATGTTGAACTGTAGATTCTCCACCTAAGTGCGGCCATGGCCTCACCGGACAATGACCATGAAAGTAGTTAATTGTGGCAAATCATGAATTTTACTTGATATAACCGGCTTGTGGTTTGTTTTATTTTGCTAACCCGGTGGTTTGTTAGATTTAGTAGGGGGGTTATTTTTTGGGGGAATCTACCTAATTTTGGAACAGGTCTATTTTCACCCAGACAGGGGTGGTAGTCCATTAGGGGTGTATAAATAAAAACTAGTAGGTATAATACCGAATTTTATTGTAACGCCGAAGCAAGGATGGGGGTGGAATAAAAGAAAAAATGTCCACCCCTTCCGCATCAGTCCTTGTGAAAGCAACTAGACGCTACGGTCTAAGGGGGGTAATAGTGAGTGTGGATGGGCGGTGACCCAGTTACAGGTCACGAGGGAGATGTGGTTTACGGCTAGGATGAGGCTGGAAAAGGCCAAGAAGCCTAGTGCCGAACACATGAATATGTAACGGGTATCAGGGGTTAAGGGATTAAAAGGGGGGGTAGAGAAAAAAAAAAATGTTTTTGGTGCCTGCCATCAAATTGATGTTTGTATTAATTCTGATTGTATTATTGTTTATGCGTATTAATAGCGTTATTGAAGTATATTGTTTAGGATATAGGTATAATCAAATGTTAAGATAAGGCAGTTCATGTTTTAATTAAATATTCAATTTATTTGTTTTTTTTTCAGTAATAATAACAAAGAGATTTAATCCATTTAGATAAGAGATTTTGTTTTGTTTTGATACGATCTGATTTTGAACTTAAATTTTAAAGGATGAGTTTGTTTAGAAAATATTATAGGTGTATGTATGCGCCCAGTATTTGCCAAAGGCGACCCAGTTTGCATGTAAGGGGGAACATATCGGTTGAGGATCTGGCATGATATAAGCCAGGGATTTGGATTTTTTGGGGAAACATGTTAGAAGGTGAGGCGCGCTGTGGTGCGTGTCTGTTCGATTTTTTGGTGTCGGGATCTCACACAGAGAAGTCCAGTGATCTCGTTCAGATGCGTCCATAGTCACCGAGCCAGGGGGGTTGTTTACCCATGAGGTATAAGAACAATGGGGGTTGTTGGCACCATATCCTCACCGGTCCTCTTAGGGGTTTAGCAATGAGATTTCTTCTGTTTCGACAGAAGATTTCTCATTGGGGTGGTATTGTAATGGGGCGAATTAGGAGGTTTTTTATTTTTTATTAATTTTGGCTCTGATCTAAGTAAAATTGTACAATTCACTTCATATATGTGAGCTACCCCAGTTTAATTTTATATTAATTCAAATTATCAATTCAATCACGTTTCAAATTGCCAGACTTCACCTGTGAGGAGCCCCCAGTACAGCAATGCACATTGTTAGCCGAAACAATTGCCCAGACGGATTGCGTAACAGCCCCAGCAGCAGGTTTTTGGGAAACACAGTATGCAGATTGTCACCACTGAATGAACATAAGTCAGAGCAGTGAAAAGTTCGTGAATTAAAACTAGTGGCCTCGGGCGTAAGATAGGCCTAGAGTAAATGGGCATATCTATTAAAAACTCTTGTGTGCTCAACTTTAGCGTACAAACAGAAAAAGTTTGCCGCCCAGTCGACTAACAATATCGGCCACGCGTGGTCAAACTAAATTTATCTGTCCGGACAATTTTAAAAGTCGGCCGATCATAACAGTATGTTTAAATCAATAGTGTAAAATCAAAGTAAAGTAGTCTCAACCAGTAACTAAGTGCGGTTTCCGAAATCAGTGGAACATTATTTTTTATCAAGAAGGGAATAGTGTGTGTGACGCGCCATGCAGTCAGCGGGGACGCTACGGTAAACTGTAAAATGTATCTAAATCAAAATTGATCACATATAAAAAGGGGACAAAGTAATCATATAAAAGGGGGTTTTTTGTGTGAATGAGTGAATGGGCAATATGGGTCGCTTTATTATGGTCATAAATATATATTAGTATAAGTTACAATGGTAAACTGAAATTTTATGTTACATTTTTTTTTTAAAGAAAGAAAGAGTTGCAATAATATGTGAATTACAGTAGAAGGAGAAGTGAATGGTGTATTTAAAAGAAAGTAAAAAATGCAATTAAATTAGATTTGTTTCGATTGAAAAGCGAGTTGAGTACGTTATTCAGATAACCTGAAGGTCATATTTGTATTTCGCAGTTTCGTGCAACGGACCTTGGCGTAAGAGGTAAGATATAAAATTAATAAACATTTTAATAATTAAATGTAATAAAATGAAATAATACAATTGGCGCCCGAACAGGGACTCGATTTGTAAAATAATTATAAATCGGCACCTAAAAGCGAATACAAGTATGGTTGAAGGTTGAATAATGATACGGAAAAAATGACGTAAAGTACGCAAGACAATGAGGTAAGATTAGAGTAAACATAAGATGTTGTAGAAATAAGTAAGTCTAAGAGCAGTATATGTAAATTAAGAAAAGTAGTAAATTGACAATATAAAAATGGCAGACAATAATGAAGTCAGCTTGTCTGACAGTCAAACAGAGAGTCAAATAAATACTGACTCAGGTATTCAAACAGAGTCACTATCAATAGATGACCGTAATGTAGAAAAATCTGTAATTAGTACGCCGGGAGCGATTTCTACTCCCATAATAATTAAAACAAGAGAAAAAGAGTTGTCAATAAATGATATATTTAACCTGATACAAACCATGTCTGAAAACATGGTAAAAAATAGTCATTTCAATAACAAATTTGATGAACAGAAAAACTAAATGCAAGAATTTAAAAGTAGTGTCAATGAGAAATTAGATGTACAGAATGACAAATTTAACGAATTAAATAATCGTTTTGATGAAATTAAGACCGAAATTAAAAGTGAATTCAATTGTAAATTTGATGTACTTAAATTTGACATTGATGAGGTAAAAATGAAATGCGAAAATAGTTGTAACGAATTGAAACAAGATATTGAGAGAATAGTAGAGTCAGTGGGAGAACAGAGTAAAAGTAAAAATAATAATGATAATAAAAAATTTACAAACGATGACAATTATGTCGAAAATGAGAATATAATTAAAAATGTGGTAGTAAAGAGTAAGATAACAAATGTTAACAATGATATTGAAAGTGGTAATGTGATTGAAAGGGTGGTATCAGAAAGTGATACGTTGAAAGTAGATAGTGAAATAGTGAGTGAGAGAGAGAGCGTTATATGTTGTAACGAGGTAGTAATTAGTGTTGATGAATTAGAAAAAGAATGGAAAGAAAGAGTAACTGAATGTGTAGGGCAGAGGGTAAATTTTCCCCTTAATTGTGATGAACCAAGGTGTTCAAAAATGTTATTATTGGAGGGCAAGAGACCCTATTTAATGGAAGATTTGAGTTATATCCCTTTTTTGTATAAATTAGTACCCTCTGTGTGGAATGATGTTGAAAGTATGATATGGTGTTATGATGAGAGAGATTTAGATGGAGAGTTGTGTGTTGATAAAGAGATAGAATTATATAAACTAATGAGAGATTATAATGAGTTGAAAGAGATGTTAAATGATATGAAATACTTACCTGTTAAAATAGAGAATGATGATACATGTTTAAATAATAATAATTTACTTTATGATGAAAAAATAACTGATTTGATAATGAATATAACTACTAATGGAGACTTAACCGATGTACTTAACGTTGACTTGTTTTATGATTATTTTGGTAAAATGAATGAATTTGGTTTTTATGGTGACGACACACAAAACAGTAATTTGTGTGTTAATGAAATTGAACAATGCTATATAAAACAAAGACTTATCTATGACGATGGAGGATAGGCTATAAAACGATAAAGGACAGTTATAAATATTTTGTTTTATGGTTTTGACCTGGCAGATTTGGACAATGAAGTGTGGAAAAACGGAACAGTGAATAACAAAAGTTTGTAAATAATTGTAGTAAATTTGTTTGTGTGCATTGTAGAATGTTAAGCTAACAAGTGTGTGTAGAGGGTTGTAATAATAATATTAATATTTTGGCAATTTAAATAAATAAACAGAATTAATTTTGAAAGACAGTAATTGGCGAATTGTAATTGTTTTGATAGCAACTTGTAAGTTCAATAATTAATTTAATTAAAATAATTTGAAATGTTTAAATAGTTTGATCGACTTAAATGTTATACGGTTGAAGTTTTCTAATGGATTTAAATTGTTTTATGAGATTTGATATTAATAAATAAATGTTAAATTGTTTGTATGAAATAACATTGTTGTTAAATGTTTCAGAGGTTACGTGGAGATATTGGTGTGTGTATGTGGTGTGTATTTTGTGTTCAGGTCAATAGGTGGATAATGTACTGTAAGTATAAAGTTCATAATACCAATCAGATAGAATAAAATGCTTACAGGCATGAAAAGAGTTTAATCCAATAATATAAATGAATTGTGATAATGGTGTTAAATAGAAATTGTAATTAAAAAAGAAATAATAATTGAAAGGTGAATTAAAATTATATTTGGTTGGAACTGTAAGAAATAGACATTGATAAATATGTTATCTAAAATATTTATAAAAATTGAAAAGTGAAGTACAGGTGTTAGTATGATATTGTAACGTGTCAAAATTTGGGTAATTTTGACACAAGCTTGGGCGAACAATTTGTTAGATCAACCAGAATGTTTAGACTATGTGAGTGTTGAGACAGAGTGTTTATAACACCAGTCTGGCAGACTATTGTTGATGTAAACAGGTATGTTGTATGTTTTGACTAATGTCTACAGCCAAGTGTTGAAGCTGCTAACTGTTGCAGTTTGATGAATCAAGTCCAAGAGCAGATTTTATTATGAAACAAAAGAAACATCTGATGTGATGGAATGTAGGTAATATTTTTGTCAGACCATTTTGAAAAATAATTAATTTTGAAATTGTTAATTAAAACAATATGAGTTGAATTTAATGAAAGGTAATTAAATAAATTAAAAAGATAATTTTTGATAATGATTTCGAATCTATTGTGATCTGAATTTTGATTGTAATGGTAAAATAAATAATTGACAAAAAACATAATGATTAAAATATGCATTTAAAATTGAAAATTGAAGGAAATGTTTGAGCTGAAACGGTGTTTGGAAAATAAGATGTGTATACTACTATTCAAGTAACCTTTTATAAATGTCAGCCTAGTTTTTTGATGTTGAACTGTAGATTCTCCACCTAAGTGCGGCCATGGCCTCACCGGACCATGACCATGAAAGTAGTTAATTGTGGCAAATCATGAATTTTACTTGATATAACCGGCTTGTGGTTTGTTTTATTTTGCAAACCCGGTGGTTTGTTAGATTTAGTAGGGGGGTTATTTTTTGGGGGAATCTACCTAATTTTGGAACAGGTCTATTTTCACCCAGACAGGGGTGGTAGTCCATTAGGGGTGTATAAATAAAAACTAGTAGGTGTAATACCGAATTTTATTGTAACGCCGAAGCAAGGATGGGGGTAGAATAAAAGAAAAAATGTCCACCCTTTCCGCATCAGTCCTTGTGAAAGCAACTAGACGCTACGGTCTAAGGGGGGTAATAGTGAGTGTGGATGGGCGGTGACCCAGTTACAGGTCACGAGGGAGATATGGTTTACGGCTAGGATGAGGCTGGAAAAGGCCAAGAAGCCTAGTGCTGAACACATGAATATGTAACGGGTATCAGGGGTTAAGGGATTAAAAGGGGGGTAGAGAAAAAAAAATGTTTTTGGTGCCTGCCATCAAATTGATGTTTGTATTAATTCTGATTGTATTATTGTTTATGCGTATTAATAGCGTTATTGAAGTATATTGTTTAGGATATAGGTATAATCAAATGTTAAGATAAGGCAGTTCATGTTTTAATTAAATATTCAATTTATTTGTTTTTTTTTTCAGTAATAATAACAAAGAGATTTAATCCATTTAGATAAGAGATTTTGTTTTGTTTTGATACGATCTGATTTTGAACTTAAATTTTAAAGGATGAGTTTGTTTAGAAAATATTATAGGTGTATGTATGCGCCCAGTATTTGCCAAAGGCGACCCAGTTTGCATGTAAGGGGGAACATATCGGTTGAGGATCTGGCATGATATAAGCCAGGGATTTGGATTTTTTGGGGAAACATGTTAGAAGGTGAGGCGCGCTGTGGTGCGTGTCTGTTCGATTTTTTGGTGTCGGGATCTCACACAGAGAAGTCCAGTGATCTCGTTCAGATGCGTCCATAGTCACCGAGCCAGGGGGGTTGTTTACCCATGAGGTATAAGAACAATGGGGGTTGTTGGCACCATATCCTCACCGGTCCTCTTAGGGGTTTAGCAATGAGATTTCTTCTGTTTCGACAGAAGATTTCTCATTGGGGTGGTATTGTAATGGGGCGAATTAGGAGGTTTTTTATTTTTTATTAATTTTGGCTCTGATCTAAGTAAAATTGTACAATTCACTTCATATATGTGAGCTACCCCAGTTTAATTTTATATTAATTCAAATTATCAATTCAATCACGTTTCAAATTGCCAGACTTCACCTGTGAGGAGCCCCCAGTACAGCAATGCACATTGTTAGCCGAAACAATTGCCCAGACGGATTGCGTAACAGCCCCAGCAGCAGGCTTTTGGGAAACACAGTATGCAGATTGTCACCACTGAATGAACATAAGTCAGAGCAGTGAAAAGTTCGTGAATTAAAACTAGTGGCCTCGGGCGTAAGATAGGCCTAGAGTAAATGGGCCTATCTATTAAAAACTCTTGTGTGCTCAACTTTAGCGTACAAACAGAAAAAGTTTGCCGCCCAGTCGACTAACAATATCGGCCACGCGTGGTCAAACTAAATTTATCTGTCCGGACAATTTTAAAAGTCGGCCGATCATAACAGTATGCATAAATCAATAGTGTAAAATCAAAGTAAAGTAGTCTCAACCAGTAACTAAGTGCGGTTTCCGAAATCAGTGGAACAATATTTTTTATCAAGAAGGGAATAGTGTGTGTGACGCGCCATGCAGTCAGCGGGGACGCTACGGTAAACTGTAAAATGTATCTAAATCAAAATTGATCACATAAAAAGGGGACAAAGTAATCATATAAAAGGGGGTTTTTTGTGTGAATGAGTGAATGGGCAATATGGGTCGCTTTATTATGGTCATAAATATATATTAGTATAAGTTACAATGGTAAACTGAAATTTTATGTTACATTTTTTTTTTAAAGAAAGAAAGAGTTGCAATAATATGTGAATTACAGTAGAAGGAGGAGTGAATGGTGTATTTAAAAGAAAGTAAAAAATGCAATTAAATTAGATTTGTTTCGATTGAAAAGCGAGTTGAGTACGTTATTCAGATAACCTGAAGGTCATATTTGTATTTCGCAGTTTCGTGCAACGGACCTTGGCGTAAGAGGTAAGATATAAAATTAATAAACATTTTAATAATTAAATGTAATAAAATGAAATAATACAATACGTAATTTGTAAGTTTACACGCTTGACATAAGTAGGATTGTATGTATTGTTGTTTTTGTGTGTAAATTTGTTTTTTAAAAAAACTTATGGTTTTTACAGATCTAGCTGAGGCCTATAGTACTTGTAGAAAAAGAAAAACAGTTTTTGGAAGTTTCATGGGTGTCACTTGTAACGATTTTAATTTAAATACACAAAAAGACTACTTATCCCGATTCTGACAAACTTACTTCGTCTTACCTTATTATAAAAACCAGAAGATCCCAAACTCTTAAGGTCACCACGATATTTTGAGGTTCAATATCGAAACCATAACACTCTTCCCATACTAAAATAATTTAGATAATAATTTATTCCCCTTAATTCAAAATTCACAGATTCGTTTAGGCGAGGTTTGTGGCACAGAAAATAGATTTTGGTAATTAGGCGTAATAACTACACTTAACACAGGTTTATAATAATAATAAATCTTATTTATTTTAATCAAAAGTTAAATTCTTTCTGTTTTTCTTACTTTCTTTTTATGTGATATTATAAACAATTGTAAAACATAAAATTCCATAAGCAAATTTTTATATACAAATCAGTACTCTCTCTTTTACTTTTTCTTTCTCCCCTTTTTCTCTCACTCACTCTCTTTACATATGTTTTTAACCCCCGTTTATTGAGCTTATTATTAGCAATGTTTACTATATAAACTTTTGGCCAAAAACTTGTTTTTGCACTGTACTTATCTGCACGAGGTTCCAGGTATTGTGCACTATGTCGGTCAAGCCTTCTTCACAAAACAACCACAAACTCATTTTATAAAACTGTTACTACTGTTGTAAAACTGTTTACTGTTGCATTACATTGCAATACACTCCTTGGTAGGCCTACTTTAACATTTTCGGCCTACCATAAACTCGCCCGAGGCTACGGTTAAATTATGTCTGTTCTGTCTGATGAGGTGTGCTGAATTGCCGCATTATTAAAAATGTTTTTAATACTTCATTACCTTTATTACACTTAACTTTGGGGCAGGCCTACTGTACTTGCACGCGTAGGCCTCCTGACACTATTACAATGCGACCGTACTGTTTGATGGTGAACTGGCGACTGGGGCGATCTGAGCATTACCACGCCCGACTTCCATTGCATTTTTGGCTTTGGAAACTAGGTTCAACCGGATGTCCCGTCGTCTCCTGCCTTCAAGCATCGAAGATTCTAGAAGTTTCTCGGCCCCGGAAGTTTGTTGTAACATCGAAAACATGTGGAGCTCTCATGATCCAAGAGTGATGTGATGGTAATTAAGCAAATACCTCACCTTATATGGTAAGGTCTGTTTGACTTGGGACATGAGTCACCTACTTGGTTATAACTTCCAATACGTCTCTAACAATGGATTTCATAAAATTATTATATAAAATGGTTATGCCCTTTTTGTCCCGTTACACACTGAATAGGCAGGTGGTAACTTATTATACTTTTGTTTTAATTGTTTCTATAATTTATAGCACTATAAACATTTCCTTTTCATATTTTTATGTATTGAATGTAATTTAATAATACATTTATAAAAATAAAAACTCCTTTACAAACAAGTGTTTGTAGTCTTGTGATAATAGCAAGTAGAGGAGTGTCACTCATAGCTATCATTAATAAGAAAATTTTAAACAGTATGTATATGCACTTACACAATGTATATTTTTTTGTCGAGAATGCTAACAAATATATACAGTGGAACACGTTTAACATGAAAACTGTTAACACGAAATGTGTCTCAGGTCCCGATCGCTGTATGTATTTTTCAGTTACAGTTTGTACGGTTAACACGAAGGTTTAACCTATGAAATATCACAACATGAAATTATTGGTGGCTTTTCGTTAGCTGCATAATAAATAAATCCATACATGCACGCCCTGAAATGTGTTTACAATGTCCCAATGTAAAGGAATCTGTGCTATGTGTATGTGTAAAGAATAAACAGCTGGTTGGTATGTTATGTCTTTATACCTGCTGTTGCATACAGTACAGTACCAAGTTGTTTACCTCCATACCAAATGTGTTGTTCATTGTCCCCAAATACACTGCCTCACTGTCATTCCGTTACATTACAGGGTGCAGTTTGTTGCGAAGTTAGTGAGTTCAGTTCACTTACAGCATTCAGTGGTGGTGTTCACAGTATGGTACGGATAACGTTTTTGTGAAAAAATTTACTCAGCTGTAAGATTTACAGTAGCTGTTTATGCCTTTATTTTTAGTCTTTTACAGTCTTCAGTACGGTATTAAATGACGTTTGGCCTATGTGTACATACAGGTGCTAAGTGAGGTCATGATTCTGTAAATTTCGTTTTTGCAGTTTCAAAGTGTAAAAAATGGAGAAGAAAGTGCGTAAACGAAATTCCATATCATTATAAATGAAAATTGAACTCCTTCAAGCTGTTAACGAGGGTATTCTATCTAAAACAGAGATCTGTAAAAAATTTGGTATACCAAACTCTACATTATCTACCATAATAAAAAACAGAGATAAAATTTTCGAGCTGTATTTTCGAGAGATAAAAACAGAGCTGTATGAGTCGAGCAAGTTTGAACCAGATAGAAAACGTTTCCATAAGGCTAACCATGAAATCTTGGAAGCTGCTCCTCTTGTCTGGTTTAACCAAGCGAGATCACAAGATGCTCCTATTTCTGGACCACTGCTAATGGAGAAAGCAAATGTTTTTGCTGAACAGATGACCTTGGATTTCACTGCAAGTAGTGGCTACCTAGAAAGATTCAAAAAACGAAATGGTATAATGTATAAAAACATCTGTGGCGAGTCAAGAGAGGTATCACAAGAAATGACATCATCTTGGTTGCAATCTACGCTACCTGCAACTTTAAAAGACTACCCAAGAAAAGATATTTTCAATGGTGATGAAACAGGACTATTTTTCCGTTGGATGCCTGATAAAACACATTCATTTAAAGGTGAACTATGCTGTGGCGGTAAAAAGTCCAAAGAGAGAGTGACAGTGATGGTAGGTTGCAATGCTGTTGGGTCAGAAAAACTTCCGGTACTTCTTGTAGGTAAAAGTTTAAAGCCTCGCTGTTTTAAACATGTTAAAAAGTTACCAGTAGAATATTACTACAGATAACAAACGAGCGTTTATGACGTCTACAATATTTACCAAATGGGTAGTTTTGTTAGGAAAAACATTTCGCTTCTCAGAAGAAAAAAGTTGTGTTAATTGTTTATAACTGTCCTGCCCACTCGAGTGATGTAGTACTGACGGCAGTTAAACTTATTTTTCTACCACTGAAGACGACTAGTATCCTACAACCTTGCGATCAAGGTATTATTCAGAATTTAAAATTTCAGTATAGAAAATTACTTCTGCGGAAATACTTGGCCGCTATAGAGGCGAAAAACAATTTCTGTATAAATTTACTGGACGCTTGTAATTTGTTGCGAATAGCATGGAAAATCATAACACCTAAAACTATTGAAAATAGTTTCAGTCATGCTTGAATCAGTTTGAATTCAGAGATTAAATAAACCGAATGCGAAGAAAATGAAATTTGGCCTACCCTGTCTGAAATGTTTAATCACGTATCATCAGCATTAAATGTTTCAGTTTCTCTAAATGAGTACATGCCTGTCGACGAGAATGTAACTACGGCTCCCGTATTAACTGACAGTGATATCGTAGAAATAATGCAAGCTGAAAACTGTGAAAACGATGAGAGTGCCAACGAACTTGACACGGAAATTGATATGACAGGAGTTCCTACTACTACCAATATGCTTTCGTTGCTGAGACGTCGTGTTCGTCGATTTTTAGAAGCCAATTCGGAAGGTAAAATGTTTGAACATGTTGATAAACTAGAACAATTTATTGAAAATCAATGTGCAATAATAAATTAATACATTTATATAATAATATAAATACACCTCCCACTCACCTCAATCCGGTCCAAGGTTATGTCGCACGAACTGCAAAACACAAGTATGATTTCAAGGTTACATTAATAATGTATGCTACACTCATTTATATAATGGAATTCATTTTCTATTTTTATTTTATGCTCTTTTAAATGCCCCCTTTTTTTTCTCACCCCAAAATGTTATGATTTTTTCAAAATTTACGTTAAACAAAACATGGATTTCTACATTCTACACTTATCCTAATAACTATTTAAATGAAAACAACCCAGTCTGCTCACACTCAACACTCATACAATTTTACCTCCCATTAATTTACTTTAGGCCTTTTTTTAAAAATTAATTTCGATTAAATACTGTTACTTGTTGTAGCGGAGTCCTCGTCGACCACGTGGCGCGTCCTATAATGTTTTACACTTGATAGTCCTGAAGCGTGTTCTTTCCCTTTTATAAAAACATTCACATGTTTAACTGGATTAAATTGAAGTTCCACACTGTTTACATATTTTTAGATACTGGATCGATCGGCCGACCTTAAAATTGCTCGAGCAGAAAAGTAAAAGGACCATGCATGGCCTATATTTGTCGTCGACTGGGAAGAGCGTTAACAACGTGCCTCCCTACCACGGTTGTTCAAAACGGGAAACCACAGCCTGCTTATGACCAAACGTTCATCGCTGCACATGGAACGCGGGCTATCAATGCTCCCAAGATGATGACGATATCTCACTGCCACGGGTCACGAGTCTTTTGGGCCGGGTCTTACCTAGACTTCCGCCAGCATCAAGCACGTGGTGATAGAAATTTCTACAGCTTCGACATCTTCCTAGCATCCCTTCTGCGCGCATGCTGTTGTTCACGCGTTTGAGTGCGTAACACAACGCTGAAATTCTGGGAATAATATTGCGTTCTATTGTCACACCTCGCTCACACAGCCAATGTTACTGCGTTCGTTGTTTGACTAAAACCGTTCTTCAGCTGGGACTTTCTGCGTTGATCACATATATATTTAATAAAATTGAATAAAAGAAAATACCCCTTTCTCGCCCCGTTACAAGACCCCCCCCCAATGAGAGGTCTTCTGTCGAAACAGAAGAACTTTCATTGCTAAACCCCTAAGAGGATCGGTGAGGATATGGTGCCAACAACCCCCATTAATTCTTAACTCATCATGGGTAAACTACCCCCCTAGTTCGGCGACTATGGCTGCACCTGAACGAGATTACTGGACTTCTCTGTTCGAGATCCCAACACCATAAACTCGGACAGATACTCACCATAGTACACCTAACCTTCTATCATTCCACCGCAAAATCAAAACCCTGGCTTTATACCATACCAGATCCTCAACCGATATGTTCCTCGTACGTGCATACTGGGTTGCCTTTAGCAAGTACTGGGTGCGTACATATACTCATTATTTCTGCATATAACATTTCTACACTACTTTGTTGTTTTAAAATTTATAAAAACATATCATACTTGAACTTTAATTATTGCTCTTAGTATTTCATTGATTAGACGTTCCAATTTCAAATCAAAGTAATTAAGCAAATCCCCTTAAATCATTTAAATTCTGTTAATTCAAAGAAAACAATCTAATTCCAATATCAAAATGTTATATTACCATTAATTTCTTCAAAATACCAAAATCTTTTATATGAATCTACCATTCTCCTTCACTAACTACTCACAATCATAAAAAACAAATAAACTGAACATCTTATTAAAACATAAATTCACTTATTCTAATATTTGTTTACAACACATATAATATGAATAACATTAAATCAGTTAGCACACTAACAATACATACAATCCACAAAATATTCTGAACATCAAAACACCATCTATATGGCAGGCATAAAAATAATTTTTTTTTCCAAAATTATTTCTTTTACCATTATTAAGAAAATAATAAAATTATTTAATTTACTTAAGTAACACAATTGCGTAAATTAATTACTAGAAACTGGTTCTGTCTCTAGCATCAACCATGAGCTGATCTCTCTGGATCAAGTGAATGACCTTGACATATATACTGTACACTACACAAAGCTACACCATAAAATACATGAAACATGTTTAAAATTTTTTACCTTCAAACATAATACATCATAATAAAATAGAACATTCAAAATTAGCATTGTCGTTATTACCTTACAATAAACAATAAAATTCACATTTAAATTGACCAAAATTTACACACTTTACAGCTTTATTTTATTTTTCAAATTCTATTAAATTCACTTACTTGTTTCAATTATTAGTACATTTTAACTATGAGTCTCTCTTTAACATTTTCATTCTCAATTAGTTTGGGTGACTTAATTATTCATAATAATTCAACTTATGAATGGGTAATTAACTACAACCTCAACCCCTTCTGACTCTAACAATCACTAACAGATTTTATCTAGTATGACACCCGTCTCTCAATACATTTATCTCCACTAACTTACTACTCTAACTCCCATTTACTCATTCTACCCTTATAACAAATATTACCAAATACCCTCTACCCTCTTTGTACTTGGGATGTGTGTTTCCTCCCTATGCTCATTCCCTCATTTGGTTCCTGGTCTCCCCCTAGGTAACCCCTCTGGCGCACATATGGTTCACCTCCCGTCACAACACTTTTCGTTGACAACTCCTTATCGCACCACCCCCTTTAAAATTTCCCCCATCATCTAACTACTCTTTAATCCCATCACTTTCATCTACAAAATATCCCCATCTCTTTACTACCTAAATATATCACTCTCATTACTCTACATATATTCCCCATTGCTACTGTGTCCCTACTAATACTCAATTTCTGTCTTATTTTTATTCCCAAGAATCTTATTCTTTCTAACACCCATTTGAAACTACCTTTGATTGACTCACATGCCCTACTTAAACAATTACTATCACCCAAATTCTATCTTTTACAACCCATTGAAAATTCATAACTATCTACAATAGCTTTCATCATTTAATTTAAAATCTCTTCAACCCATTGAACCTTTTAAACACATTGAAAATATTATATTCAAACATTTCATTACATTAACAAAATCTGCAAATCACTTATACGTGACATACTACATTTATAACCCAGCAGTTAGCTGATGCTTCACTGTCATGTGAATGACCTTTCTCTAAATACGTTTCAAACCATTATACCGTGTGAAATACATCATATGTTTACAGTCCTTATATTCTAACATAATACAATAATAACACAATAAGACATAATAAACCACACATGATAAACATCCTCTTCACTTGAAATAGTCTTTTCAAAATAAGTAAAGTCCTTTATAAAATTATTATACAGAGCATGACACATTTAAATCACTTACTTCTAAACTACTATCTATTCCAATATTATTTCTTGAATCAACATAAAATCATTATAATTGACCCTATCACTTAAAATTGTTTGCTCTCATGCGTTAAATGCATCACTAATCATTGAGTCATAGTTATAGCAACAGTTACTGAACAGCTCTCTGGGTTGTCAACCCCCAACTCTCTCTATAGAGTCGTATAAATTGACCGCCCGCTGTTTACAGAGGTCGTCACCTTCTCACTGAATTTTCAGCTACCCTCCTACTTCATCAATTACTTAAAGTCCCCCCTTTATACCCAGTTACAATTAGGTAACCACCCGCCGGATAGACCGGATCGAGCGTTTGCCTGGTTGCATAAACACTTTATCGTTTATGCCCCTGGCTTGTAACGGCCAGCTCCTTTTCCGCACACACTATTGTTTCCTCGTGTTGGACTGTGGTGTCCATTTGCTTCCCCAAGAACTGAAGTTTCTCCCCAAGAAAGCGGGTGCATAGCACCTTATCTATGCACCTTGAGTATAAAATATTTTGTGTCACTTACCTTGTGGGTCCCCCTCCCCGTTCAATGATGTAGTGAAATTTCTACTTCATACCAATTTTGGTGGAGCCGGACCATCGTCGTTTCACCACCCGAAGGAAGTTCCGCCAACCATGGTCCGCCTCCAAGTGCCGAAACCCACGGCCAGGACTGGTAAGGTCGTGACCGCCCGAAAATGGGGGGAGAGTCCCTTCTGAAAACATAAAGTAACATATTAACATTCAAATTTTTTACCATGACTAATATAATTTCAAATTTGTAGCATTCTGCGTGCCCACTATCTCTTGTGTTGTTTGATTGCGTAGTACATAGGCATTATTCATCTTTATTTCTACTATCTCGTAGGGTCCTTCATATAATAGGAAAAACTTCTTTATTTCTTTCTCTTGTGCACTAGACAGATCAAGGTCTCCTTACCAACACTAACTGCCCTACCTCGTATTTGACCCACTTACCTTTTTCATCGTGTCTTCGCTTTCGCTGCTCCCCTTTAGTGAGTAGACTCTCGTTTGCTAGCTGGATCTTTACATTTCTGTCGATGTTCCTTTCTTCCGGTGGATATTCGAAAAGTTGTTCTAGTATTCTAGGTGGCCTGGTTCCTTTTATTAGTTCGTATAGTGTATACCCTGTCGAATCGTGGGTAGTACTATTTAACCAATCTTCCACTTTCTTTACGTATAAAGGCCATTCCATGTGTTTAGCGTGACAATACGCCCTGAATGTCCTGCCAATTTCTCGCATCACTCGCTCTGCCTGATTCGACTGTGGATGGTAAACTGCCGTATGCTTGGGTATGATGCCTTCCCAGCCAAGAGTCTGTCTCCACTTACCGCTGATGAACTGGGGTCCATGATCGGATAAAATTATTTTCGGCTTACCTACGTTTATCATGTAATCCTTGGTGATCTTTTCACTTAGCACCCGGCTTGTAGCTCTCTTCACGCTGTACAACCTAACAAATTTAGAAAAAGTGTCCAAAACAACAAAAACATACACTACTCCACCTCTACCCTTGGGCGATGGCCCATACAAATCTGCGGCAACTAAATCAAGTGGTCTTTCAACTTTAATATAATACATCTCCCCTTCAACCCTATAGTTCACTACTTTAGACTTCTGATACAAATCGCATACTCTTAACACTCTTCTCACTCGCCTCTCCATATTCTTAAAAACACAAGACTCTTTTAACACATTTGTACATTTTCTCACCCCAAAATGCCCATATCTTACATGGCAATCCCAAATAATTTTATCGACTAACTCGTCAGGTATCATTAACCTCCAATCACGTTCACCCCCTTCTACTTTCTTAAACAGAATTCCCTGATATATTTGGAAATGTGTATTATATTCCGACCCATTTATGTCTGCTAAACTAGCGATTATTTTACTCAATTTATTTTCTGATCTCTGCATGTTTTTAATCTCCCTTAATTCCTCCCCAAAAATTCTATCTTCCCTTTGTTAATTGAAAAATTTCTATTTCCTTCAGATCCCTCCCTGTTTTGTTATCTATTACATCTACCCTGGAAAGAGTGTCTGGTACTTTGTTATCTGTCCCGTTTATGTATTCCCATGAAAAGTGATATTCTTGTAACGCTAGCACACGCCTGGTTAATCTGCTATGAGTTAATTTGCACGTGTTCAAAAATGATAAGGCCTTATGATCTGTCCTAATGATGGTCTGGTTCCCTAGTAGGTATGTGCGAAAGTTCTTTACTGCGTATACGATACTCAGCAACTCCTTCTCCGTTGTCGTGTAGTTCCTTTCCGCTGCTAATAAAGCCCAGCTGGCAAAAGCTATGGTCTGGTGTTCCTTATCCTCACCCTCCTGGTAGAGTTCTGCGCCGAGGGAGAGTTGCTGGCATCCGTCTGTAAATAAAATTTTTTCTGAAAGTCGGGATGATTCATCATTATCATATCTATAAACTTCTGTTTGATTTCATTAAAAGCAACTCTTTCCTCCTCGCCCCATCTCCATTGTTTATTCTTTTGTAACACCGCACTTAGTTTAGAAGTTTAGAAGTTACCTGCACATAATTTCTCTGAAACTTTTGATAAAAGTTGCATAACCCCAAAAAGCTTTGTAGCTGCTTAATATGTTTAGGTTCTGGATAACGTATAATAGCTTCTACTTTATCTGGGTTGGCTAAAATACCCTCTGGAGTAATAATAAAACCTAAAAAATGTATTTCAGTTTGTAGAAACTTTGACTTCTCCCAATTAACTGTTAATCCCCCATTTTGCAATTTATTTAATACGTATTCTATATGTTCTAAATGTTCAGAGAATGTCCTTGATGCTATTAATATGTCGTCAACGTATACAGTCAAAACATCTAAGTCCTTAGGTTGTAATATCATATCTAAACATTTTATAAAACTGGCTACACTATTGTTTAATCCGAATGGTAAACGCTTAAACTGATAGTTCTTACCATTGAAGAGAAATGCAGTATATTTCCGCCTCTCTGGCGCTAATGGAACTTGCCAGTACCCTGCTGTCAAATCTAAAGATGTCATATATTTGACTCCGCTAAATTTCTGGAAAATTTCATTCATAGGTTCCGGTGACTCCCGGTCAGGTATTATAATTTGGTTAATTTTCCTAGCGTCTAAGCACAACCTTACCTTTCCATCCTTTCTTATGACCACTACTGATGGATTCGAGTATGGCGATATTGATCTCTCAATAATGTCTCCTTCCATCATCCTGTCCAATTCCTCTTGTACTGCTCTCCTTTTTGAAAATGGCACTGGATAACTCCTCTGCATGTAGAGTGTGTGTTCTCGAACCTTCAACTCGCATACATAGTCCCTGGCTTTTCCAGGCAGCTCAGCAAACACATCTCTAAAACGCTCCACAGCTGCCCACAACTCCTGTCGTTGGGGACTCCCTACCACTCCACCCTCATTAAAAAATTTATCCGCCCTAATTTCCCATACACTCTCATCACTCACATACATCTCTCTCTCATTTTCTACACTTTCACTCTCTTGACATATATTTACTCTTGTTTCTATATCTCCGTCGCCTACTCGTTTATGTATTAACTTTACTCCTGAAACTTTTACTCCATCTAATACCCTCTTAAAATGAACCCTGACTGGTTCACTCCCCTTATTAAATTCTACTATTTTCTTGTTAGAAGCTATTACTGCTTTATTTCTTTCCAAAAAATCTTTTTCCCAGAATTATATCTAAATTCAGTCCCTTAACTACTAAAAATGTATTCTCAAATTCTGTTTCACTAATGTATATATTTAATTGTACTTGTCTCGTAACCCTTTTGCTCTGTACCCCGGTTACCCCCACTACTGTTACACCCGCAACTGGTAATGATGGAATATGTTTATTCACCCCTCGTAACTCTACCATTACATTTTCTGAAATCACTGATATCTCACTTCCTGTATCTATTAATGTTTTAAAATTCTTACCTTCGATGTTGACGATTACCTCTGTCAACCCAGCTTTTGTCTCCATCATTTCTGCTTCGTCTTCCTCCAGCAACTCCTTCGCCATGACCTTGATAATGATATTACTTTGGTATTTACATTCTTCTTGGACACTGTCATCGTTGGACAATGGTATGGTCCTGAGTCCCATTGTCGGCCTCAGTTTTCCGTTGACGTACCTACCACGGCTTGGTTATATCCTCCTCTCCCTCTCGTCGCATGTCCACCTCCTCTGTCGTTACCTCCTCCTCGTTGTTGTTGATTATGGTGATTCGGGGCCACATTGCTCCGTTGGCTATCTTGTGCTTTGTTGCATCTGTAACATACTGTTCAGATAGCATAATTCTCGTATTCGCAATTCAGACATTTCCACATTCCGCCTCTAAAGTTAGGGTTATTACTTCCCCTCTATAAGAGTTTGGTGTTCCCCTATACTGATGATAATTTTTGTTATTAGGAGCCGCTGGTGGATTTGGACGCCTCCCTGCTTCGCGTTCCCCAATGTTTTGTAATACATCCAACATATTTTCCAGTTCATTTATATCTACTATCTCTCTCGTCATTAAAGTAACCTGTACTTCTCTGGACAGGTGTTTACCAATATGTCTAACGAATGACCGGAACGGCAACGGCGGTTCTAGGTACTTTGCTTCATTAAATATTTTCATTATGTATATGGTTAGGTGGTTGTTTATTCTCCGAAATTCCCAGTTCCCATGATTTTACTACGTAAAATTTCCTGATCTTCTTCGGACCAATATTTATTCCTAAACGCTACTTCGAACTTTTCATAACTACTCCACTCTGTATTATGTACCTCTGCCCATATTTCAGAACTGCCCTTAAAACACTTTAAAATTTTTAACAATTTAATCTCCCAACTACTACTATTAAATCGGTTAAATTCCCTTACCCTACTCAGAAATTGCATCGGGTGTACTCTACGGTTGTCACAATTAAATTGTTCAAGTTCTATATCATCTTTTGCTTCGCGAGTATGCAATACTCGCTCCGCAACACTATTTAAATTCTGGCTTATGGCCACATGTAATTCATCTTTAATTTCTATGATGTCTTGTTCAATTACTTTTAATTTATTATCATTTTTGATTTCATATTGAAGGTTATGTTTACTCATAGCCCCCATACTCTCTTGCATAGATTGTTTACACACGTTTTCTACCTCCATTATTTTAATTCCTATGTCGTTATTATGTTCATTAATTTTATTTATACATTTACTTTCTATCTCTACATATTGCTCTTTGACTTGAGTTTTAATTCGGTCTGTCATCTGCTCATTTACATCATTTATTTTACTTTCAGTATTTTCTGTGATTTCACAAATTTGTTCATCGAATTTACAGTTTACTGACTCTAATATCTGCTCTCTAATACTATCACAACGTGTATTAATTTCATTCACTTGCTCATTAAACTTGAAATTCTGTTGTTTAATTTCATTTCTGATCTCATTAAATTTATCATTAAAATTATTCTTTTGTTCATCAAATTTGGTATTAAAATTACTATTTTGAATGTCAAATTTGGCGTCAAAACTACTTTGTTGCTCTAAAATTAATTGCAACATATTCATTACTTTCTCATTACTATCTACTGTTTGTTTATTTTGGATAGGTGTCGATTGATGTTCAATGTTTTTCATTATTTTCGACTCTGTTAACTGACATTCTATATTACTGTCAGTGAAGCTGACTTCATCATTACTTTTGTTATTCTCCCTACTTAATTTTGGGGTTATTTGAATCCCCGAGTCATCTGAAACATTTACTTTACTTGTAATATTAAATTCACTTGTCTTACTGTCTTGACCCACATCTGGAGTCGAATATGCTTCAAGACTATTCATAATAGCTCATTCAAGATTGGTAATTTCATTTATCTCGTTTTCGTTATTATTACCTGCCATTTTTAAATTTTTTAATTAATTAATTAGAATTAATTTTAAATTAACTTATACAAATTTACTTACATACAAAACAATGACATACTATTTTATACGTTGTACGTATTTTTTCTTAACCCTCAAATTGTAACGTGGCATTTTGGCCTACCTGGGGTAATAAGGAAATTTGTATTTTTTTTTTAATAAAGCCGATAATATTGTTTACTATGATTGGGACAAAATTAATAAACAAAAGGTAAATTCAGTTGTAGCGACGATAGAAACGGTGGCAGCACTGCTTAGGACATTAAATACAAAATTAAATCAAATAATTATTGAAGCGAACAGATTCAACAACCGACAAATTGTGCCAAGGTCAGCTAATGACACACACAACAGCGTCAACAAGTTATGTGACCGAACAACAGGCCATATTACGTCAGCGCCTTGCATAACAAGAATGTAGGAGTGTCGACGCCACTAGTTTCGTCAGACACTCACAGAACAAAGCAGTCGGACAATAACAGCTCAACACACCGGACGCAATCAGTCTGTGCGCCCGCCGGCTCGGCGTAGTTTTCATCGCGCCCGCATACAACAAAAATGTGAATTTTTCTATACATTTCAAAGTGCAAACCGTATTTGGTTAAATATTCATCAAAAGTAACTAATTAAAACATATTAACAGTTCGGCAGTAACACGTAAAAAATGTGACAGTGAAAACAGTAAAACAACGCATGCCATGTGGCGAAATTCAACACCATTATGCCAACGCAGCATAATCAAGGAAAGTAGACATTTCAACATTATACTATATAATACGTTTTTCATAAATTAAATTGAGCTCTTAAAATCTGGGGTTGGATACATGTGTGTGTGTGTATGAGTGAGTAAAATTAGATAAATTAAGAAAGTGCTGGTTGCGTAATTATTTAGATAGTAGCTAAATTCATTTGATTTCTTGTTTTTAGATAAGTTCATAATTAATTAAATAATGAATTGTTTTATCAATGGAGCCTCGTGGCCCAATACATTCAAAATATTATAAAAGAAACAAACTGAGATGGGAATAAAATAAAAAGGGTTCGTTAACCATAAATGTGTGTTGGTCATTTGCGTTCACCTGTTTCTCTCTGCTAATGAGTACACCTGACGAGACCCTGGAAATGCGCGAAAAGTAGTTAAACAATCAATATTTACACAGTAATAAATTTTAATTAGCTCGTAGAGCTTTAATGGCGCCCGTTAACATGGACTTTGTAAATTAGTTTAACAAAAAATTTACAAACGGGTCGAAAAATGGCAGAGGGAAATATGAACGCAGACTTAGGTAAAAGTAACATAGAAGAATCAATTTTAAATGTCACGCAAGATCATATGGTAACAACCAATGATTTTGTTGATGAAAGCGTTGAAACAAATGTAGACGAAACTGTAGTAGCGGGGGGTAGTAAAGACAAGGGGGTAAATATATTTAACCAATTAGCATTGATGATGGAGATGATGTCAGAAATGAAAACTGAGATGAAATCAGAAAACTATAATCTGAAAACGAGTTTGAATGAATTTAAGATTGAAATAAAATCAGAAATTAATAAGTTGAACACATGTTTAATTGAAGTTAAAAATGAGATCAAATCAGAAATAAATATCGTAAATATGAGTTTGAATGAATTTAAGAATGAAATAAAATCAGAAATAATTGCTCGTAACATAGAGTTGAAAACAGAAATAAACAAACAAGACCAAAAATTAAGAGAAATAGACAATAAGTTAGAAGAACAGAATAAGACTATAAATGATGAATTCAGAAGTAACTGTGAACCAGTTGATGCAATTCAAATTAATGTAACTAGTTTAAAAAATAAACAAGCAGAACATGAGCGTGAAATAGTTAAAAGTCAGAGAAGACTTGAATGTAACCATTAATCAGAAATTAACTAATGTGAGTGAGAGAGATTCAGATAGAGAGTTGTGTGCAGAGAAAGAAATAGAATTATATAAGTTAAAGAGAAATTATTATGAGTCAGAGAGAAAGTGGAAAGAGAGAGTAGAGTATGTGGGGCAGAGGGTGAATTTTCCTATTAATTTTTCTGAACCAAGGTGTTCACAAGTGTTGATACAAGTGTTGTTT
The DNA here is from genome assembly GCA_034769895.1 of Magicicada septendecula. Classification (NCBI taxonomy): domain Eukaryota; kingdom Metazoa; phylum Arthropoda; class Insecta; order Hemiptera; family Cicadidae; genus Magicicada; species Magicicada septendecula. The sequence goes on along the minus strand of CM068372.1, from coordinate 73,624,324 downwards.
AAGAAGGGAAAGAGTCCTGTATTGATAGATGAACTGAGTCATTTATTGATGTTGTATAATGTTGTACCCTCTGTCTATAATAATTGTGAGAGTGTGATGTGGTGTTTGAAGAGAGAGAATTGTGTATTGAGAGAGAAATAGAATTGTATAAGTTAAAAAGAAATTATGATGAATTGAGAAAATTAATAGAAGTGGTGAAGATGAACCATATAGAATGCTTACCTGTCGAAAGAGAGATAGAGAATTATTTCGAGAATATTTTTATACACGATAATGACTTACATGACATGATAGTAGAGGAATATAAAGATGTTAAAACAACTTACCTGACACTGACCAATAATACTGATGGAGACTGGACCTTAATAACTGATGTTGACAAGTTGTATGAAATATTAATAGGGAATAACATAATGAATGGAATAAAGGTAATGGATGATTATTATAATAATAATATTAACAAATTGACTGTGTATAACAAATACCTGTTACCTTACCTGTGCCTGTGTACCTTGCCTGTGTTGTACCTGTTACAAATACATTAGATATATATATGACGATGGAGGCTGAACTAAAATATCAGTGTATAGGCATTGTTAAATATTGTAAATTTTGGTAACGACCTTGATGATTTGGACATATGAAGTGTGAAACAATTGAACAGTTATTGACGAATAATTTGTAAATAATGTAGTGAATTCATTTGTGTATATATATTATTAATATTTTGCAGTTTACATAAATAATAAAAAATAATTATGAAGACAATAATTGATGCTTTGTAAATTTTGATAATAATTGAAATATGTTGTGTTTAATAATCAATTGAAGTGAATAATTTTAGATGGTTAAATATTGTGATTAAAGGTTATATGTTTGAATTTTATAATGAATTTAAATTGTTTGATGAGATTTCAATTTAAAAACAATTAATGACTAAATAAATCTTGAATAGTTTAGTTTGTGGAATAACATAAAGGTTAAAAATAAATGTTAATAATAATTTTGAAATTTTAAAGAAATTCTTCCTATTGTATGACGGTCCATATGAGGTTAGCCAAGTGAAAATGGAGAATGCTTATGTTTTAGTAGATTTGCAAACTCGAGAAATAAAAGGAACTTATAATGTGACCCAATTGAAAAAGTATTATCTAGCTGAGTGATGATGGATGTATTTGTAGATATTAAAGTTTTCATACATAAACAGACATTTTTATATTCTATTATTATAAATTATTATTTTTGTTTATACACAAGTTATGCATGTTATGTAAATGAACATCAAGGTAGGGAAAGTTAAGAAAGAAATGTATGAGGTTAAAACACCACCAAGACTAGAAATGTCATGTGATATAAATTGTTAATTTTAATTTAAAAAAAAAAAAAAAAATTGAGAAACGAATTAATAAGAGTAAAGTGAGATTAAAAGGTAATTTTCTGATTTTATATGCAAGTTTAATGATGTAAAGTGTGTAATTTTTAAATACAAATTGTTTATTTTAAGATAATAATAACAATGTGAATTATGAATGTACTATGTTTTCTTATGTTACGTTGTGTTTGTTAGTGTAAGACAATTTTATGAATTTAAATATTTTAAATGCAAGTTGGGGATGACAGAGATGTAGAATATGGTAATGGGAAATGTTTATTTAAATTCTGATGGGAATCAGGGCAATAGTTTTGAATTTTGGGATAAAAGTTAACAAGAGAAAGTAGATAGAATGAGATTATGGAATTTTAAAAAATGGATGTCATGTTGTGTTGTTAGGTATTCATATATATGTTAGAAGTAAGAATATAAAAAAAAAAACAAAAAACAAAACCAGTGCTTCTTAGTGCAAACCAGCACCGCTAGGGGGAAACAGATCAGTTGGGGATATGGTGTTGTATAAGGCCACTATTTAACATTTGATTTGTTGTTTCAGTGTTTGGTGATGCTGTGGCGGCGGACCTGAGCTGGCCAGCGCGTCAGAACAGGGGCGTTAAGTATCTGTCTGACTCTATGGTGTTGGGATCTCGATAGAGAAGTCCAGTATTGTCATTCAGGTGCGGTCACAGTCACCAGACCAAGGGTGAGTTGATTATATTTTTTGTAGACCGTAAAGGGGGTTGTGGCGACATATCCTGGCTGATCCCTTTAGCAAGTATGAATGTGTCAATGAGACTTTTTATGCTTCGGCATAAAATATCTCATTGAGGGGGTATTGTAATGTGGCATTTTGGCCTACCTGGGGTAATAAGGAAATTTGTATTTTTTTTTTTAATAATGCCGATAATATTGTTTACTATGATTGGGACAAAATTAATAAACAAAAGGTAAATTCAGTTGTAGTGACGATAGAAACGGTGGCAGCACTGCTTAGGACATTAAATACAAAATTAAATCAAATAATTATTAAAGCGAACAGATTCAACAACCGACAAATTGTGCCAAGGTCAGCTAATGACACACACAACAGCGTCAACAAGTTATGTGACCGAACAACAGGCCATATTACGTCAGCGCCTTGCATAACAAGAATGTAGGAGTGTCGACGCCACTAGTTTCGTCAGACACTCACAGAACAAAGCAGTCGGACAATAACAGCTCAACACACCGGACGCAATCAGTCTGTGCGCCCGCCGGCTCGGCGTAGTTTTCGTCGCGCCCGCATACAACAAAAATGTGAATTTTTCTATACATTTCAAAGTGCAAACCGTATTTGGTTAAATATTCATCAAAAGTAACTAATTAAAACATATTAACAGTTCGGCAGTAACACGTAAAAAATGTGACAGTGAAAACAGTAAAACAACGCATGCCATGTGGCGAAATTCAACACCATTATGCCAACGCAGCATAATCAAGGAAAGTAGACATTTCAACATTATACTATATAATACGTTTTTCATAAATTAAATTGAGCTCTTAAAATCTGGGGTTGGATACATGTGTGTGTGTGTGTATGAGTGAGTAAAATTAGATAAATTAAGAAAGTGCTGGTTGCGTAATTATTTAGATAGTAGCTAAATTCATTTGATTTCTTGTTTTTAGATAAGTTCATAATTAATTAAATAATGAATTGTTTTATCAGTGGAGCCTCGTGGCCCAATACATTCAAAATATTATAAAAGAAACAAACTGAGATGGGAATAAAATAAAAAGGGTTCGTTAACCATAAATGTGTGTTGGTCATTTGCGTTCACCTGTTTCTCTCTGCTAATGAGTACACCTGACGAGACCCTGGAAATGCGCGAAAAGTAGTTAAACAATCAATATTTACACAGTAATAAATTTTAATTAGCTCGTAGAGCTTTAAAATCAAACTTGCATTCGCCTGTAGGTGCGGAATTTAATTTATAAAATTTAATTTATATAATTCGTTCCAAGTTCGTGGCGCCAGTTGTGCAATAATAAATTAACACATTTATATAATAATATAAATACACCTCCCACTCACCTTAATCTGGTCCAAGGTTACGTCGCACGAACTGCGAAACACAAGTATGATTTCAAGGTTACATTAATAATGTACGCTACACTCATTTATGTAATGGAATTCATCTTCTATTTTTATTTTGTGCTCTTTTAAATGCCCCCTTTTTTTTCTTACCCCAAAATGTTACGATTTTTTTAAAATTTACGTTAAACAAAACGCGGATTTCCACATTCTACACTTATCCTAATAACTATTTAAATGAAAACAACCCAGTCTGCTCACACTCAACACTCATACAATTTTACCTCCCATTAATTTACTTTAGGCCTTTTTTTAAAAATTAATTTCGATTAAATACTGTTACTTGTTGTAGCGGAGTCCTCGTCGACCACGTGGCGCGTCCTATAATGTTTTACACTTGATAGTCCTGAAGTGTGTTCTTTCACTTTTATAAAAACATTCACTTGTTTAACTGGATTAAATTGAAGTTCCACACTGTTTACATATTTTTAGATACTGGATTGGTCGGCCGACCTTAAAATTGCTCGAGCAGAAAAGTAAAAGGACCATGCATGGCCTATATTTGTCATTGACTGGGAAGAGCGTTAACAACGTGCCTCCCTACCATGGTTGTTCAAAACGGGAAACTACAGCCTGCTTATGACCAAATGTTCATCGCTGCACATGGAACACTGGCTATCAATGCTCCCAAGATGATGACGATATCTCACTGCCACGGGTCACGAGTCTAAGGTGGGCGGGGTCTTACCTAGACTTCCGCCAGCATCAAGCACATGGTGATAGAAATTTCTACAGCTTCGACATCTTGTTAGCGCATGCTGTTGTTCACGCATTTGAGTGCGTAACAACGCTGAAATTCTGGGAATAATATTGCGTTTTATTGTCACACCTCGCTCACACAGCTATGTTACTGCGTTCGTTGTTTGACTAAAACCGTTCTTCAGCTTGGACTTTCTGCATTGATCACATATATATTTAATAAAATTGAATAAAAGAAAATACCCCTTTTTCGCCCCATTACATCAAGTAGTGCAGAATTCTGCACAAAAGGAAATAACGGACTATTTTAAAAAGAATTGAACATTGTCACTACAATAACTTTAAATTTTAAGAAAAATTAATTACTGTATAATAGTCCAGGAGGATAAATAAAACATTCATATGTAAGCACCTTTTGAATATTCTTTATTGATTTATTTTACTACACAATTCAGTAAGTAATCTCTTCAGCATTTGACCACTTACAGTACAGTACTACTGTATCTTATTTTGTTTCACTTTTTATCCGTTAACATGAAATTCGGTTAACACAAAATATCGGTTGACACGAAAAAAACAGCTGGTCCCTATCATTTCATGTTAAACGTGTTCCACTGTATATTTAAAAATGCATATATGTAATATATGCATTTTAAAATTGTTTGCTCCTAGTGCAAATGATCTTCAAAAAGTATTTACAGATTTAAACAAAATTTAAATTATATTTAACAAAAATAAATATTTGCAGAGAAAACTTATTTACAAAACATTCAAAGAACAAAATTCTTTTGTACTGTAAAAGAAACCTGTTTTCTAAACACCACAGCTATTGGACAATAGTTCTTCTTTGCATGGCCACTGTCAAACTTTTTCCCCTTCTCAATGTATTTTACTACAGGCATTCTACAGAAGCATTCAACGTTTTATCAGGAGACAGTTCTTCATTATACGAGGGGGGACTCAAAAGTAACGAGAATTTTTCTCTGGCAGTTGGTAGAACGCTAGTTCCAACTTCTCCCGCTAGGTGCCTTCACTAGACACCATTTTGTATCAGTTGCCTTAGCGGCATTGTTGTGGAAACATTAGTGCGGTCAGTGTGACTATTTTTTGTAAGTGCTGTTTCACGTTTTCGGCGATTTGTCAATGGCAGACATTAAATACCAACGTGCTAACATCAGGTTCTGTTTCCTGTTAGGGAAATCAGCAGCAGAAACTGTCGCAATGCTTCGGACGGCTTATGGGGAGGAAGCTTTGAGCCAGGCAAGGATTTTGAGCCGACAAGAAAGCACACGCGGAACGAATTTTGCTGCAACACATTTCATCTTCAAATCTTCAGTCAAAATTCGTTGACATGAACTCCAGGATATTCCAGTCATTTCCTCCAATTCATCGATTATTCTACGATGATCAAACATGATCGCAACATGGATTTTATCAATGTTTTCGTCCATATTGGAAGTCGAGGGACGTCCCGGTTATAGTTCGTCTTCAAATGACATTTGACCACTTTTAAAACAAGAAAACCACTCGTAAATCCTTGCCTGGCTCAAAGCTTCCTCCCCATAAGCCGTCCGAAGCATTGCGACAGTTTCTGCTGCTGATTTCCCTAACAGGAAACAGAACCTGATATTAGCATGTTGGTATTTAATGTCTGCCATTGACAAATCGCCGAAAACATCAAACAGCGCTTACAAAAAATAGTCACACTGACCGCGCTAATGTTTCCACAACAATGCCGCGAGGGCAACTGATACAAAATGGTGTCTAGTGAAGGCACTTAGCGGGAGAAGTCGGAACTAGCGTTCTACCAACTGCCAGAGAAAAATTCTCGTTACTTTTGGGTCCCCCCTCGTATACTATTTTATACTAGTGAAATCATCAAAATCACTGGTCACTAGAATTTAACTAAAACCATCAATCATTGCTACCCACACTCCCACACTCTACATTATTTTTTTGACATATTATCATCATCTTCTTCTCCTCCTCCTCTTGCCCCCTCCTCCACCCACTTGTCCTCTTAGAGAAAGAATTGCAAGTTTTTTTCAATGTTCTATATGTAAATCATTTACCATTACCTTCATCTTCAGGTGAAGAACTTTTCAAATCCTTTGGACAAATACTTTTGGCTAGAGAGGTACATCAGGTTTTTAAATTTTCTTTATTTTTAAAAAATAATTATCTCTCCCTTTTGATTTTACATTTTCAAGGAAAGGTTCCACAACAACAGAGAGCCATTACCTGAGGATATATTATTCTGGTTATCAGAAGGAAGTCTTTAAAAAAAATTTCTTTTGGTATAGTGTGATAGTGCTTCCCTTCTGATGTTTCTCGCCAATGTGGCAGCACTTTCTCCATTCATTTTCTTTGATAAGAACACTAGAAAATCTGAACCAGGAGGTGGGCACACAATTTTTTTGTTTTAGAATTGGTAGCATGCAACTGCTGAATAGGTATTGGAGTGTATTAGTGTTAAACCAGTCATAATTTATTCAGTTGTAGTGACAGCCTGCTGGCCCTCTTTGAAACTGTGAACTCCACAGATGTGTAACTTGTGACGGTACATATCATAGGGAGCAGATATTTTGTAATAATTTCTAGTAAAATATCCTATGGGTGAGGTCAGTAACGGTTAGTACAAGGTACGCAGTAGTAATTGTAAAAACATTTGTTTGTTAATACCCTGTGGCCTAGCCCCGTACTAGTCAGAGGTAGGCACTGTGGATTTTGTGACAGAGGACAGAAAAGGTCAAAGGAAAATATGTAATCTACAACCCAAAATTCATCACGGAAGTAAGGCGAATTATTTCCACTAGCCGCATTTGAACCAATCAGCGAACTGAAAATGATCAAGGTGCCTTAGCAGACCATGAGATGAAAAAGCAGCACGTCCGATAGCCATTTTGGACGCTTTCAGTCATCATCCAACTTCAGAACTGCGCGGTTCATTAAAATCAGTCCGAACAGGGACGGCCTATATAAACTTATTTTATATAGGCTGGGCCTACATGTCAACGTAGAAGTGAGTCGTTTGGGGTGACGGCGTAACATAAAATAATGAGTTCAATTTAAAATTTTCTATATTTGTATATGTAAGTTGTATAATTAAAAAAAAATGGAAAATACAGAGAACAAAGTAAATGTAACTGACATAACCGTCTTTGATGAATCAGAAAGGAAGTCAGTTTTTGTAGTAAACAAAGAAAGTGTGTCAACCAAATCAGCTGACATGAACGATTCGGGAATCCAGACAGCTTTAATAGTAACAAATGAAAGTAATTTGACAGAATCAATTATAATGAGTAATGCGGAGGCACAGTCTACTCCCATTTTAGTTAAAGAAAATAATAAAACTGATGACAAAATGAGAAATTGGTTTCATGAGATAATGGGGGAGATTAAACTAGTGTCTAATTAATTAAGAGGGGAAATAAAAGAACAAAATATTAGTTGAAAAGGTGAGATGCGTAATCGTTTTGATATTAATGATATTAAGTTTAACGAACAAAGTGAAAAGTTAGAGAGTAAGTTCAATGAGTTAAAGAGTGATATCCATGAACAAAAAATAAAATGTGAAAGTAATTTTAATGAAGTAAGGGGTGATTTTAATAAGATAAATAGTCGTTTTGATGTAAATGATAATAAATTAGATGAAGTCAGCAAGAAGTTTGATGTACAAAATGTAAAATTTAATGAATGGAGCAGTAATGTCAATGAACAGAATACTAAGACCTATTCGGGCGCCATTTGTAACAATCTGATTGGAAATTTAATAAAACCAACAAAACAACTTCCAATATCTCGTTTTCTCACTTACCTTGTTAATTACCCAGGGTTCTGTGGACGAACCTGTGAACTATAGAAGTGGTTCATTGGGTTCTGAACGTAATAATTAGTTTAACACATTTTTATAAAAAAAGATCTTATTTATTATTTCTAAATTCAACATTACTCTCTCCCTTTCCTTTCTCCTAACTTCTATTACATAATATTTCACTATAATGAACCTTACATACGAACCAGTACTTTTATGTTTTATTATTTTCCCATTCTTTCCCCACACACACTCACTCGCTCTTTACAATTCGGATATTCCCCCCTTTTTATTTTACTGAGCTCTTTTTACCCATAATTTAATTTAATTTCATTAAATTTAACATAGCTACTTTCCTGCTTTACTCATTCCTGTTGTGGCCGTCTACACGTTGTTTCACCACTACTGTTAGTTCTCTTTTATTCACTTTATGTCCGAAATCGTGGTTAAACTGTTCCAAATTTAAAACTGTAATGTATATTGATTCCGATTACATATTTTACTACTGTTTTATATTAATTCAAAGCACTTTTTGTTGTTCGACCATAACTTTGCTTGCGAGCACTGATTTTAATGAACCGTGCGGTTCTGAAGTTGGACTGAAAGCGTCCAAAATGGCTATCGGACGCTCTGCTTTTTTACCTCGTGGTCTGCTATGGCACCTTCCCCATTTTACGTTCGCTGATTGGTTCAAATGCGGCTAGCAGAAATAATTCGCCTTACTTCCGTGATGAATTTTGGGTTGTAGATTACATATTTTCCTTTGACCTTTTCTGTCCTGGTCACAAAATCCACCATGTCTACCTCTGACTAGTACGGGGCTAGGCCATAGGGTGTTAACAAACAAATGTTTTTACAATTACTACTGCGTACCTTGTACTAACCGTTACTGACCTCACCCATAGGATGTTTTACTAGAAATTATTACAAAATATCTGCTCCCTATGATATGTACCATCACAAACTGATAGTATATGGCAGCACTCAACTTCCAACTATGTTCATATAAAACATACTGAAAGCACATGTACTGAATGTACAAACCTGTCCACGATATTTCACCCCATGTTTAGCAACAACTTTGTTAGTTCAGTTGGTTTCTCGAAGTTCCATATTTTTAGTGCTCTGTTTTTCAGTTGATCAGTATATTCTATTACATCCTGATATAAAACAGTACACAAGTACTTCATAACATATTTGCAGAAAATGTTTTAGATTAAGGTAACAGACACAGGTGTAACACAGTTCATTGTGCTATCAGAAACATGTACACTCAAACTTCCATATAACGAAGTGTCACGGGGCACTGAAAAAAGTTTGTTATATGGAAAATTCATTAAATAGAAAAAAAAATGAAAAATGGTGTGTATGGTCGAGCAAAAACACGAATATAATGTATGTCTTATTTTACTGATGAATAGACAATCGATAAAATAAAAGTGATAACAAATTGAATAATAAACTTATCAAACTGAATTGTGATTGAACAGTGAAATTAAAAATAAAAATACCAGCAAAACATGTTAATTATAAAACTGAAATTTTTTTAGATAATGTATACAGTATTTTTCTTATAAACCATGAAAGTAATGAAAACACAAATTTAAGAGATGACAAAATTAAAAACTAGGCTATTACATACAGTTCTTAGTTTGAAAAAAGAATCTGTTATCTTAGCTTGCTTTTTTTTTTTGAAAGATCATTGTGTTTTCAATGAATGATTCAGGTTTATTTAATGACAAAAACATCTCATCCATTACATTTTCCTGCTGGCATATTCTGTTTCTTATCATCTTAAACGCATTCAATAAATTGTCGGTTGTAACCTTGGAACCAGCTTCTTCTTCTTTGTCTTCTTCGTTTTCTTCGAAATCTTGACTTATATTACTACTTTGCTATGCTTCAGCTTTTCTATCATTAACTTCATTGATAATCTCTTTATCATCCAGAAATGCCACTACTTCAATGTTCTCATCGACTTTAAGATACCCACCTAGTTGAACATTTTTTTTAATAAATTATAACAGTTTTCCAACTTCTCCAAGGCATCTTTAACAATCTCAGGAATCTCATTCACATCTGTTTCCGAGTCTTCTACATTTTCATTTTCATTTTCCGTTTTAAAGCCTGCTTTTTTGAAGCATCGTGTTATTGTTTCACCCATGACATCCTGAGACCATGCTTTTGAAACAGCTTCAACAGATTCTTTCAACGAAATTAATTTACTGGGGTTAAATGGTTTATTTTCATCAGTGGCCTTCAAATCATTTGCAAGAATTCACTTGCGATAATTTTTAATAATCAACTGGTCCATAGGCTGAAATTCTGTGGTCATAATGGGGGATAAATAAACAACCTTAACATTTTTACAGTTCTCGGAAACAGTTGTGGGTGCGCAGGGCAGTTATCAACAAACAATACAATTTTTCCTTTTTGTTTAATCATTTCATGGTTGAGTTTCATTAAAAATGTTTTGTAGATTTCAGTAGTAATCTTGGCTTTCTGGTTAAAATCTTAATCTGTTTCCAAAGATTTAACTCCTTGAAAACAATGTGGCTGTTGACGTATCCCAATAACCAGGAGTTTTAACTTTTCACTTCAGCTCATATTCGCCGTGACCATAACAGACACCCTCTCTTTACTATGCTTCCCGCTGAAACATTTGTCTCCTTTGAAAGCAAGGGTTTTATGAGGAAGACATTTTAAAAACCAGGCTGGTCTCATCGACGTTAACAATATCGTTGTTGTTGTATTCCTGCAATAATTTTGGCAAGATATTTTGTTTCCGAGAAACACAGCCGTCATCTTTAACATCAGAACTCTTGCCGCTGACACATTTTTCACAAATGTCGTGACGGGACTTAAATTTATTCAACCACCCCGTACTGGTTTGAAAATCAGGATTAGTTTAGCAGCAAATTCTAAAGCTTTCTCTTTTTACTTCCATATTCCTTAAGGAATGGAAGTATGGTGATGGCAAAAAAAATCATGTTCGAGATTATTGCAGATTCTGATTCTACTACACTCAAAACATGAAAAAAAGTCGTTTTCCGAAAAGTGTCTGTGTGTGTGTCTGTCTGTGTGTCTGTCTGTAGATTTTTTTTCTATGGCAAATGATAACTGCCGCAAATTCAAACAGAATCAAATAATTTTTTGCATACAGCCCTGATTTGTAGAGTACTCACGACCTATTGTTTTTGGTGAAGATCGGTTGAGGGAAAGGGGTAGTTTACCTGCAACGGTTTTTTTTTATCAAGGGAAATTTTTTTTTTTGGCAAACCATAACAGCCGCAAATTCAAACAGAATCAAATAATGTTTCGTATACAGCCCTGAATTGTAGAGTTCTCACGACCTATTGTTTTTGGTGAAGATCGGTTAAGGGAAAGGGGTAGTTTACCTGTAAGGTTTTATGTTTTAACAAGGGTATTTCCTATGGCAAACGATAACAGCCGCAAATTCAAACAGAACCAAAAGATTATTTGCATACAGCCCTAAATTGCAGAGTTCTCAAGACCTATTGTTTTTGGTGAAGATCGGTTAAGGGAAAGGGGTAGTTTACCTGCAACATTTTTTTAACAAGGGTATTTTCTATGGCAAATGATAACAGCCGCAAATTCAATCAGAATCAAATAATTTTTTGCATACAGCCGTGATTTGTAGAGTACTCAAGACCTATTGTTTTTGGTAAAGATCGGTTAAGGGGAAGGGGTAGTTTACCTGCAACGTTTTTTATCAAGCGTATTTTCTATGGCAAACGATAACAGCCGCAAATTCAAACAGAATCAAATAATTTTTTGCATACGTCCCTGAATTGTACAGGTCTCAAGGACTTTCGATTTTGGTGAAGATCGGTTAAGGGGAAGGGGTAGTTTTCCTGCAACCTTTGTAACTTTTATATTTTTTGTTACTTTATTTTATTCAAATTAAGTTAACCCTTCCACTTACCTTACGATTTTGATCTGGCCAGATCTCGTAGTGTAGGTAAACCCATTTCGTTCGACGAACTCTGACGATACATATAACGAAATAAGGCATTGAAAGAATTTAACTCTCAATTGTATGGAAGAGAAATCAGACTTTTTTTATTACTCAGAAATGTTGAAATGTTAAATCTTCTTGTTACATGTTGTGCAACTTTTGCACCTTACAGACTATAGCTTACCTTATGTTTGACCAGACACAAATACAAATATAAACACAAATATACTCAAAAGCCGCCCAGCTTTGCCACACTCACATTTATACCAAAATATTATTTAAACCCTTAACATTTTATTAATAATAAAACTTCCCCCACGGCAGCCACGCGGTCTTCACGCACAGTCATCTTTCTATGAAATGTTATAATGTTGAGGTCCGAAATAACACTCGGTTAGTTTCTACCGCACGGATGTATTATCGTCACATACTTTTCTTCACTGATATTTGAATTTAAAGTGAAAATAATAGAAAAACTTTTGCGTGTAGCCTAATTCGTTCCTAGCCGGCAGGCTTCAGTAGTGGAACTGCGTAATGTGCTGGGTTAAACTGGCGGAAGCGGCAATTCAATGCCACCAAGTTTTAGTCGCCGTTGGTGATTAATTGCGGTGGCATAACCATTTTATGCATGGATCATAACTGGCATGTGTGTGTGTCCAGAGACCGATATTGGCATCTGCTCTGCTGATGTCGCTCACAGTAGGCGGAGTTTAACGCCGTTTTCCGGTAGTCGGTTGATTGGAACTACTAACTGTTCGTCCCAGCGCCATGTTTGTCTCAACTGTCGTGTCTTTCACGGCGTCAGTGCCGATCCCCGCCCGGCTGAGTTGCATACGGGCGTCAAAACACATGCACAGAGTTCTTAGAATTTTGGTGGAGGTAAATTCTTCAGCCGTGTTACACCACTGAAATTGCGCATTGCCTTTTGTTCCAAACGCGGTTTCTCAACCTCGTGCTGTTGCTTGGACAATAACGTTGCACAATACAATTACAGTTTTTTCAAATTTATTATACCAGTCCGCCCGAAAACGAAATAAGAAAAAATATAATAATGCCCCAAACGGTTAAAAATAAAAACACCCAAAAATGACCCGCTACAATACCCCCTCGATGAGAATTCTGCTGTCCACAACAGAAGAAATCTCATCGATAAACCCCGAAGAGGACCGGTGAGGAACTGGTGCCAACAACCCCCTGGTTCTTACTCTGCATGGGTACACGACCCCCCTGGCTCAGCGACCATGGACTCATCTGAACGAGATCACTGGACTTCTCCGTTAGAGATCCCAACACCGAGAAATCGATCAGACTCGCACCACGGCACACCTCGCCTTCTAACATGCTACCCCCAAAATCCTCAATCCCTGGCTAAAATTATCCCAGCTCCTCCGCCGATATGGATCCCCTTTTTTGCAAGCTGGGCTGCCTTTAGCAAATACTGGGCTCACACATACTAACATTACATGTTATCATAACACATAAAAAAAAATAAAATTTACTAAAAATTTAAAAAATTCAAAATTCAAAAAAATAATCTTTTATCAAAAAATTCTCTTCCTCTTTTTTCTAATTTTTGTTACAATTGACTTAACCTAGACATTTCTACTAATATAAACATTTCTATTCTAACATGGAGAATCACTTATAGTCTACCAATAAAATGTAATACAATAAAATAAACATGGTTAATGCACACATAATAAAAAAATCATTACTCAAAAATATTCATTCGCTGGCAGGCGAAAAATCAAATTTTTTTTTTTTTCAAAAAAATTTAAAATTTTCAAAAATTTTAAAATTCAAAAAAAATTTAAATTTATTCATTAAAATTTTTATTAAATTTATTTATTAAATATTTATTAAAACTATTCAAATATTGGTTTGAATTAATTAAATAAGCAAGTTAAAATTGGATTCCTACTATACAAGCTTAGTAGGTGTATGATCTCATCAGCTGATCGTAACTAGGTCAAGTCCAAAATCCTTGACCTACATATGTTATATATGATTTCTGAAAACACATTGACATCTGTAATATCCTATCTTGAAATACAAAACATAATAACATAAAATATTTAAAATGAACAAATATTAATATAATTAATCATCAACTTGACATTTAAATTATTTAAAATAAACACTTCTTGACTTTACATTATTTTCAAATTTTATTAAAATTCTGTCACTGGTTGAAAAAACAATTGTATATTCTTTATTATAAATTCCTCTCTTTAGTTAACAGTTTAATTCTACATTACTTTGGGTGTTGTAACTCATTTATTCTCGATATATAATTACCTTAATATCCACTTTAGCGATACACAGTTTCGTCACTGATGACGCGTTTCGGGACTAAGTCCCATCCTCAGATACATAATTAATAAATTAAAATATTAAAATCACGACCATGATACTGGTCAAGTCAAAATAAATAAAATAAATTATAAATCGCATGTAATAAGTTTTGCTAACCACGGCTGGAGCTCCCGCATGCGTTCACCCGCAACCGCGATTGTCACGCGACTGGTCAAAGATTAAGACAAACTGATTGCAGTGTCGAACAGGTAATTTGACGCAAAATTTACCTGGTCATTTAATAAACTGTTTTTGGTGTTACTATCTTTTAAAGCTTTATAAATTTCAAATTCCTCCAGACTATCCATCCGTCTACCCTTTTTACAAATATGCAACGCTGTTAAATTTTCTTCGAAGTTCGTATATTTATGTCCGCTTGATATTAAATGTTGTGCAAAGTTGGACTTATTATTACTTGGCTTAGGAATATGTTCTAGAAATCTTTTATAAAAACATCTGCCAGATTGACCGATATAGAACGCATCACAATCATCACATTTTATTTTATATACGCCACATTGCTTTTTTAATGGTAATTTGTTTTTGTTTTTGAAATAATTTCCTAAATTATTATTTGTTTTAAATGATAAAATATAGTTATTATCTTTAAGAACGGGTCTTAAAATATTTGGCATAATACCTGTGAAATTAGCCGAAAGATATTTATAATTTTTGTTACTTGCTTTTATAGAGTTTGAATTTTTATTTTCTAAACGTTTCCTATGCCTATTTATTATTTTGTCAACTATTGTAGATTTATACCCGTTATTTATTGCTATTTGTTTGATAGTGCTAACCTCATTTAAGTAGTCCTCCTTTTCGAGGGGAACATTTAAAAGTCTGTTGACAAGACTGTTAAACATTGCCACTTTTTGTGTAACGGGATGATATGAATCATAGTGTATTACTGTGTCAGTACTAGTGTGTTTTCTAAAGATTTTGTATTTTAAATTATTCCCGTTGTGTAATACAGTGAGGTCTAAAAAATTGATACTTTTGTTGTTTTCGATCTCCATAGTAAATTTTAATTTGTTATGAATTTTGTTTAGGTAATTTTTAAATAATTCTATTTGTCTGGCATTCCCGTTAAAAATAATAAAGGTATCATCTACATATCTGGAGTAATGGATAGTAATTAACATTTATTCTCAATTACTGTATTAGATCTCTATACATATATAAACTTTCTCCCTCTGACTCTAATATTAATCAACTTCCTTTCTCATGACACCCATCTCTACCAAAAATATCTACTAATCAGGACACTCTAAACCCCAACTTACCATTTAACACAATTCGCCGCCTTCTCCCCATATATAAAAAAATACTCTCCAACCCTTTGTATAGGATACGTGTTTCCCCTACTCAAAAACTCAATTCCCTTATTTGGCCCCTGGTTCTACCTAAGGCGGCCCCTCCTCACTAAAATCTATCCCTATCCCGTCCCAACCCTTGTTGCGGACTCCCCAAATACACTACCCCCTAATACAAAATTGCCATCCCCAAAATTCTCAATCTTTATTGCCTCACTACAAATACAACAAAATAACCTCATTAACTATAAACATAAATATATATCATTCAAAACTCTACATAAAGTCTCCATTACCACTGTGTCAACATCTATATTTCACAAAATTCTGTTATATCATATCAACTCAAAAACAACATTACATTATATTTATCTCCCTCATTTCACATTCAACTTTTAATTCAACTTGGACAGGTCTACGTGTCCCATAAAACATTTATCACCCATAAATTATCTTTTATTAATTGGCATAAATTACTGTCATTTTATTTCTCATATTCTTTTTATCTTTACTTCAAAATATCTGTAATACGTTAAACACTAATTACTTGTAACATTTACAAACCAATATACCAGTGACATGGTATTGTTGATCAGCTGATATCCTAACATAATAAAAACACATCTTAAAATTGAACAATTGACATGGAATATACCTATTTATTTTTATTTATTCTCACTTCTCACCTCTTTGTTTCCCCTTTTTTCTGATTCTGATGCTTATGTTAACCTGCCAGACGATTTACTTATTGGCTTAAACAAATACACACATAATAAAATTACATATTCTTATCAATGCTTATCTAATAGACAACAATAATATAATACACTTAAAATTATAGCATGAACACCTTAATTTACGAGTCTGAGCATATAATTATGTGGACAGAGCACAAGCATTTTTGATTGGATTAAACTTTGAATAAGCAAAAACTTTTGTCATAAAATTTTAAATTCGTGACTCCTTTGCGTCACCTCCCAGCCACACACACTATTTCAGGTTATGGAGGACTGTCTCGCCCTTTCGCTTCCACAGAGACTGTATATTTTGGAGCAGGGTTTTTTACCTCTCCGTGTCTCTGCTTCCGCTGTTAAGTTTTAAAGTTAGTGAACATCAACATGTTCTTGTTATAAAATCATACACCCTTAAAAACGGATCTGCCACCGGTCTTGCTGTTCCTACTCGAACAGAGTGGCAGCCGCTGTTCCCTAGTTCCGGAGATTTCCTCTAATTGTCCCCCCATTGAATTTCAAATATATACCAATTTCAAGTCAGCTATGGTCAAGGGACTTGGTATGACCATAGCTGGCCGCTAGCCAAAACCACGGTTAGTGCTGGTAAGGCAGTAACCGCCCGAAAAGTCGAGGAAATCTAACTTTAATTTCACTGCCTGTTTAATCAATACCATTATGTGCGACACGGTCATTTAATAGGGTGTGTAAAAAATTTTTTATTTACACGTATAAGGTGTGCCGCACATTTATCGCCAGTTTGGCCTCCGATGGAGGTAACACTCACTGCTACCCCCAACCCATTTCGCTACTTGTGAGAGCACAGGCCACCCCCACAGTAGCCACTTAATAACTAACTAATTACTTAATAAATGAAATTAATCTTTCTACCAATGCAATTCAACACTCCATTGTTATTATCACTTCATTTAGCACCAAACTACCCCCCAAAGTCATCCCCACTTCTTGTATTGACAACAAGTTTTTATTTTGTTACACATCGTTTCAAAACGTTCCCATACTCACTGCTACTAAAACTCGACAATTATATTCTGTCACTTAATGCTAAAATTTATTTAAATTTAAAATTATAATTTATAACTAAGTGGTCAGTATCCCCGCCTGAAACGGGGGTCTTGCCGAGATGGAATAGGCGACGGACAGACAACATACGTGAATTCACGTTCCCCTAATCTACCATTAAATCCCATTTCCTTTTTTTTCTTTTTTTTTTCAAAAACCTTAATTACAATTTATACAAATCCGCTCTCCCTCTCATTCATCCAGGCCTGCTGTCTGTCTAGCCCCCAACCCATCTCCACAAAATCCATTTTTCTTAATATACTGGAACTTCTATCATTTGCTAAATTTTTATTTTGCAAATGACAGTGGTAAAATAATACTTGAAACATTGCCTCACTTTATATAATCACTCTAAGGCAGTGCAGGCACGTGACGGGTACCTCAAAATTGTTGTACCCAGAGTGTATAAAAAATTTTAATTCGTCACGTACCTCTTTTGGGGTCCCCCTCCCCGTTCAAATATATGTGGTTAAATTTCTATTTTGTACCAATTTTGGTGGAGCCGGACCATCGTTGTTTTCACCGCCCGAAGGAAGATCCTGCCAACCATGGCCCGCCTCCGATTTCCGAATTCCACGGCCAGGACTGGTAAGATCGTGGCCGCCCGAAAATGGGGGAGGAGCCCTTCTAAAAACATAAAAGAAAAATTAAATAATATTCATACCTTTACAAATTAACAAAATACTTATGCTGACCAGAATAATTTCAAATTCGTAGCGTTGTGCGTACCCACTATCTCCCTGGTTTCTCTATTCTGTAACACATATGAATTTTTCATTTTTATTTCCACTATCTCGTACGGCCCCTCGTACAATAAGAAGAACTTCTTGATCTCCTTGTCTTGTGCACTTGATAAGTCATGTCGTCGTATCAACACCAGCTGACCAATCTCATACTGCGTCCACTTACCTTTCCCATCATGGCGCTGTTTTCTCCTCTCTCCCTTCGTCAACAAACTTTCATTCGCTAGTCTAAGTTTAACATCGTTGCTAATAGTGTTGGTTTCCGGTGGATATTCAATTAATTGTTCCAAAATCCTCTGTGGGCGCTCTCCTCTTATCAACTCGTAAGGCGTGAACCCCGTTGACTCGTGAGTGGTGCAGTTTAGCCAGTTTTCAATCTTCCGCACATAGAGTGGCCACTCGCTATGTTTGGCGTGGCAGTATGTTCGAAAAATTCTGCCCAGCTCCCTCATTACTCGCTCCGCCTGGTTGGACTGCGGGTGATATACTGCGGTGTGCTTTGGGATGATACCTTCCCATCCAAGAGTCTGGCGCCATCTTCCGCTGATGAACTGCGGCCCATGGTCGGATAATATCACCTTCGGCTTTCCCACGTTGATCATGTAGTCGCGTGTGATCTTCTCGCTCAGCACCTTACTCGTTGCTCGCTTCACACTATATAGCCTGACATATTTAGAAAAAGTGTCAAGTACAACAAAAATATGCATCACTCCACCCCTACCTTTCGGCAAGGGGCCGTACAAATCTACAGCTACCAAATCGAATGGTTTTTCTACTTTAATATAATTTAGTTCTCCCTCTAACCTATAATTTACAACTTTGGATTTCTGACATAACTCGCAAACTCTAAGTATTCTTCGGACGCGTTTCTCCATGTTCTTAAATAAACAAGATTCCTTTAATACATTCACACACTTCCGTGCCCCAAAATGCCCGTATCTAAAGTGACAGTCCCACACTATTTTCTCTATCAACCCTTCAGGTATGACTAGCCTCCAATCCCTCTCTCTCCCCTCTACTTTTTTAAACAAACTCCCTTTGAACACTTGAAAATATTGCTTATACCCTAATTCGTCTATATCTGATTCTATACTAGTAATTATTTTATTTAATTTATTATCCGCTCTTTGCATTGTATTTATATCTTTTAATTCCTCCCCAAAAAGTTTATCTTCCCGGGATAGTCTATAAATTTCTATCTCCTTAATATCTCTACCTGTTCTATTTCTGTCTGTGTCTACTCGTGATAGTGTGTCTGGCACCCTGTTCTCTACACCCTTGATATATTCCCAAGAAAAATTATACTCTTGAAGAGCTAACACCCACCTGGTTATCCGGCTGTGTGTGAGTTTACAAGTATTCAGGAACGACAGCGCTTTATGGTCCGTCCGGATGATGGTTCGGTTACCCAGCAGATACGTTCGGAACTTCCTCACTGCGAACACTATACTGAGGAGCTCCTTTTCGGTGGTAGTGTAATTGCGCTCTGCGGCCAGCAACGTCCGGCTGGCGAAGGCGATGGTTTTATGCTCTTTTGCCTCGTCCTCTTGGTAAAGCTCCGCTCCCAATGCTATGTTACTAGCGTCTGTCTGCAAATAAAATTTGTCATTAAAATTGGGATGGTTCATTAGTATCATGTCTGTGAACTTAATTTTGATGTCATTAAACGTCGCTCTTTCGTTATCGCCCCATCTCCATTGCTTGTTCTTCTGTAACACTGCGCTGAGTCGGGCCGTCGTCTGTGCGTAGTTCCTCTGAAACTTCCTGTAAAAATTACAAAGACCAAGAAAACTTTGCAATTGTTTTATATTTTTGGGCTCCGGGAACTTCAGGATGGATTCTACTTTATCCGGATTGGCACGTATTCCTGTAGGTGTTATGATGAAACCTACAAAATGTATCTCAGTTTGCAAAAATTTCGATTTGTCCCAATTCACTGTCAAACCTCCCTGATATAACTTCTCCAAAACATATTCCAAATGCTCTACATGCTCTTCAAATGTTCTGGATGCTATTAAAATGTCATCAACGTAAATAGTTAAAAAATCTAAGTTGTGTGGTTGCAAAATTTCGTCAAGACACTTGATAAAGCTAGCTACACTTGTGTTCAAACCGAATGGTAGTCTCTTAAATTGGTAATTCTTTCCATTGAATAAAAAAGCTGTATATTTTCTACTATTTGCTGCCAATGGAACTTGCCAATACCCGGCGGTTAGGTCTAAAGAAGTCATATATTGTACGCCGCTAAACTTCTGAAATATTTCTTCAATAGCTTCGGGTGACTCCCTGTCGGGAATAATTATTTGATTGATTTTGCGGGCATCTAAACATAACCTAACTCTACCATCTTTTTTAATCACTACCACTAAGGGGTTAGAATATGGTGACACAGATCGCTCAATTATATCTCCGTCTAACATTTTCTCTAACTCAAGCTGGACCGCTCTTCTCTTCGCATATGGCACCGGATAACTTCTTTGCACATAGGGTGCGTGTTCCCTTACCTTTAACTCGCATTCATAGTTTCTTGCCCTCCCTGGTACATCGGCAAACACTTCTCTAAAATTCTCTACTACCCGCCACAACGATTCACGTTGAGAACTCCCTATCACGCCACCCTCACTACAAAATTTCAGTGCTCTTTCATTCCATAAGTGATCCCCATTCTCCTCATACTCTATCTTACTCTCACTACACACATTCATACTAATTTCCATGTCTTGTTTATCATTCCGATTGTGTATCACCCTTACCCCTGAAATTCTTACCGCATCTAACACCCGTTCAAAATTAATACGGACTGGTTCCCCTTCATTATTTAATTCTAATACCCGTTTATGAAAATCAATCAACGCCTTATGTTTAATCAGAAAATCATTTCCCAGTATAACCTCAAGATTTAGACCCCGTACAACTAGAAATGTATTATCATACCCTACCCCGTTAATTATCATGTTTAAATGTACTTGTTTCGTGACTCTCTTACTTCTAACTCCCGTAATACCTACAATCGTCACACCCGCTACTGGTAAAGATGGAATATTTTTATTTATTTCTTTTAATTCATCTAATACATGTTCAGAAATAACAGAGATTTCGCTACCCGTATCGATTAAAGTTTTAATCTCCTTACCTTCTATGTTGATTTTCACCTCAGTCAGTCCATTCTCCCGTCTCACTGCTTCGAAGTCTTCCTCCTCCAATAATTCCTCAGATAAATCTGTAATCACAATGTTGTTTTGGTATCTATCATCCATTAGGACCCCAGAAGCTTCCGGCGACAACGGTCGGGTCCGGTGTTCCATTGTCCCTCTTAGTTTCCCGCAGAGGTGCCCGCCACCGCATGGTTGTATCCTCGCTCGTGCTGGTTTCCTCGTGGTTCATGAGTTTGGCCTCTCTGTGCTCCTCCTGGGCCCTCTCCCCTTCGTTGGTATGCCTGCTGGTTCTGAGCGGGTGGTGGTCCCTGTCGCTGACCCGGTCTCTCTCTCCTGCATCTAAAACAAAAATTTTGTGTCGCATAATTCTCTTGTGAACATGCTGGACAAGTCCACATGGGTCCTCGATTATTTTGTTCTCGTCTAGGGTATGCCGGTCCATTTGTAGGTCCCCTCGGCGGTCCCTGATTACCTCCATTATTTCCATTCTGCTGGTTCTGACGGTGACTCAATTCTTGGTCCCGGATATTCTGAAACACATCTAAAATATTTTCTAGCTCGCTAATATTAGCTACCTCCCTTGTCATAAGTGTTATTTGCACTTCCCTTGGCAAATGCTTGCTTATATGCCTCACAAAGGATCTAAATGGCAATGGCGGTTCTAAGTATTTCGCCTCGTTAAATATTTTCATCACATACCCTGTTATATTATTATTGGGCCCCCCAAAATTCCCGGTTCCCATAATCCTACTTCGTAACACTTCTTGATCTTCTTCAGACCAATATTTATTTATAAATGCAGACTCGAAACTTTCAAAGCACTCCCATTCCGTTTTATGTACTTCGGCCCATATCTCCGAACTACCTTTGAAGCATTTTAAAATTTTTAATAATTGGACTTCCCAGTTATTAGTGCTGAACTTATTGAACTCTCTCACTCTGCTTATGAACTGCATAGGGTGTACTTTTTTGTTATCACAACTGAATGTCTCTAACTCAACTTCACTGCTTACGTCACGAGTCATGATTACTCGCTCGGTAACAGTGTTAACTTGTTGGCTGATGGCCTTGCTCAATTCATTTTTAACATTCATTAATTTAAGGTTATTATCACATTCAAGGTCACTTATTGTATTATGTATGGTCTTAAATTCGATCTTACAATTGTTTTCTATTTCACTTATTTTAAGGTTATTATTTTCAATCTGACTCATAGCGTAACTAACCTTACATTCAGTATTGGTGTTACATTCACTTATTTGTTGCTCAAAAATTGTATTCATTATGCTATATTGTTCCGTGATCTGTTTCTCTACTTTATTAGTTATATTATTAGTAATATCAGAAACACGGCACTCTAATTGCTCATTTAGTGACTCTGACAGGTGTAATTTCATACTTTCACAACGTTCATCAATATGTTTGTCTAATACATGACTCAAATTATCAAATTGCACATTAATATTCTGCTGCAACTGAATATTCTGTTGTTCACATTTTCTTCTCTGTTCATCTAATTTATTGTTGAAATCACTTTTCATTTTATTTAAAATTATTTCGTTACCATCAAAACGTTTATTTAACATGTCAAATTTATTGTCCATTGTTCGTAAGAAACTCATTATATCAGTTTCCTCTGATTGTTTATTTATCTTAGTTGAAACTGGTGTCAACTGGATTCCCGAGTCAACATCTGTTTCATTTACTTGTGGTTGAGACGCAATCGGCGTGGAATGAGCTATTACATTACTGCCGGCAGCTGTTTCTGTAACAGTACCCGTCTCCCCCCTCAACATACCACTTTCATCCAGCGATTGCGACTCAAGGCCACTTTCATTCATAATTGAATTTATTCTACTACTTTTTTCTGTATTCTCGGACATTTTTACTTTATCTATTTTTCCTTGCGTAACAACTACCAATGATCAGTCTTTTTTTTAAAACTGATATTACAACATCAATTTACTTTCACAACCCTACTTCGCTATGCATCGTCAGATGTAGGCCGGTGTTAAAATAACCCCTCTTCAGTTATATTAAATCCTGATCACGCTGCACCAATTGTAACTTTTATATTTTTTGTTACTTTATTTTATTCAAATTAAGTTAACCCTTCCACTTACCTTACGATTTTGATCTGGCCGGATCTCGTAGTGTAGGCAAACCCATTTCGTTCGACGAACTCTGACGATACATATAACGAAATAAGGCATTGAAAGAATTTAACTCTCAATTGTATGGAAGAGAAATCAGACTTTTTTTATTACTCAGAAATGTTGAAATGTTAAATCTTCTTGTTACATGTTGTGCAACTTTTGCACCTTACAGACTATAGCTTACCTTATGTTTGACCAGACACAAATACAAATATAAACACAAATATACTCAAAAGCCGCCCAGCTTTGCCACACTCACATTTATACCAAAATATTATTTAAACCCTTAACATTTTATTATTAATAAAACTTCCCCCACGGCAGCCACGCGGTCTTCACGCACAGTCATCTTTCTATGAAATGTTATAATGTTGAGGTCCGAAATAACACTCGGTTAGTTTCTACCGCACGGATGTATTATCGTCACATACTTTTCTTCACTGATATTTGAATTTAAAGTGAAAATAATAGAAAAACTTTTGCGTGTAGCCTAATTCGTTCCTAGCCGGCAGGCTTCAGTAGTGGAACTGTGTAATGTGCTGGGTTAAACTGGCGGAAGCGGCAATTCAATGCCACCAAGTTTTAGTCGCCGTTGGTGATTAATTGCGGTGGCATAACCATTTTATGCATGGATCATAACTGGCATGTGTGTGTGTCCAGAGACCGATATTGGCATCTGCTCTGCTGATGTCGCTCACAGTAGGCGGAGTTTAACGCCGTTTTCCGGTAGTCGGTCGATTGGAACTACTAACTGTTCGTCCCAGCGCCATGTTTGTCTCAACTGTCGTGTCTTTCACGGCGTCAGTGCCGATCCCCGCCCGGCTGAGTTGCATACGGGCGTCAAAACACATGCACAGAGTTCTTAGAATTTTGGTGGAGGTAAATTCTTCAGCCGTGTTACACCACTGAAATTGCGCATTGCCTTTTGTTCCAAACGCGGTTTCTCAACCTCGTGCTGTTGCTTGGACAATAACGTTGCACAATACATTTACAGTTTTTTCAAATTTATTATACCAGTCCGCCCGAAAACGAAATAAGAAAAAATATAATAATGCCCCAAACGGTTAAAAATAAAAACACCCAAAAATGACCCGCTACACCTTTTACGTTTTAACAAGAGTAAAGTACTTGAAAATTCATTTAAACTTTTTGAAACAATGGTAATTGTTAAAAATAAAATAATTTTGTTGCCAGGCAATAACATTATAATTTTTTTATTTTAATGTAAATCTGTACATAGTGTAAAGTAAAGTCGGTCCGTTTTCTCTCTGTGTTTGAAATCGCTAATCTCAGGAAGTACTGAACGGATTTTATTCAAGTTTTCGCCAATAGATAGTGTCTATCGAGGAACATTTATGTGTATAATTAATATATGTTGTACATTAGCTTAGCTATCACGGTTTATGTCAAGTAAGTGGTATAGTTTACATCTTATATATAAAATGAATGTTTCTTTGTTTGTCCCGTATGCGTTCCTATACCATTCATCCGATTGCGATGAAACTTCGGTGAGTTGTTATGCGCATGTCCGCGAAGGTTTCTTCCACATCTCCTCCTAAACCACTGTATCGATTTCATCCAAACTTGGCACAAATATTTTACGCAACGGGAGAACCAACATAGGATAGGTGTTTTTTCGATGGGGTCCTTTTGGGGGTTCTTTGGGGTCTTCCACATCGCCTCCTAAACCACTGGACCGATTTCAACCAAACTTGGCACAAATATTTTACGCAAAGGGAGAACCAACATAGGACAAGTGTTTTTTCGATACGATCCTTTGGGGGGGTCCTTTGGGGTCTTCCACGTCTCCACCTAAACCATTGGACCGATTTCAACCAAACTTGGCACAAATATTTTACGCAACGGGAGAACCAACATAGGACAGGTGTTTTTTTCGATACGATCCTCTGGGGGGTCCTTTGCGGTCTTAAAAAACTATTAGATCTGGTTACTATGGCAACCCAATAGAATAGATTCTGTTCCAAATATATTATCGCTTTAAATTGAAGACCACGCGAACGAAGTTGTGGGCAACAGCTATTTATTTTTAAGAAGCCTACTTTAATTAAACTTTATTATTAATTAAACTAACATTTTCATTATGTACAACATGAAACTCCGTAGCGAAGCACGGGTATTCTGCTAGTCATGTATAAGAGAAAATATATCGTGCGTGGCAGGCAAGCATATCTCAGTTATGTACTGTTTATGTTTCCATTTTATTATTATCACTACCGCAATAAAAAGGCAGGGAAGACACACACACACACACACACACACACACAATTCGCGTTATTTCTGGCCTCATTCATGTTTATTTTCTTACATTTGCACGGTTTTTAAATGGAAAGTGCCGAACCCATACCAACATAACGCATACAAGCCGAAAAAGTGTCCAGCGTGGATACCGACTTGCTTCCTGTGGATCGCTGGGCAGTGTAACTGCACGTGTTTACAGAGGAACGATTCATAGACAGACTTTTCGTCTTTAGGGAATGAACCCTCTGCAAGATGCTGAGGGTCCATGAGTGACTTCGGAGCGCTCCTTCTTTTCCGCGTGTTTGTTCTGTGAAACGTACACTGTAGATTCGCAGATTTATTCTAAGCAACGCTCAATAGGAAATGTTGAAAATTTTTGTCCACGGTGAACCCTCATACACACTAAACCTGCTCTGATGTTTTAATTACGGACATCATAATATTAAAACTTTGGAAACTTGAGCACTACTTAATGGAGATCAATCATTAACTTATACAAGCCATTAATTTTATGCATATTTTTTATATATATGTGTATAACGTTATCGGCAACAAAGAAGTAGTTTTTGTTAAAATTCTTTCCCGGGATATTTGGCCGTAGTCCAATGTTTTCTACAAAACCAGACGTTTCGGCAATGCCATTGACTTCCATCATCAGTGAAAATCGAGTGCGATAACGTGAGGTGGTATATGTTAGTGACCACAGTACTGTGGTTAAGGCTGAAGCAGTAAGTAGAAAGAAGTAGTTTCTATGGTAATATTCCATTTCGAAAATGATTTTAAAAATAAATCTTAGAATATGGAAGTCATGTATGGTTCTCCATACCGATATTTTTCATGCTCCCGATACAGGAATATTTTTTCACAGACCACGGTAAATTAAGAACCACCTCATGTAAATCTTCATAAAGACATATTTTAAAACGTTTTCAATTCGTAGTTAATTGATCAGCATGTTTTTCATTGATGCGTGATTCTTTAAAATGGTCGATAAAGAATTTGCCGTAACACCGAAATGTAATGCAATTTCTTTTTTCTTAACTCCATTGTCCATTTCATTAAGAATCTGCAATTTTTCTTTGATACGTACAACCTTGGGTTTTGACATTATTGAAGTCCTACTGCTATTCTGCCTGATGAACACTGACAATATCACAGAAATACAGGTTGACAACTACTGTATACAGTAAATCACTTGAACTCGCTAAAACAGAGAACCACACTAAGACAAAGACGAAACCAGAATGACGTACGTAAACTGTGGAGCAGTAACAGACAGAGGCGGTGGGGAGAACAGAACCCGAATGTGTAGATGAGTGGGCGGGATCGCATTACTTTCCACAGTACAGTAATAGGCGAAATTATTCAAACATTTTATTAAATATCAACACACTGTACTTGGTTATCAGACGCACGGCGGTAAAATAAATTAGAACGGAAATAGAATTCTAGTGTCAGGCCAGATTTTTTTATCAACCTAGCCAGAAAAAAGTTTGTTAAATAGAAATTAACTTCGTTAACTAGGGAAATTTTAATATGTTTTTCTGACTACAATTTTCGAAATTCCTGAAAAAAATTTGTTGAACAGAGAATTTCATTATTTAGAAGTTCATAATATGGAAGTTCTACTGTATATCGTATAGTGTTTGTGCCTGTAACATTCTGATGTAGAGTGCAATTTTCTGCCAGTAATATTGTGTCTGTAGAAGTGTAGAAAAAGTTAGGTACTTGAGTAACAGTGTATTTGATTATGATTATCATTGTTATGCACCCCTGACGGGCTCGAGCGCCTACCCATTTCCCGGTCCCTGATATTCTGGAGGGGGGGGATGTAGACAGATAGACAAAAGAGAGATTTGCATTTAATTGTTAGCTTATTGATAACATTATGTGTTGTGGATATGGATTGTAAATATAAGTTTATAAAAATATTTGAGGTATTCTGTTTATGAAGCATTATTATTAAGTATGGTTTGATTGACATTATTATCAATTTTTTGTTCTCAGGATCTTCATTATACAGGAAGAAATATAAAACTAGAAGGATGTAACGTTTCCTATCAGCTTGTTAGGCCATGGTTGCCTGTGGTGAAGTTGGAAAGATGTGACCATTTGGTATTGAACAGCATTTTGGGCACACCAGAACAGGTATGTGACCAAATTTTTGCTTTTGGTGTTGGGAAGACTTAACGGAAGGTTTGTGTGCAGAGTGTTTCATCAGAATCTTTCTAAGTGGAAGGTTTATTACTGAACATTTATTGTTTTAACTTGTAATTTTTTATATATACAGGTGCACTTCATTGGATAAATCACCAATATCATCAATATAACAATACTTACAAATAAACATACACAAAAGTAATTTATTATAATTTTGGAATAAAATAATTTAGAAAAGTAAATACAGCATGACACCAAATTCAGATTCCAGTTATCCGGATTCTCAAATTTATAGTAGACAGTTTATAACTAAAAACCTGAAACTTGGTAAAACCTATCATTTATCAGAGTGAGGTGGTAAAAAGTCAAAAATGCTGTCATTATTACTTATTTTTCTAACATATACCAAACTAAATCAGTAAGTCAGCATTTATCGACCCTGAAACAATCATTATTGTTTCATATGAATAGTACTTTTGCTTTCCAAGACCTTACTTGGTCAAATATAAGTAAATTTTTAAAATGCAACTTGGCGTATTTGCAGTATACAGGTAATTTAGGTTTAGACTTAATATTAAAGGCTTTATCCAGTTTACAAAACTTTTATTTAATGAACTTCTATGACAACGTAAAATCGAATATATTTTTAAAATCATGATAATTTATGTGCTAAATTCGATTTTAATATTATGGGTATTTTCACTTAACTACTTAACTAAAAATGAACTTTTTCATGTGAAAACTTACTGATTTTATTGGACGCGTTTCGGCTTACGTATCCGCCTTCTTCAGCTTTGATACAGACTGCCAGCATTTTGTAACGGTTGTGTGGAAGGTGTAGTGGGGGTGGTGTGTGGAGGAAGGGGATTGGCGCGGGGATTCAACTTACTGTTTGTTTTCTGTATAATTGTGTATACTATGGGTATAATAATGGGTAATAATCAAGACAACTATGGGTATTTTATCGGGTTAACAATTAATTAGTTATCTTATTTATTGTAAAAACTGTAAATGGAATAGAAAATAAAAAATTCAGAAATCAGTTAAACTCAAAATGTTATGTGTTTCACCATTAAACCAATACATTTTATCAAGTAAACCTTATGCATTTACATTTAATATGAAAACAAAGTAAGACTTACAAATTTATATTTTAGTAAAACAAACATCTACTGTTTATTTGAACTAAAAATATTTTCTTATAAATCAAGATCAAAATTAATTTTTAATGACAAAATATCCTTGCAATAAAAATCAGTTGAAAGTTCTAATTATAGTTAATTACGTTAATATTATAACGTAAATAGTTATAGATGATAATATGCTATTATGATATTATGCTATCTTGTATTTCTCCTTAAAGCCACACTGTCGGGCTAGCCAATCTATAATGTATTATTATAGATGATGATGTTGTAATACTGTGTAAGTATATGATTGTATCTATAGTTGTAATTGTAGTGTGCTTGCAGATACGCTCCGGTATCTGCTATTATGTTGTTTCTATAAAAACTGCTCCAATTATAACTATTAGGAGTTATTAGTGTGATTGTATAAGTGTTTATGAAGATTCACTCTTTCAATTTAAATAAGTTTCGCGCACTTTTTGTTGTATGCCTCCCTCACTTACCACAAGTATTCGTTTCAGTCCTGTTCTGTGATGGTTGTTGCTGAAATACATACATTCAAAATACGCACAAATATTCAATTTGAATATTTATAACAGTTAGTACACATATGTAATACTTTAAATTTCTCTTAGTTTGAATTCTTCCGCCACCTTTGGTAGAACTGATTTACAAGAAACAATTTAATTTCTATTTGAAATGATACTCTTGTTCATTGGTAAAGAAGTGTAGGTTTATTAACAAATTTTAAAAATGGCAAATTTCAAGAAAGGAAACAATTAACAATCATTTAGGCTAATAACCCTTTAAATAATAATTACAATCGATTAATTTTAACATAAAACTCTATCCAGGCTCAATGCTGGTAGTCCTGTCTCTAATACAATAATTTGAATTTATAAGGTTATGTTTTCTCGTTAATATATTAGCAGGTTGTTAGGTTCTTTGAAGATCCATGATATCAGTGTCAAGATGTAATATTAATAGAATCAATAAAACTAAACAATGGTTAAAAAATAGCGAATAAATATAAAACAATGAAATTTAATACCATATGTATGGTAAGTAAGTAATTATCATACGTCTGGATGCGCACGCACCTTATAACTTTCTATAGCCAGTGTCAGACTCGTGGCTTGTACAGTTTCAATATCTTGTTTTATTTTCAACAATGAATTTGATAAATATATATTTTCAAGAGAAAAAATTAATAAAACACAAAAAAACTCTTGATATGATTTCTATTTAGTTTGGAAACTATTTGAGAACAGATGCAACAGTTATATTAATAAGTTACCGCTACCAATTTGAGGTTAGCGATCACAGGTAATGCTATTACAGAGAATGATTTCTTACTGGTTAATATTTCTTAATTTATATTTTTGAACATAATATTAGTAACCTTTTAACATGTTACTATTAAAATTACTTTATACTTTTGTACGTACGTTAATGTTATTTATTTCAAAATATCGAATAATCAAAACAAGTTTAGTCAAAAGAGTGACTAAATGTAAACTCTTGTAACTAGTGATAGTTACTTTAAACATACTTTGATAGTTATAAAAATTAATTAAAATATTTAATTAATATTTTAATGAATAAAAAATTAACATTTCTTGAAATTATAATAATTCCATCATAAGTTTGATACTGCGCTAATAATGACTCGCGTAGTATCAAAATGTCTATTTCAAAAATATTATTTCTGAAAATTAAAGTTATTCAAATAAAATAATGTACTCCCTGTTTATAATCACAACACACGCGAGTACGATCGGGATTATACACTATCGTACTTATTGTTCGGTAATCCCGCACATATCACTCGGAAGTGTATTTGTTGTGTTAAGGTTACGTCTGTATATTAACTTTATGTCAGTGTACGCGCACAAATTTTAAAATAATACTTCATGACGTGGAGTGGCGTGACCTATTCGTCTGGAAGCTGTTCTTAGACTGTTACAAATTGCCAAAGCGTCTCTCTCGTTTCTGACAAAATGCGTTGATTTGATTGGCTGTCATCACTATAATCTTCACCCCAAAGGCCCATGTTTTATTAAAATATTTGGTGTTTTACCAAAATTCGACTTTGGGTCCTGGTTTATGTGACGTAAGCACTAGTGTAAGAAATACTTGAAAAGTTAATAATTACAATAACTTCCTTATTGAACGTCCTTTCGTTACATGAGTTATGTCATTGAATTATAGACATTTTCCTCTTTAATTTAAGTCTAAACAACACTATTTTATTTACATTGCTTCTCTTAAAATAATGTTTTTATTAATTATCTTGGTGTTTCTTATTTTTATAAGTTTTTGACACCAAATTTAATTATTTTTACTAAAAACACTTTCTAAATAAACACTTGGAGTCCATTT
Organism: Magicicada septendecula; assembly: GCA_034769895.1. Taxonomy (NCBI): domain Eukaryota; kingdom Metazoa; phylum Arthropoda; class Insecta; order Hemiptera; family Cicadidae; genus Magicicada; species Magicicada septendecula. The sequence continues at coordinate 73,592,865 of CM068372.1, read as the reverse complement.
CTCACTTGGTTTGATTGGTTATTTGGAAATAATTATTTCCTTAACAATAGCTTGTTTTAGCGTCATTAGGCGTCCATCTTGGTTTTCATATAAAAGTATTTACAATGAATTTCCCTTATCTAATACAAGTAATCTTGTAATCTAATAATACTAAAACGATTATTTACATGATTTCACATTTAAATATCCTCACATGATGGTATTAAACATAATACACATACTGTCTCCTTCCTCTTCTAACTTTCTCATACAATTGTCAATATAATTTTAGTCTTTTTCTAAGTGAATTATATTAAGTATGAAATGTCATTAGTGTACATACATTGTACTTAGTGTATTACATATATTGGTTAGCTTCTAGCTAGTTTAGTACCCTTCAATTCTCTAATAATGGGCTTGTTCCTATGGTGTTTCAACATAATGGTTATTTATTTTTCATAAAAACAATACTCAAACTGTTATTGTTACATTATGTTTATGTTTCTACATTGGTATTAGACATTACTCCTACTTTTGGTAATGTTCTCATTTACTCTTAGATAAATTTATATGTCATATTTTACCTAAGTAACTTACTTGACATGGTTGGTTTATTTGTGATTTCTGTCACTATGGTCAGTTGGTTTCTAATTATTCGCATATATACTGACTGTTTTTATAGTTCTAATCTGTTCTCAAAGTTGTATTGATTTTCCCTCTAACTACTGGTAATATTGTGAACAATCTGTGTTTAAGTTTTAATACACTATTTTCCTTAACTAATGGGCCATACAGTGGTCCATCTTACATCTGATTGTTTGTACATGGTTAGTTAGTTTACATTATTTTGTTTATAATACTGTTGTTTTTATGTTAAAGATCTGTTCTCAAACCATTACCAGATATTAGTCTTACTACTGGTAATATGGTTATTCACTTTAGTATTGGTTTTGATATTGCACTTTGCCTATTTGAATTGGCATATTTGTTGCATCTTTGCTATAGCTGTCTGTCATTGTATTTGATTGGTTTTATTTACATGGTTGCATTTTAATGTATTGTCTATTAGGATGTATTGTTATTTATAACAATTCCTTAATTGATATCACTGTTGATAATCATTGATTTTCATTGATATTTCTGGTTTTCTGTTTAACAGGTACTTTCTCTATGGGTTATGTAACAATGTACCATCTGTTTTAATGCAGTATGTCTCTACTATCTACATGGTATCAGTATGGTCTTTCACAATAATATTTTACTTATTTTGTGACACATGTTTACACATTCCTTCTTAAACATTAATACATATCTTATTGTATTATTTATGATACTTTTCTAGTTATGGGTTGAATTCAATTCAATTCCTTTTGTTTGATACAATGGTTTTTTATATTGTTGTCAGTTCTTTACCAAAAATAAAACATAGTCATATTGTTCCATTTTGTTTCATCTTGGTGGACTTATGATTATCTGTGTTAATCACAACTTTATTAAATGCGTCACACTCATTGTTCGTGTCTATTTGACTTATTTAATATTTTGTTGTTTTCATCATGGAATTAACCTATTTTCATATACTCATAAACTTCCTCACTATAATTGTTTGTGTGGTTTTATTAGTAGAAATAGTTGGTTATTCACATGTTTCACATCTATTAAGTACGCACTGTTATTGTTTGTGTTTCCTTAAATGCTAATCACTGTTTTTTCATCCTCACATTTGATAATCATTATTTCACTTGTCACTTAATTAGTCTTTGGTGCACGTGGTTTATGTTGATTTCTGGTATGATTTATTCATCTTCTTCTCTCTTCTGAATCAGCTTTCTTGTCCTTCTTCTTTCTTCTTTCTTGTTATCTTCATTGTAGTCATTATTCTTTAGTCGTTTCCCCTCACTTTTGGAGTTTGTTAAATCCTTATTTCGTTATTTCCCCTCACTTTTGGAGTTTGTTAACTCTTGTTTCGTTGTTTCCCCTCACTTTTGGATCCTATTGGGTCTATAATTGGTATTTGGTTTTGGCTCACTTCATTTTCTTTCTTATTTTTCGTAGTCGATGTCACTAGATTGATATTATCTTATTCATAGTTGGATTTTCATATTAACACATTTGTAGATACACACTTTATATACATGGATTTACTTATCTAGATTTACATTCATATTTTTTTATCTTACTTGCCGTCCTTTAGGCTCATTTTATGTAACTGCCATATTTGGTTATGTTACATATGCCTTCCTTTAAGAATTGATTAATTCTGAGTTATGATTATACTATATTTTTCTATGAAGAATTTATCAATTATTGTACATTCCATATTGATTTACATGTTTTTTCCATATATCCTTTCGCTTTCTGTTCTTTGAATCATATTTATTTCTTCTCTATGTAATTACTTCCCTCGTTTATTTAGTTCCCTAACATACATTTAGCTGGGGCAGTTTAGAGCGGCTCACTTTGGCTATTCGACTCTACTGGCCATACTAATTTTAATAAATATGGAGGCAAATCATCTCCTTTAATAATAATAAATGATTGCTGGCATTACTCTTCAGTCAATTCATCTCAAATCATTAATAATAATAATAATAGTGGTCGTTTTTCTGACAAATAATAAATATTCTTGGGATTAATTCTCGCATTTGCGGTTTGTACATTGTGATTCTCTCTTTTCTTGATTCAACTTAACTAATTCTTCACATATCATCGGGATATTTTGTTTTACATTTCCTCATTGGTATACTCTCATGATTTTCTTCGTTAGTATATTCTTTTTTATTCTTCTTCATCATAAATTAATCTCTTCATTCTGTGTTACCTTGACCGTTATTTCGTCATAATCTCCGTTCCAAATTCATTCTTCTAGATACTATGTATTAGTACATTTATTTTTTCTTTCCTTTTCCAGGTTTTAGTTGGTATTTGTACTTCATGTAGTGCTGGCTTTTCTTTATTCAAATATAAATTTGTCGTGTGTAGTCGTTTCTCTACAGTAATAATGTTCACTTGGTTTATTCTTCCAACTCTTCTCTTTCTTATAGTAGTACGGGTGAGATGTTGTCATTCTACTGGTTGACTAGGCTCTTGGAAATAATTTGTTGCCAAGGTTGTTGTGTGTCGTTCTCGTATTGTCATCTTTTTTTTTTTTTTATAGTAGTACGGGTGAGATGTTTTTATTCTACTGGTTGACTAGGCTCTTGGAAATAATGAGTTTGCTTCATATATGCCTGGGATGTAATGTGTCTGTCTCGTATTGACATCTTTTTTTATATAGTAGTATGGGTGAGATGTTTTTATTCTACTGGTTGACTAGGCTCTTGGAAATAATGAGTTTGCTTCATATATGCCTGGGATGTAAGGTGTCTGTCTCGTATCGACATTCCTTTTTTATAGTAGTTATCATTAATGAATACAATGTTCTGATTCCTTTACATAAATTCTCTGGGATCACTTTTTCCCACATTATAAAATGACAATATATATAACATTCAGTGTTTAATACATAATTACATAATTACTTTTCATTTAATACAAACATATAATAATCTTCATAATAATAATTCACCCTTTTTCTTCAGTCAACATTCATTTTTATAATCATATTTTTACTTTTCATTTTGTAAATAACAATAATTTTCATGGCCACATTTCATTTTTCATTTTGATATAGTCAACAGTTATTCTCATAATTATCTTTTCATTTTACACAATAAACATTTTCATCCTTTACATAGTATCAATAATAAAATAATCATTATCGCTCACTTTTCACTTGTAATTTCATATTTCAATTGTCAACATATTTTTTCATCGAAGTCTGATTATATGTGCCCTTTATCTTTTTTGTAATAGGGTTTTGCAATTCATAGGTGTTGTTTAGATTGTCTTTTGTTACAGTATATGGTCCGGTATATAATAGTAGTAATTTCTTTGCAATGCCCTCGATAGTGCTTGGGAGTTCTCGATTTTTGATTAATACTTGGTCTCCCACTTTGTATTTTATAATTTTGGGCTGCAATTTTTTGTATTTAATTCTCAGGTTCTGTGCTCTTTCAACAGCATTATTATAGAACTTGGTTTGGTCAAACTTGATCTCTGCACTTATTGGAAAGTTAATTATTTCTGTGATCTCTCGGGGTGGTCTTTTTTCATGCATTGCCATGTATGGTGTCTCCTCAGTTGACTGATGGTATGCGAGGTTTAAGAAGTCTTCAGCTGGGGACAAATACTCCTCCCACTTCCTCTGCTGGCTGTGACAGTAGGTTCTTAAAATCCTTCCTACTTCCCTCAACACTCTCTCAGCAGGGTTGCTGTTGGGGTGGTACACCGATGTCTTATACGTTTTGATGCCCAGATGGAGCAGTGTTTCCCGCCATTTCCGTCCTCGAAACTGCGTTCCGTGATCTGTAACTATTGATGCTGGTCGGCCCACTTCGGGTATGTATTTGTTTATAATTACTTCTAGTATCTTGCTTGTTGTGGCTCGATTAAGTGGATACAGCTTCGTATATTTTGTATAGTGGTCAAAGATAATAATGATATATTTATACTGATGTCTTCCACCACTCCATGGAAACGGCCCACAAATGTCCAGGAAGATTTTTTCTAATTTTGTCACAGATGTTATCGGTATCATCACTCCTTCTCTCTTTTCGTTACTGCATTTGACTAGCTGGCAAATATGGCAATTCTGTATATATTTTCTTACCTTCCTATTCATATCAGTGAAATACACATGTTCTTGCAGTGCTTTTACCACCTTCACTGCGCCCATATGACCATATCGTATGTGATAGTCGATGGTCAAATCTCTCTCTAAAATCTTTGGGACAACTACTTTCCAGTCTTCACCATTTTTATTGCTTTTGGTGAACACTAGCTGGTTATGAATACAGAAATACTGTTTAATGTTTGCATCGTTATCTGCTAGTTTTTTAATAATTATCAGTATTTTAGGATCTTGTTGTTGCTGTATAGCTATATCTGACAGTATTTCAGTAAGCTCAGATTTATTTTTTAGCAAGTGGTAGACCTTCGCGATGGTTTCTCTCTCTCCTTGAAATGTTTGGGCGTCGATGTCAATCCGGGATAACACGTCTGCAGCTGTGTTGCTTTTTCCCGGTATGTACTCCCACTGTATATTATACTCTTGGAGTGTGAGAGTCCATCTGGTCAATCTCCCGTGTTTCAATTTACAGTTCTTGAGGAATGAAATGGATTTATGATCCGTTCTTACTGTCACTTTATATCCCAAAATAAAGGTTCTAAACTTTTCACAAGCGAATACGATACTTAACAATTCTTTTTCTGTGGTGTGATAGTTGCGTTCACACTTGTTCAACGTGCGACTTGCAAAACTAATTACTTCATGGTTCCCGTCTTGGTCTTCTTGATATAGCACGGATCCGAGACTCAAATCGCTGGTGTCGCAGTTCATGAAAAATTGTTTTTCAAAGTTAGGGTGATGTAACATTACGGTTTCTAGGAACTTTTCTTTGATTAACTTAAATGTAGATTCTTGTTCTGATTCCCATTTCCACTTTTCTTTTGATGAAAGCTGTTTTGAAAATTGAGCTGTTAATTCGGAATAATTCACTTGAAATTTACGATAGTAGTTGCAGATCCCGAGGAACGATTGCAGTTGTTTCTTATTCTGTGGGACGGGGAAACGCTGTATTGCCTCCATCTTTTCCTGGGACGGTGTAATTCCATGTTCAGATAGGTTAAACCCCAAAAATTGGACTTCTTTTGCTATTAATTGAGACTTATCTAACTTCAATGTAATGTGATTATCTTCTAGTTTCTGTAAGACCTGTGCCACCCTTTCACAGTGTTCCTCCCAATTGTTGGAGGCGATTAAGAGATCGTCAACATAGACTGTTGTAAATTGCAGTGTATTGTGGCCCAGTATTTCGTCCATACACTTGACGAATATCGCTACCGAATTTACTAAGCCAAACGGTAGTCTTTTGAAATGGTAATTTCTACCTTCGAAAATAAAGGCAGTATACTTCCTACTATTCGGATGCAGTTCAACTTGCCAATATCCGCATACCGTATCCCATATACTGTAGAATTTTGAACCATAAAACTTCTTTAAGATCTCATCAATTTCTCCAGGTGATGTCCTGTCGTTAATTATGGTTTTGTTTAATTCCCTAGCATCTAAACAAATTCGTACCGCACCATTTTTCTTCGGTACGGCGACAATAGGGTTGGTATATGGTGAATTGCTTACTTCGATGATGTAATTTGCTATCAAACGCTGGATTTCTTCCCTTACTGCTTTCTTCAGCGAAAAGGCGATAGGATAAGATTTTCGTTTAAATTCGGTTTGGTCTTTGAATCTTAACTCGCATTGGAAATTTTTAATTTTTCCGGGTGTATCGGAAAATATGTGACGATACTGGCAATATATGTTTATCAGATGGTCCTTTTGTTCCCATGTCAGCTCTTGGTTATTTTGGTTGGTCTTGAATTCTCGTATCTCATTAATCTTGGTCAACCATAAATCTTCCTCTGGGTTATTGTGAAGCTTCTCGTTGATGGCGCCTTCCTGATGTTGGTGGCCTTCCCTAATGTAATAGATTACATGTTCTGCGGGTGCCTTTTGATATTCTGTTAGCTTGGCTGTCCACTCAACCTCTCCTGTCTGCATTCTTACTGTATTTGTGTCCATGTTAATTATCGCAGTGTATTTCCCGAGTATATCACACCCAATGAGCAGGGTAAATGGTAACCCACTGACTACGAGGAATATCATCTGTATCGTGTTGCCATTGCTGGATACATCAAGCTGCACTTGTTGTCTAATCGTCTTGTTTTGACATCCGGTAGCCCCAATGAGTACAATGTTGTTAATAGGTAAAGTGGGTATTGTCGCTTTATTTTCAGATTGAATTCTATCGAACTCCACTTTATCAATCAATGATACATTTGCTCCGGTATCTATCATTGCCGTCGCTTTTATGTTATTGACCTTCACTGCTATGTAGGCAATTTCATTATTACTTGTATCGCTGATAGTATTCTCTTTTTCTTCCATTAAGTCTCTTCTAATATTTTTCAAATAATTATTGGTGTATGTTTTGCGAAGATTTTGATGGTTTGCCAAAACTCTAGACCCAATAGTCCGGTTCAGTGAGGGTACTATTTGGTTTTTCACTGCCGGTTGGCGTTTAAAGGCAGGTCACTATTCCCGTGCCTGTCTTGCGATGTCGAAGCTATGGGTTCTTGATTCCCATTTCCATGTCCATTATTGTAGGTTGCTGTATTTTGCGTTGTTGTCCCTTGACTTCCATTACTGTCGCTTCCGTTAGATCGGTATCCAGATTCCCGCTCCTCTCTATCGCTGTTGCTGGAGTGACTATGTTGATTAGGTAAACTCCTCCTTCCTTGGTAGTAGTTTCGACGATTTCCTCCTCGACTGGCTTGAGTATAATGCACTCTGCGAAAGTGATTATTATGTTGGTTGCCATTGGTTTGTCTTGGGTGATGATTGGGAGCTTGATTCTGGTACGGCCGGTAATAATTGTTACCTCTTTGGTAGGCTGGCTCTCGCTGATATCCACCTGAATGCTGATTATTATTATTATTCCCTCTGTTGTTGACGTTGTTGCCACCTCCGTCTTGACGTGTTACAGGGTGATTTTGGAATCTCGGTGGGTAATTGTGATTTCTTCCCGGGCTATTCCTTTCGTTGGATATGTTGGGGTTATTATTCCCAGGTCCGCCTCGATCATACGTCTGGTTTGGTCCTTGCCGACTGCGTTGGTAGTAGCGTTCTCTTTCATGGTTCTCCAACAGTTCGCACATCCCTTGGACTGTCTTTATTTGTGCGTTTAGCCTCCCTTGTGATATGCCTTGATTGAAGTGGTAGGCTAATTTCGTCACTAGGCATTCTTCTGGAATGGCGGGTTCAAGATTCCTGGCTAGGCAAATCTTTCCCAAGAAATACATTGTCATTGACTGCCTTCCATGTGTATCGAACCTCCCGTTCGTGATGTCGTCCCTGACGATATTCTGGGTGGCTTCTGACCAATATTTCTGTTTAAACGCCACCTTGAAGTTGTCATAATTCCCCACTTCATTACGGGTTGCCATCCACCAATTGTCGAACGTGCTTTTGAAAGCTTCGTCTAACATTCCCTTAATGGTAGTCCATCTATTTTCTCTGTTTTTTCGTAGGATTTCTTCCATCCGTTCTAAAAATTCTAGCGGATTTTTATAATAAGTCCTGAATTCAATCTGGTCTCTGTTGTCTAGATGAGTCAATCCGGATAGTAGATTTGGTATCGTTTGTATACGATGCATCTCGTCGCTGAGGTCATCTAGCTCTCTTCGTTGACGCTCGGTTAGTAGGGTTCTGTCATCGTGTACCTGCTGCTTAATTGCATCCACTCTTCCAGATACTTCTTCACACTTGTCGGTTAGTGTTGACTGTGCTATTTTCATGTTGGTTTGTTCCTGTGTTATTACACTTATCTGTGTACCGTGCGTTCTCTCCACTTCGTTAATGCGTTGGTTGATGTCTAACTCTGTTTGTATTAGTCTCAGGCTGGTACCTTCTCCCTCCTTTCGTACTTCCTCCATCTCGATGTTAACTTCAGTTGATAGGATGGCCATGCGCTTCTCGATTTCATCGACATTTTCCTTCAATCTTTTCTCTATCTTCTCTTCTGTATCCTTGGCGGCTTCCTTCATCTTGTTACTGTGGATACTTATTTGTCGCCACATCCCTTCATGGTCAGATTGTATTGTTTCGACGTCTCGATTGAGCTTAGCAGTGATTTCATCCATCTTCTGATTGGCCTGATCCATTCTAACTCCCAACTCTGCTGATAAATCTGCTTTCATGATGGCCATTTTCTTCTCCAGTAATTCCTCAGTTTTCTTTTGTCCATCTTCCATCCTCCTGTTCGTCTCCTGTATTTGGTTATTGAACTCTTCCTTTAATAATTCCATATGTTTTTGGTTCTCTCTTTGGCCTTCCTCTATTTTCTTGCTTAAGTCTGCCTTCAAATTTTGATTGTCCTCTTTGGTGGATCTACTGGCTTCTTCTATTTTGCTGTTCACGTCCGCCTTGGTGGAGTTCAGTGATTCTTCCATCCTTTTCTGGCCTTCTTCCATTCTGTTTAAGTCTGCTTTCAAATTTTGACTGTCCTCTTTCAATGACCGTAATATCTCTAAAATACTGGCATTCATTGTTGCTCTTGACTCCTCTGGTTGGCGTACTTCCGGCAGAACTTCTGGTTGTATTATTTCGGGCTCCTCATCTGGCTGTTGAACCCCCTCTGTCGGTTCAATTTGTTTGTCTTTTACTTCCACTACCATCTCCTCCACATCTTCTGTTGACATAGCTTCCTTCTCTTCTTTTCTGGTTTCCTTCTCTGCTTGCCCCATCCTTTTTCTTGACGTTGACCTTGATTTAGATCTTGATTTCAATCGGTCTGTATACATCTTGATCTTCTGATAATGGTCCTGCTGTCTTCTCACGAATTAGTATATTTAGGTTAATGGTTATTGTATATCTTCCTAACTCGTGCTCAGACGTTGGGCGCCAATCTATAACGTAAATAGTTATAGATGATAATATGCTATTATGATATTATGCTATCTTGTATTTCTCCTTAAAGCCACACTGTCGGGCTAGCCAATCTATAATGTATTATTATAGATGATGATGTAATACTGTGTAAGTATATGATTGTATCTATAGTTGTAATTGTAGTGTGCTTGCAGATACGCTCCGGTATCTGCTATTATGTTGTTTCTATAAAAACTGCTCCAATTATAACTATTAGGAGTTATTAGTGTGATTGTATAAGTGTTTATGAAGATTCACTCTTTCAATTTAAATAAGTTTCGCGCACTTTTTGTTGTATGCCTCCCTCACTTACCACAAGTATTCGTTTCAGTCCTGTTCTGTGATGGTTGTTGCTGAAATACATACATTCAAAATACGCACAAATATTCAATTTGAATATTTATAACAGTTAGTACACATATGTAATACTTTAAATTTCTCTTAGTTTGAATTCTTTCGCCACCTTTGGTAGAACTGATTTACAAGAAACAATTTAATTTCTATTTGAAATGATACTCTTGTTCATTGGTAAAGAAGTGTAGGTTTATTAACAAATTTTAAAAATGGCAAATTTCAAGAAAGGAAACAATTAACAATCATTTAGGCTAATAACCCTTTAAATAATAATTACAATCGATTAATTTTAACATAAAACTCTATCCAGGCTCAATGCTGGTAGTCCTGTCTCTAATACAATAATTTGAATTTATAAGGTTATGTTTTCTCGTTAATATATTATCAGGTTGTTAGGTTCTTTGAAGATCCATGATATCAGTGTCAAGATGTAATATTAATAGAATCAATAAAACTAAATAATGGTTAAAAAATAGCGAATAAATATAAAACAATGAAATTTAATACCATATGTATGGTAAGTAAGTAATTATCGTACGTCTGGATGCGCACGCACCTTATAACTTTCTATAGCCAGTGTCAGACTCGTGGCTTGTACAGTTTCAATATCTCGTTTTATTTTCAACAATGAATTTGATAAATATATATTTTCAAGAGAAAAAATTAATAAAACACAAAAAAAACTCTTGATATGATTTCTATTTAGTTTGGAAACTATTTGAGAACAGATGCAACAGTTATATTAATAAGTTACCGCTACCAATTTGAGGTTAGCGATCACAGGTAATGCTATTACAGAGAATGATTTCTTACTGGTTAATATTTCTTAATTTATATTTTTGAACATAATATTAGTAACCTTTTAACATGTTACTATTAAAATTACTTTATACTTTTGTACGTACGTTAATGTTATTTATTTCAAAATATCGAATAATCAAAACAAGTTTAGTCAAAAGAGTGACTAAATGTAAACTCTTGTAACTAGTGATAGTTACTTTAAACATACTTTGATAGTTATAAAAATTAATTAAAATATTTAATTAATATTTTAATGAATAAAAAATTAACATTTCTTGAAATTATAATAATTCCATCATAAGTTTGATACTGCGCTAATAATGACTCGCGTAGTATCAAAATGTCTATTTCAAAAATAGTATTTCTGAAAATTAAAGTTATTCAAATAAAATAATGTACTCCCTGTTTATAATCACAACACACGCGAGTACGATCGGGATTATACACTATCGTACTTATTGTTCGGTAATCCCGCACATATCACTCGTAAGTGTATTTGTTGTGTTAAGGTTACGTCTGTATATTAACTTTGTCAGTGTACGCGCACAAATTTTAAAATAATACTTCTTCATGACGTGGAGTGGCGTGACCTATTCGTCTGGAAGCTGTTCTTAGACTGTTACAAATTGCCAAAGCGTCTCTCTCGTTTCTGACAAAATGCGTTGATTTGATTGGCTGTCATCACTATAATCTTCACCCCAAAGGCCCATGTTTTATTAAAATATTTGGTGTTTTACCAAAATTCGACTTTGGGTCCTGGTTTATGTGACGTAAGCACTAGTGTAAGAAATACTTGAAAAGTTAATAATTACAATAACTTCCTTATTGAACGTCCTTTCGTTACATGAGTTATGTCATTGAATTATAGACATTTTCCTCTTTAATTTAAGTCTAAACAACACTATTTTATTTACATTGCTTCTCTTAAAATAATGTTTTTATTAATTATCTTGGTGTTTCTTATTTTTATAAGTTTTTGACACCAAATTTAATTATTTTTACTAAAAACACTTTCTAAATAAACACTTGGAGTCCATTTCTCACTTGGTTTGATTGGTTATTTGGAAATAATTATTTCCTTAACAATAGCTTGTTTTAGCGTCATTAGGCGTCCATCTTGGTTTTCATATAAAAGTATTTACAATGAATTTCCCTTATCTAATACAAGTAATCTTGTAATCTAATAATACTAAAACGATTATTTACATGATTTCACATTTAAATATCCTCACATGATGGTATTAAACATAATACACATACTGTCTCCTTCCTCTTCTAACTTTCTCATACAATTGTCAATATAATTTTAGTCTTTTTCTAAGTGAATTATATTAAGTATGAAATTTCATTAGTGTACCTACATTGTACTTAGTGTATTACATATATTGGTTAGCTTCTAGCTAGTTTAGTACCCTTCAATTCTCTAATAATGGGCTTGTTCCTATGGTGTTTCAACATAATGGTTATTTATTTTTCATAAAAACAATACTCAAACTGTTATTGTTACATTATGTTTATGTTTCTACATTGGTATTAGACATTACTCCTACTTTTGGTAATGTTCTCATTTACTCTTAGATAAATTTATATGTCATATTTTACCTAAGTAACTTACTTGACATGGTTGGTTTATTTGTGATTTCTGTCACTATGGTCAGTTGGTTTCTAATTATTCGCATATATACTGACTGTTTTTATAGTTCTAATCTGTTCTCAAAGTTGTATTGATTTTCCCTCTAACTACTGGTAATATTGTGAACAATCTGTGTTTAAGTTTTAATACACTATTTTCCTTAACTAATGGGCCATACAGTGGTCCATCTTACATCTGATTGTTTGTACATGGTTAGTTAGTTTACATTATTTTGTTTATAATACTGTTGTTTTTATGTTAAAGATCTGTTCTCAAACCATTACCAGATATTAGTCTTACTACTGGTAATATGGTTATTCACTTTAGTATTGGTTTTGATATTGCACTTTGCCTATTTGAATTGGCATATTTGTTGCATCTTTGCTATAGCTGTCTGTCATTGTATTTGATTGGTTTTATTTACATGGTTGCATTTTAATGTATTGTCTGTTAGGATGTATTGTTATTTATAACAATTCCTTAATTGATATCACTGTTGATAATCATTGATTTTCATTGATATTTCTGGTTTTCTGTTTAACAGGTACTTTCTCTATGGGTTATGTAACAATGTACCATCTGTTTTAATGCAGTATGTCTCTACTATCTACATGGTATCAGTATGGTCTTTCACAATAATATTTTACTTATTTTGTGACACATGTTTACACATTCCTTCTTAAACATTAATACATATCTTATTGTATTATTTATGATACTTTTCTAGTCATGGGTTGGATTCAATTCAATTCCTTTTGTTTGATACAATGGTTTTTTATATTGTTGTCAGTTCTTTACCAAAAATAAAACATAGTCATATTGTTCCATTTTGTTTCATCTTGGTGGACTTATGATTATCTGTGTTAATCACAACTTTATTAAATGCGTCACACTCATTGTTCGTGTCTATTTGACTTATTTAATATTTTGTTGTTTTCATCATGGAATTAACCTATTTTCATATACTCATAAACTTCCTCACTATAATTGTTTGTGTGGTTTTATTAGTAGAAATAGTTGGTTATTCACATGTTTCACATCTATTAAGTACGCACTGTTATTGTTTGTGTTTCCTTAAATGCTAATCACTGTTTTTTCATCCTCACATTTGATAATCATTATTTCACTTGTCACTTAATTAGTCTTTGGTGCACGTGGTTTATGTTGATTTCTGGTATGATTTATTCATCTTCTTCTCTCTTCTGAATCAGCTTTCTTGTCCTTCTTCTTTCTTCTTTCTTGTTATCTTCATTGTAGTCATTATTCTTTAGTCGTTTCCCCTCACTTTTGGAGTTTGTTAAATCCTTATTTCGTTATTTCCCCTCACTTTTGGAGTTTGTTAATTCTTGTTTCGTTGTTTCCCCTCACTTTTGGATCCTATTGGGTCTATAATTGGTATTTGGTTTTGGCTCACTTCATTTTCTTTCTTATTTTTCGTAGTCGATGTCACTAGATTGATATTATCTTATTCATAGTTGGATTTTCATATTAACACATTTGTAGATACACACTTTATATACATGGATTTACTTATCTAGATTTACATTCATATTTTTTTATCTTACTTGCCGTCCTTTAGGCTCATTTTATGTAACTGCCATATTTGGTTATGTTACATATGCCTTCCTTTAAGAATTGATTAATTCTGAGTTATGATTATACTATATTTTTCTATGAAGAATTTATCAATTATTGTACATTCCATATTGATTTACATGTTTTTTCCATATATCCTTTCGCTTTCTGCTCTTTGAATCATATTTATTTCTTCTCTATGTAATTACTTCCCTCGTTTATTTAGTTCCCTAACATACATTTAGCTGGGGCAGTTTAGAGCGGCTCACTTTGGCTATTCGACTCTACTGGCCATACTAATTTCAATAAATATGGAGGCAAATCATCTCCTTTAATAATAATAAATGATTGCTGGCATTACTCTTCAGTCAATTCATCTCAAATCATTAATAATAATAATAATAGTGGTCGTTTTTCCGACAAATAATAAATATTCTTGGGATTAATTCTCGCATCTGCGGTTTGTACATTGTGATTCTCTCTTTTCTTGATTCAACTTAACTAATTCTTCACATATCGGGATATTTTGTTTTACATTTCCTCATTGGTATATTCTCATGATTTTCTTCGTTAGTATATTCTTTTTTATTCTTCTTCATCATAAATTAATCTCTTCATTCTGTGTTACCTTGACCGTTATTTCGTCATAATCTTCGTTCCAAATTCATTCTTCTAGATACTATGTATTAGTACATTTATTTTTTGAATGCTATCATCTTTTTTTTTGATATGCAAGGACAGCCAAGGTGTAGATTGTCTTCAATAATGTCCCTTCATATTAAAATTTAAAAACCACTTGGAAACCTAAGTAGCAGTAGACGTTCATCACCATAAACCTCATTCTGCATATTTTACTTTTCTGTAGCAGGCTTTCCAAGTTCTACAAAGTTCATGTTGTCATGTTACTCTACATGAGTACTTAACATTAATCTAATTGAGTTTAGATAGATGAACAACTTTGAACAAATACTGTTGCCAAAATGTTGGTTGCAAATAAAATTGATAATTTAATGGCAGATGAAGGGGGGAGTACAGGTCAGTAACCTATGTTGATCACTATTTTCAGTAAAAAAAATCAATCTGCAAGCAACAAAATAATCAATCTATTTATTTTGTAACCATACCTCATGTCTGTGGTATGTAGAAAGTAGTTATTAAGTACAAGTTAATTTAAGAAACAAATTAATAAACAGAAATTTGAATACACTACATACATACTTAGACAATTTTGAATACATAAGATCTTGCAGTTTGCACCATGTTTTGCATAAGCAATCAAGAACACTTTGAATAGAAGTTGAGGTATGCAAAATTAAATAATTTTTATTGGTTTTAATCTTAAGATTACATTTTTCTTAACTAGAAGCAATGTAAGAAACTCTTGGTAGTTTTAAAATTAATTTATATATGAAACTGACAATCGATTTGCCCAGCTATTTTCAAAATACGTGTTGGCTGAAACAATTTCCAAGTTTCATAAACAGTTATTGTCAGCTACCAAAAGTTTTTTGTAATTTTCTTGTTTTACAGTGTTTCACCAATGTGCCAATCAGGATGTTAAGTGTAGAATTAAATGATTTTCTGTCAAGTAAAAGCAGTTTTTTGTAAATATTTTAAAAAATCGATTTTACATCAATTTGCTCAAAATTATTCTCTGCAGATTTTGTCATTAAACTTTACAAATTTACTAGTGGTCAACTTTATCAGGTATGTAAAATAACTGACATACCATTTATTGTGCTAATCTTAATACAAATTTGGGTTCTTTAATCATAATTTTATTTTTTTTTTTTCTGTTTTATAACATGAATTGATAAGTCTTCAATCTCAGGGCTGCAGTACATAAAAACGAAACTGTATAGACTTTTAGAACCAAGTTATTTATTGCTCAATATATATAGGTTTTTTTATACAACTTATAAAAAGAAGAAACATTCTTTACCTATAATTAATTATAGTCTCAAAATTTCACTACTAGAGCGCAGCAATGGCTGTACTTTCAACAAGAAATATCACTCTTCAGTCTCTCACCTGTGGCGCTAGTTGGTTTATCTAAACTGTACTGTTAAATACACAATGTGTCACTTGCTTTTAGTTAATTTTTAAAAATAAATAATATTTTAAAGCTACAAGTCTGTATTAGTGTGTTTCTTATTTGTTAAAATAGGTTATGTATATGGTACACAGGATGTGGATTAAGTTGCGGGTGTGGGTGCTTAATTTCACTTTCTTTGTAAGGGGGCGAATTAGAAGGTTTTTTTTATTTTTTATTAATCTTGGTTTTGATTTTGTTAAAAGTGTACAATTCACTTCATATATGGGAGCTACCACAGTTTAATTTTATATTAATTGAAATCATCATTTTAAGCACTTTTCAAATTGCCAGACTTCACCTGTAAGGAGCCTCCAGTACAGCAGTGCACATTGTTAGCCAAAACAATTGCCAGACGCATTGCGTAACCACCCAGCAGCTGCCTTGTGACACAGTCTCCAGTTTGCAGTCTGGTATCAGAGAGTAAGCAGCACCAGACAATAAAGTTGTGAATTTAAAACAGTGGCCTCGGGTTTAAAACAAATTCGGCCTATCTTAGAACGTGTGAAAACAGTTATTAAAAAGTATTAACAGTGTACAAACAAAAGTTTGCCGCCCAGTCGACTAATTACCATGCCCGCAGCTGGCTAAATACAACCGGCTAGCGGGCCGAAAATTCCATCCGACCGTAACAGCATGCCTAAAGAACTATAATATAAATCAAAAGTAAAGTGATATACCAGTGATTCAGTGTAACTTTAAAAAATCAATGAACCAATAATATTTTTTTTTTGGGAAAGACATCATGTGTGTGACGCGCCATGAGGTTGCAGGAGACGCCATGGTAGCGGTAATTGTATCTAACCCAAAATTGTTGTGATCATATGTAAAAGGGGGTTTTGAAGTAATTATACATATAAAGAGGGGTTTTGTATGAATGAGTGGATGGGCAATCTGGGTCGCACTTTAATAGATTTCTAAATATATTAGAATAAGAAAATGGTTAAGTAAAATGTGTATGTAGTATCTGTCTTTTAAAAGGAGAAAAGGGAGCTGTAATATGTGAATTGAGGTAGAAGGAGGAGTAAGTGTGTGTGTTAAAAGAAAATAACCAAAGCAATTAAATTAGATTTGTTTCAAATGAAAAGCGAGTTGAGTATGTTATTCAGATAACCTGAAGGTCATATTTGTATTTCGCAGTTTCATGCAATGGACCTTGGCGTAAGAGGTGAGTTTTAAAATGAATAAAAGTTTAATAATTAAATGTATTAAAATAAGATAATACAATTGCCGCCCGGAACAGTAACTATTTATTTAAGATAGTACAATTGACGCTGCGAACAGAGACTCGATTTGTAAAATAATTATAAATCGGCACCTAAAAGCGAATACAAGTATGGTTTAAGGTTGAATAACGATACGGAAAAAATGACGTAAAGTACGCAAGACAATGAGGTAAGATTAGAGTAAATATAAGATGTTGTAGAAATAAGTCTAAGAGCAGTATATGTAAATTAAGAAAAGTAGTAAGTTGACAATATAAAAATGGCAGACAATAATGAAGCCAGTTTGTCTGATAGTCTAACAGAGAGTCAAATAAATACTTACTCAGATATCCAAACAGAGTCACTACCAATAGATGACCGTAATGTAGAAAAATCTGTAATTAGTACGCCGGGAGCGATTTCTACTCCCGTAATAATTAAAACAAGAGAAAAAGAGTTGTCAATAAATGACATATTTAACCTGATACAAACCATGTCTGAAAACATGGTAAAAAATAGTCATTTCAATAACAAATTTTATGAACAGAAAAACGAAATGCAAGAATTTAAAAGTAGTGTCAATGAGAAATTAGATATACAGAATATTCAGTTTCAGCAGAGTATTAGCGTAAAATTTGATGAACTTAAAACTGATATTAATAAAGTACAAATCAACTGTGAGAGTAACTTTAACAAATTGAAATATGAATTGAAACGAGACATTGAGAAAATAGTAGAGTTAGTAGTAGAACAGAGTAAAAGTAAAAATAATAATGATAGTAAGAATTTAACAAATGATGACAATAATGTCGAAAATGAGAATATAATTAACAGTGTGGTAGTAGAGAGTAAGAACAATGATATTGAAAATGGTAATGTGACTGAAAGGGTGGTATCAGAAAGTGATACGTTGAAAATAGATAATGAAACAGTAAGTGAGAGTGAGAAAATGATAAGTTGTAATGAAGTAATAATTAGTGTTGTTGAATTAGAAAAAGAATGGAAAGAAAGAGTAGATGAATGTGTAGGGCAGAGGGTAAATTTTCCCCTTATTCGTGATGAACCAGAGTGTTCAAAAATGTTATTATTGGAGGGCAAGAGACCCTATTTAATGGAAGATTTGAGTTGTATCCCTTGTCTGTATAAATTAGTACCCTCTCTGTGGAATGATGTTGAATGTATGATATGGTTTTATGATGAGAGAGATTTAGATGGAGAGTTGTGTGTCGATAAAGAGATAGAATTATATAAACTAATGAGAAACTATAATGAGTTGAAAGAGATGTTAAATAACTTGAAGTACTTACCTGTTAAAATAGAGCGTGAAGATTATTTTGATGATACATGTTTAAATAATAATAATTTACTTTATGAAGAAAAAATAACTGACTTGATAATGAATATTACTGATGGAGACTTAACCGATGTACTCAATGTTGACTTGTTTTATGATTATTTTGGTAAGATGAATGAATTTGGTTTTTATGGTGACAACACACAAAACAGTAATTTGTGTGTTAATGAAATTGAACAATGCTATATAAAACAAAGACTTATCTATGACGATGGTGGCTGAGCATTAAATTCACAAATGAACAATTTTAAACAGTTTGTTTATTGGTTCAGACCTCGCAACCTTGGACAATGAAGTGTGATATAACTGAATAAGTAATGATGAAGAATTGTAAATATATGTTGTATACAATTAATTGTGTATATTGTAAAATGTTAGGTATATGTGTATGTAGTAGAAATTGGTGAGATAATAATAATATTAATATTTTGCAGCTTAAAGAAATAACAAAAATAATTTGCAAGAAGATAATGAATGAGTTGTAGTTTTTGCAATGGGTGAAAGTAATTAAAAATGTTGTGTTTTCAATAATTGATTTAATTACAATAATTTGAAATGTTTTGATTGACTTAAATGTCATCTGGTTGAATTTTTCCAATGGATTTAAATTGTTTTATGAGACTTGATATTAATAAATAAATGTTAAATTGTTTGATATGAAATAACATTGTTGTTAAATGTTTCAGAGGTTACACGGAGATATTGGTGTGTGTGTGGTGTGTATTTTGTATTCATGTCAATAGGTGGATAATGTATTGTAAGTATAAAGTTCATTATACCAGTCAGATAGAATAAAATGCTTACAGGTGTGAAAAGAGTTTAATTCAATAATAAAAATGAATTGAGACAACAGTAGTGAGACAACAGTAGTAAATAGATACTGTAATTAAAAAAAAAAAAAGTAATAATAACTGAAAGGTGAATTAAAATAATATTTGGCTTAAATTGTAAGAAATAGCCATTGATAAATATGTTATCTAAAAGATTTATAAAAAATTTGAAAAGTGCAGCAAGCAGATATGTCAGTATATGATGTAACCAGAATGTTTAGACTATGTGAGTGTTGAGACCGAGGGTGTGGGTGTTTATAACCCGTCTGGCACACAAATGTTTATATAAACAGGTGTGGTATGTTGAGACTAATGCCTACAGTCATGCTTGGTGACAATAACAAAAAATGTTGTAGTCTGCTGAATCAGTATCTTGAGTAAAATTTTATTGTGACAGAAAAGAATTGAAATTAAACTTTTACAGACAAAATAATAATGAGGTAATTATTATAACTTAGAGTTTGAGAAATTAAATAAAATTAAATTAATTTGGTAATTAAATTAATTGGAAAGATGATTTTAATAATAAATTTAAATTTATTCTGATGCAAACTTCATGTAATTGTAAAACAAATGAAATATGTACTTTACTTAAAGGGGAAATTGAAGGGAATTTTGTGTGAATGCTATTAAAAATGTTTGGGAAAATGAGATGTGTATATTACTGTTCATATAAATTTTATTAATGCCAATCTATATTTTATGTTTTAACTGTAGATTCCCCACCTAAGTGCGGTCATGGCCTCACCGGACCATGACCGTGAAAGTAGTTAATTGTGGCAAATCATAAATTTTACTTGATATAACCGGCTTGTGGTTTGTTTTATTTTGTTAACCCGGTGGTTTGTTAGATAAGTAGGGGGGTTGTTTTTTGGGGAATCTACCTAATTTTGGAACAGGTCTATTTTCACCCAGATAGGGGTGGTAGTCCATTAGGGGTGTATAAATAAAAAATAGGTATAATGCCGAATTTTATTGTAATGCCGAAGCAAGGATGGGGGTGGAATGAAAGAAAAAAATGTCCACCCCTTCCGCATCAGTCCTTGTGAAAGCAACTAGACGCCACAGTCTAGGGGGGGGTAATAGTGAGCGTGGATGGGCGGTGACCCAGTTACAGGTCACGAGGGAGATGTGGTTTACGGCGAGGTTGAGGCTGAAAAAGGCCAAGAAGCCTCGCGCAGAACACATTAATATGTAACGGGTATCGGGGGTTAAGGGATTAAAAGGGGGGTAGGAAGAAAAAAAAAATGAAAAAAAAAATATATATATATATATACATCTATATAATTGTATATACTTTTGTGCCTGCCATTAAATTTATGTTTTGCATTTTTAGTTGTATTATTGTTTATGTGTATTAATAGTGTTATGGAATTATATTGTTTACAATATATGCATAATCAAACGTTAGGATAAGGCAGTTCATATTTTAATTAAATATTCAATTTATTTGTTTTTTTTTTAGTAATAATAAAGAGATTTAGTCCATTCAGATAAGAGATTTTGTTTTGTTTGATACAATCTGATTTTGACTTAAATTTTAAATGATGAGTTTGTGTAGAAAACATTATAGGGGTATGTATGCGCCCAGTATTTGCCAAAGGCTACCCAGTTTGCATGTAAGGGGGAACATATCGGTTGAGGATCTGGCATGATACAAGCCAGGGATTTGGATTTTTGGGGAAACATGATAGAAGGTGAGGTGCGCGGTGGTGCGTGTCTGTTCGATTTTTCGGTGTTGGGATCTCTTACGGAGAAGTCCAGTAATCTCGTGCAGATGCGTCCACAGTCGCCAAGCCAGGGGGGTCGTTTACCCATGAAGTGTAAGAACAGAAGGGGGTTGTTGGCACCATATCCTCACCGATCCTCTTAGGGGTTTAGCAATGAGATTTCTTCTGTTTCGACAGAAGACTTCTCATTGGGGGGGTATTGTAAGGGGGCGAATTAGAAGGTTTTTTTTATTTTTTATTAATCTTGTTTTTGATTTTGTTAAAAGTGTACAATTAACTTCATATATGGGAGCTACCACAGTTTAATTTTATATTAATTGAAATCATTTTAAGCACTTTTCAAATTGGCAGACTTCACCTGTAAGGAGCCTCCAGTACAGCAGTGCACATTGTTAGCCAAAACAATTGCCAGACGCATTGCGTAACCACCCAGCAGCTGCCTTGTGACACAGTCTCCAGTTTGCAGTCTGGTATCAGAGAGTAAGCAGCACCAGACAATAAAGTTGTGAATTTAAAACAGTGGCCTCGGGTTTAAAACAAATTCGGCCTATCTTAGAACGTGTGAAAACAGTTATTAAAAAGTATTAACAGTGTACAAACAAAAATTTGCCGCCCAGTCGACTAATTACCATGCCCGCAGCTGGCTAAATACAACCGGCTAGCGGGCCAAAAATTCCATCCGACCGTAACAGCATGCCTAAAGAACTATAATATAAATCAAAAGTAAAGTGATATACCAGTGATTCAGTGTAACTTTAAAAAATCAATGAACCAATAACATTTTTTTTTTGGGAAAGACATCGTGTGTGTGACGTGCCATGAGGTTGCAGGAGACGCCATGGTAGCGGTAATTGTATCTAACCCAAAATTGTTGTGATCATGTGTAAAAGGGGGTTTTGAAGTAATTATACATATAAAGAGGGGTTTCGTATGAATGAGTGGATGGGCAATCTGGGTCGCACTTTAATATATTTCTAAATATATTAGAATAAGAAAATGGTTAAGTAAAATGTGTATGTAGTATCTGTCTTTTAAAAGGAGAAAAGGGAGCTGTAATATGTGAATTGAGGTAGAAGGAGGAGTAAGTGTGTGTGTTAAAAGAAAATAACCAAAGCAATTAAATTAGATTTGTTTCAAATGAAAAGCGAGTTGAGTATGTTATTCAGATAACCTGAAGGTCATATTTGTATTTCGCAGTTTCATGCAATGGACCTTGGCGTAAGAGGTGAGTTTTAAAATGAATAAAAGTTTAATAATTAAATGTATTAAAATAAGATAATACAATTGCCGCCCGGAACAGTGACTATTTATTTAAGATAGTACATCTTTTAACTGTGAACGTTAATAGGTTAGTTCTCGTCTGTATTATTTGAATTGTTAATACACGATAATACCCGATAAGTGAGTAACGTGCTTTCATTCACTATTAGTTTAATTTCTTCTGTATTTCTTTTTCCACATTATTATATTCCATTTTGTGAGATAATTATTTCGTGTTTAATTTATTCTCATACTATTTATGGTTAGGTTACCAAATACACTTTAATTATTTCACTTCTTGAAGATACGTCTGAACTTGGTGATGGTCAAATTAAAAGTGACGCTTACTTTCCAAGCACATCTATTTCAGCATCCCAGAAACAGAAAGCTTTACATTTTTCCTTACCTTAATCACTTTTCCTTTTAGCTTTACATTTTTCCTTAATCACTTTTTATAATTTTGCACATTCCGCTATTATTATGGTCTTTGATTTACTAAATATGCTTAATCTCGCTGAATTTTATATAATTATAGTCCTTTTACTTTTATATTCACATATATAGTGATTTATCAATTTGTTATAATACAAAGTTTGTTCATAAACTGTAGGTAAACTTCCTTAGTTATTCACAGATAGGTTCTTTTTGTTCTATGACCTTCTATCAAAATACAATTTGTAACTAAACTAATTCCATATTATTTAAAACAATTTCTTATTAATTTCAACTTATTAATGAATTTTATACATAATTACAATGATTTCGGGGTTTTAATTAGTTTTTTACACATCACATGTCTATACCCAGCCAAAGATTGGTCCTAGCCCTTTCACATGCATTCAAGATGGCTGACAATATTATTCTGTAAATTATAAATTTTTCAATTTTACTAGGATTCAGGCCTTAGTATGTACTGGTGTATTTTACAGCAGGACAATATTGGTGCTTAGGAGAACTGTATGTTAGTACAATTTGTAAGTAGAACTGTATAAACAAACTGTTAATAAAATGTGTCACTGTTGGTTATCTGGTATTTAATGTCACTGTACTGCTATCCATGAAACAGTATTGCACAACTAGCTTTGGAACTTTTTGATGGAACTTGTGGTTCTGATATTTTTAAATGATGTAAAACACAAGGGTTGATCAAATGTAATATAAACAAGACTTGAAATTAGGACAAAATTCTTTAACATTTGTTAATGGTGGCAAAAGTAGCCAGCTGGTAGTAGTGCCTAGACATGAGCAGTGCTACGCGTTTGTTTCTAAAGTTTTGTAATATAACTGTAATTATTACTTTAATTATTTTCTTTCACAGAATCACTTGTGAGCGTCTACTTCATTCGGACGCCATCTTGCCTTACTACCAATTATACAAAAAAATTGTACTTACCAGGGTTCAGTTAGACGTACTGGAGAACAGAATTGGTTATTCAAATAAAAACAGATTAGTTACCTTCATATATATCTTATTCTTTTATTCGTCAATTCAATTCAAATTCATTTTAAATAAACAAAAGAAAACCCCATTTAAATTCTTTTCAACACCATCATGGATAAAATATTCCTTCTTCCTCTTATTTTTTATACTACCTTTTAACGATAAAAAATACAATGATTACATGCTTGTATATATTGACACTACATTGATTACAATAGAAATATTTAAAAACATAGAAATAGTTAAATTCTTTTTTTACACAAACCAGCGCCTCTAACTTTTGTTATATAATTATGACACACGCACACCCACTCTCACACGGTACATATTTTAGATTTCCCCTTTGAGCTCATATTTGATTTTGAAAAGTTTTAATTTGGATGGTTTATTTTACTCTCCCCGTTTGTTACTTATCTGACATTTTAATCCAAAACTGTTCGGTCTCCTTAGGTATTTCCCGTCACTCTGCACATTTCTTCCTTCACTGTTCTATATTAAACAAAACTGTTAATTCATTTTATTATTAATTCAACACACCAAACTGCTTCCTTTTACAAACTTTTTATATTTTTTACTTTCGGGCTCCCGATCATTTTTGTTCCGCGGAACCTTTTCGGCTGTACATCACTGGGTATATTAAAACTGGGTGAAAGGTGCACACGTCCGTCGCCGTGAGATGTTGTATGGTTTGTTAACTCAGCGCAGAACCGTGTCAACACTGCGTACACACCTTACATTCCTGTGACGTCAGTTGGGTTTGGCTGATGACGTCTTATGCAAAGTTCAAATGTCAGATGGCTAAAAATAACTGCTTCTCACCGTGAACTAGTCAACCTTGACTCCAATTTGCATACATCGTTTTATTCCAACAATATTTTTCGAATACAAAAATATGTTAAAATTCCCAATGTTTTGGGATGGTCATATCTGTACCATTACAGTTTGTTTAGTTGTTGTCACAGTGATTCAACAGGAGGCACATGTGTCCCTTGCACAGTGTATAATTATTAAAATTTTAGCATGCAAAGATGTTAAACCAACTGAAATGTTGTGCAGATCGAGTGTACAAATTGATAATGATACACTTTCAGAGTCTTAGGTGTACAAGCGGCTTAAATTTGTCTGCAAATGTCAAAGAAGTTTCTAACCTCACGCATGTCATCCCAGAAACAACCAGTATGGCTCAGAACATTTTGTAAGTTCAAGACATTATTCACAATGATAGATGAATAACTGTTCAGGAAATTAGTGCAGTAACTTCATTAAGTTATGGAAGTGTGTACAATCATTAAAAAAGAGTTAAAGTTATGCAATATCTCTGGAAAAATTTTCCAGTGACTAAGAGGTGCAGGACACCACATGGTATTGGCTACTAACATGTCCAACAAATTTTTATGAAGAAGGAATGAAGAAACTGCCTGTGTGATGGAAAAAGTGTGTAATGACAGAGGAATGTATATAAAAGTAGTTTTGTATTTATTTGCACATGTATTAGTCCAATAAAACGATTCTCAAAAGGTCTCATTTATATTTGATCAACCCTTGTACGCGTGTGTGTGTGTGTGTGTGTGTGTCCATTGGTTACTTCATTTTGCTTATAAATTAAATTTATCATTTTTTTCTGCCCTGCTAAGCAAAAGTGCTGTATTAGAAGAAATTCCCATTTATGTGTTATATAGGGTGATTCAAAATTGCACGGCAATCTCTCAGAATCTGATTCTATAGCTAAAAATAAGAAAAAAAGTGCATATAAACATAGGTCTGAAAACGGTTTGTTAGCGAGTTATAGCTCGCGGACCAATTCGCCCTGATTTCTGCTTCTACGAAAAAATGACGCTATACTTAAACTCTTGGGGTATAAAGTGGAGGGTAAATTTGGTGGTTTCTTATAGTTTTTGATCTGAACAATTGAATAAAAGAGGTCCCAGAGCTGTATCTTAATTAGTTTCTAAGAAAAACTGTGTAAAACATTGGAGTCAAAAAACACATTTTTAGATTTGGGATAAAATAACTTAGTTAATTTACCAATAAACAAATAAAACTTTCTAACTAGCTTTGTAGAGAATTTAATTATCAGGAAATTGATGTGTATAATGTGTATTAAAAATAAGTACAAATTTGAGAAATTTGACTTTAATTAAAAACAAAACAGACCAAAATATGCCAGAAAAGTGTTACAATTTACAAGAAATTGCATTGTATTTTGAAACACCCACACTTGGGCAGAAGAAAACCCACATGAGATTGCTGTAAGACTTGAGCAACATACTTTTTTATTTAATGTGTGGTGCGGTCTTCTTGATGATAATCTTTTAGTCCCTTTTTTCTTACCACCAAGGCTTAATGGAAGAAAATACTTACATTTTTTGCAAACGAATCTGATGGAACTCTTGAAAGATATTCCAGTTGGAGATAGAGTGCAGCTGTGGTTTTTGAACAACGGTGCATTTGCTCACTACTGTCGTGATGTAATGAACCATTTAAATAATACATTCACCAAGCAATGGATTTGTCGGAATGGACAAGTGAAATGGCCACCTCAATCTCCCGATCTGACGCCAGAAAATGTTTTCCTTTGGGGTTGGACGAAGTCGTTAGTTTATTCCGCTTGTATTGGCACACAACAAGAATTGAGACAATGCGTAATAGAAGCTGGAGCTACTGTTAAGAATAATCCTGATGCTATAAAACGTGTCCGGCTAGCATGGACTCGCCGTGCTGAATTCTGTATTCAACAAAATGGTGGCCACATTGAACAGCTACTTTGAATAAATGTTTGCAGCTTTATTGTCAATTTAAAAATATTGATATTTAATTATTTGAAGAACATATTTATAATGTAAATTTTTAATTACATTTGTTGTGAAAACGTTTACGAAAATCTTTTTGTTTAAAATGTAACACTTTTCTGACACATTTTGGTCTGTTTTGTTTTTAATTAAAGTCGAATTTCTCAAATTTGTACTTATTTTTAATAAACATTATACTTATCAATTTTCTCACAATTAAATTCTCTACAAAGCTAGTTAGAAATTTTTATTTGTTTATTTGCAAATTAACAAAGTTATTTTATCCCAAATCTAAAAATATGTTTTTCGACTCCGATGTTTTGTGTGTTTTACACAATTTTTCTTAGAAACTAATTGTGATAGAGCTCTGGAACCTCTTGTATTAAATTGTTCACATAAAAAACTATAATATACCACCAAATTTACCCTTTATTTTATACCCCAAGAATTTCAGTATGGCATCATTTTACCGTGGGAACAGAAATCAGGCCAAACTGGTTCCCGAGCCGTAACTCGGTAATGAACCGTTTTCAGACATATGTGTATATGAACTTTTTTTCTTATTTTTAGATATAGGATCAGCTCCCGAGAGATTGCCGTGCAATTTTGAATCACCCTGTATATCACTTCTGATATTTTTGATTGTTGGGCAATTCAGTGAAATATTGACAAGTGTACCTGTAATGTACATGCATCTATTGGTGAGACGTTAACATAGAATTTTGCAATATGTAATCCCAAAATAGCTCTATGGTGGTGCTTTTCAGTTTCCGGATTTTGCAAATGCAGCCCTTCTTGTAAGAGTTTGGATTCTAATAAGCAAGTTTAATCCGGTTGTTTACAGAATTTCCAGCATTGCTTGTGATGTTTTTTTTTTATATATAACTTAATAATAATAATTGTATGATGATCATGTATTATGTGATTTGCATAATTTAAACCACACATCCGGTGAAACACGTGCTCAGTTTTGATTAAATGCATTAGGCTTTTAGGGTCCAAGATTGCGTTAAGCAGAAAAGACAGAGGTTTTCGGGGTATTGAAATAACCATTTACACAACATGAGGAGAACAAATTCGATTTTATTCGGTTACTTGCGCTATAGGTTATAAACAATGGGAGTCATCAACGATTATAAATTTCAAAATGGCGGCTACATTATTTCCGCTTTCGCCATGCGTTTAATGCTATATGCATGGGCTTTGTTTTCTTTAAAATAATTCTTTTTTAAATTCTATACTGCAGTTACTTTCAAATTATTATTTATTTCTCTAATTTGAATAATTACTCTGTAATTAGACACAAACCAACGCCCCAAATATAACTGATTTAAGGTTGGCCAACGATCACTTTCACTCTCTCACTTTCACTCTCAATCATACTGTAATATTGAACACGTTTGTTATTTATTCTGCTTTGAGCTCATCTTTTATATTTTTAAATTTAGAAAAGAAATTTAAGAAGGGCTTTCCTGAAATTGATGCGGCGTAGACTCCTCAGAAGACTCCCATGTCGGCTGGCAGGTGTTCGGCCGAACCTCCTTCTGTCTCTTTTGGTGCACTGAATTTACTGAATTCTCATATTGGTTGTCCACTGATTCTACATTATTGTTAATGATTACATTTTTTAAATGATTACTGCATTTTTGACAACAATTACTGCATTTCTACGGCAAAAGCTGCCCACTGCACTGGTCGAGCATGTGTGCTCGCTGAACTGTTATAGATGACTGGGGGTGAGTTAGACGCAATTGTTAGGTAAGTGGTTGTGCGTCTGACGTCATTGTTCATTGTTTTATAGCCACCGCCCTGGTTAATACGTATTTGTTTTCATGTCGTCATTGTTTATTTATGACGATCTGGCTTTGTGGACCAATGAAAAGTTCGTATTATTAGTTCGTTTCACTTATGCCGCCATTACACATGTTAAACTCTGCTCGTACCATGATGACCTTGGCTCGGCTCCCCTCTTGTTGAATCTGCGTATTCATTGGGACTTGTGCAAAACTAACTTAGCCCTTGTTAACATTTATGATTAGAATAAAATTTACAATAAAAGATTCCTGAATTCCATTATTATGGTAATAGGTATTTCTGTACTGTCACAAAACCCCCTCAATGAAAGGTTTGGTGTCGAGACACAAAAACATCCATTGACTCATTCATACGTTTCTAAAAGGATCAGTTCAGATATGTTACCACAACCCCCTGTAGTGTTAATATAAACAAAATTTCAATCATTTACCCTTGGTCCTATAGTGCTGATCGTACCTGTCTGACCTTACTGGACTTCTCCGGAGAGATCCCTACACCATAAGGCCATGAGGCACTGAACGCTCCTGTTCTGACGGTCCGGCCAGCTCAGGACCGTGGTCACAACACCACAAAACTCTGAAACATGTATACAAAATTTTAAAATAGTGGCCTTATGTATCTACACATCCGCAACTGATATGTCTCCCCTTAGATGCATTGGTTTGTGTTTTGCGGCGTTGGTTTTCTTTATTCATAAAATTCCAAATAACACACAAAAAATTATAACAAGATTTAGACAGATAATCCTTCTACTTTTCAACACTCCTATATATATTTTTTATCAAATTCTCTTACTCCAGTCAATATCAACTTGCTTCTCTCATCATAATGAAATATACCCTTATACTAAACAAAACAAATTCTACTCTCAAACAACAACTACTATCTCTACTCATTTATTTCAAATAACATCAGTATATTTAACTATCATGGCAGCATTTCAGAACTATTAAATTTTTCCACTCAACTTTCTTTACGTTAATTTTCTTTTTATAACAGAATCATTACCATAGATTTGCTAACCAACATAAAATTTATCATTATTACCGTCACTACCCCGGTAGTAACCTCCTAACCACACACACTATTACTTTATTAGGGATGGACTGTGACGCCCATTTGCCTTCACAAGGACTGCATTCTTTTAAATAGAGGAATCTATCGCCTCTGTGTCCTTGCTTTGGCGTTACATTGAAAGACTTAGGTATCAACATACGTTTGTTATATAGTTACACGCCCTTAATGGGGGTCTACCACCTGGCTTTGCTGTCTCTACTCAGACAGAGTGGCAGCCGCTGTTCCATAGTTCCGGGGATTTCCCCTAGTTTCACCCCCCATTAATTTCTACTATCAACCAATTTCAAATCAGTTATGGTCAAGGGACTTAATTTATGGCCATAGCTGACCGCTAACCAAAACCACGATTAGTGCTGGTAAGGCAGTAATCGCCCGAAAAGTCGGGGAAATCAACTTTACCTTCAGGCATGTTTTACATCACATCATCTTCATACACTGCACGGTCAATAATCACATATAATACAAAATTATATTAAAATTTGTGCAGTGTATTCATGCCTTCTTGAGGCATTTGATGATGGCAACGGTCTGTGCGTCACTCATCAACCCACTTCGCTAGCTACAATAGCACATGCCACTACTGCACTAACCCAATTAATTCTAACTTAATACCTCCTACATATACTGTTCATACAGTCCATTTTGACTTACATTTTCTAACACCAAACAACTATAAAACACCTTTTAACCTTGCTCAAAAACAAGTTCGTTAATTATTTAAAAATTTCTCACATAGACACTTTACAAGTTCAAGCTTTCACCTTCACTAACAACTTCTTCTACTATAAAATAGGAATTACAACAATGGATCACCTGATAAGATTATCTAAAATAAAATATATTCCCTTGCTCTCTGAAATAAGACAAATACTTGGAAAAAGAATTTTTTATCACTTACATTACAATAATTTTAACTATTTCGTTTCACAATTTCTGAACGAAACTACTTTAATTCGTGGAACACATGTATATAACATCCTCTCTCTCTCTCTCTGTCTTTTTCTTTCCTCTTTTTTTTTTTTGACTCTATACTTCCACGAACTCTGGGTCCCCCTCCCCATTCGTGCACGTTAAAATTTCTACTCACACCTTTTCGTGGAGCCAGACCACCGTTAGTTTCGCCCCGCGATTGAGGCTACCGCCAACCATGGTCTGCCTCCTTCGCCAAAACCACGATCAGAGGTGGTGAATCTGTGATCGCCCGAAAATGGGGGAGTGTCCCTCCTGGAAACATAAACAGCAAACTAAACTCATTCACACTCATTAATATGCAAATCTTATCTCAACCCTAAGATGACCAATATAACTTTAAGTTTGTTGCATTGTGTGTTCCTACTACTTTCCTAGTCTCCCTGTCCTCCAACACATATGAATTTTTCATTTTGATCCCCACTATCTCGTAAGGTCCTTCGTAAAGCAGGAAGAATTTCTTAATTTCCTTGTCTTGAGCGCTCGACAGATCGTGCCTCCTCACTAATACCAACTGTCCAACTTCATACTTTACCCACTTACCTTTTGCGTCGTGTCTAAGTTTTCTTCGTTCACCCTTGCTTAACAAATTCTCGTTGGCCAACCGGATCTTAATGCTCACATCCGTCCGCTCGCTCTCCTCTGGATAATCGAACAACTGCTCCAAAATTCTTGGGGGGCGTGTTCCCTTTACCAACTTGTGAGGTGTATAGCCGGTGGACTCGTGGGTGGTACTGTTCAGCCAATTTTCTACCCTCTTGACGTACAACGGCCACTCGCTGTGTTTAGCGTGACAATAGGCTCTAAAGATCCTGCCTATCTCTCTCATTACACGCTCATCCTGGTTTGACTGGGGATGGTACACAGCCATATGCTTCATGAGGATTCCTTCCCATCCTAAGGTCTGGCGCCATTTTCCACTGATGAACTGTGGCCCATGATCTGACAAAATCACCTTCGGCTTACCTACGTGAATCATGTAGTCCTTAGTCACCTTCTCACTCAATACCTTACTGGTAGCTCTCTTTACGCTATACAATTTCACATACTTTGAAAAAATGTCAAGTAATACAAAAATATACACAACTCCACCTCTACCCTTCGGCAATGGTCCAAACAAATCTACCGCAACTAAATCAAATGGTCTCTCTACCCTTATAAAATTCAACTCACCTTCAACCCTGTAGTTTACTACCTTTGATTTCTGACACAAATCACAACTCCTCAGCAGTTTCCTCACTCGTCTCTCCATACTCCTGAAAACACATGACTCCTTCAACACACTGACACACTTCTTCGCCCCAAAATGACCGTATCTAAAGTGACAATCCCAAATAATCTTCTCTTCCAGCCCTTCTGGTATGACTAACTTCCAATCACGCTCACCCCCTACTACCCTTTTAAACAATAATCCTTTGTAAACTTGGAAAATTTGGCTATATTCTGATTCCTCCAATTCCGTTTCTAAGCTGTTCATTATCTTACCCGATTTACCATCTGCTCTTTGCATGGTGCTGATATCCTTTAATTCTTCTCCAAATATCTTATCCTCCCTAGTTATCTTAAAAATCTCGATCTCCTTTATATCCCTACCTGTCCTGTTACTCTCACAATGTACTCTGGAGAGAGTGTCGGGTACCTTGTTCTCTGTTCCTCGGATGTATTCCCACTCGAAGTTGTATTCCTGGAGCACGAGCACCCATCTTGTTAGACGGCTGTGAGCAAGCTTGCAAGTGTTCAGAAAGGATAATGCCTTGTGGTCCGTTCGTATGATGGTCCTGTTTCCCAAAATGTAAGTTCTGAATTTTCCAACGGCGAATACAATACTCAGTAACTCCTTCTCAGTCGTATAATTCTTTTCCGCTGGCAGCAATGATCTACTCGCGAAGGCTATAGTGAGGTGCTCCTTCTCCTCATCCTCTTGATACAGTTCCGCCCCGATGGCTACATTACTGGCGTCTGTCTGTAAATAGAACACTTTCTCAAAATCCGGGTGGTTCATCATGATCATGTCACTGAATTTCCTTTTAATCTCCTCAAAGGCTCCACGCTCTACGTCACCCCATTTCCACTGTCGGTTCTTTTGCAGTATCACACTTAACCTTGCTGTCACGTGGGCGTAGTTCCTTGGGAATTTCAGGTAGAAGTTGCACAGCCCTAGAAAACTTTGAAGTTGCTTTATGTTCCTCGGTTCAGGGAAGCGCATGATCGATTCGACCTTGTCCGGGTTTGCGGAGATCCCTTCCGGCGTAATAATAAAACCTAAAAATTTAATTTCTGTCTGTAAAAATTCCGACTTCTCCCAATTCACTGTAAGTCGTCCTGTTTCCAATTTCATTAATACATATTTTAAATGTTCCAAATGATCCTCGAAGGTCCTGGATGCAATCAAGATGTCGTCCACATAAACTGTCAGGAAATCCAAGTCCTTGGGTCTCAGAATTTTGTCCAAGCATTTGATAAAACTCGCCACACTGGTATTTAATCCAAAAGGTAGTCTCCTGAACTGGTAATTCTTTCCGTTGAATAAAAATGCGGTGTATTTTCTACTCACCTCCGCTAACGGTACCTGCCAATATCCTGCAGTAAGGTCCAGCGATGTCATATACTTCACGCCGCTGAATTTCTGGAATATCTCATTTATCGCTTCTGGTGACTCTTGGTCGGGTATAAGTATCTGGTTTATTCTCCTTGCATCTAAACACAACCTGACTCTGCCGTCCTTCTTGATTACTACCACCAAAGGATTCGAGTAGGGCGATACTGATCTCTCTATAATTTTACCTTCCAGCATTTTATCCAATTCCTCTTGCACCGCTCGTCTTTTGGAGTAAGGCACAGGATAACTCCGTTGCATGAATGGTGTATGTTCTCTTATCTGTAATGTACATTCATAATCTTCTGCCCTACCTGGTACATCGGCAAACGCTCCCTTAAACTGCTCTACCACCTGCCATAACGCTGCACGCTGGCCACTCCCAACACCGGACCCTTCACTCCGAAACTTATCTGCCCTTATCTCCCACACTGCATCATTAATATTACTCATTTCGTTATCATCATCGTAAATATACTCTGCCTCTCTACACCAATTGATTCTAGTATCGCTATTATTCTCATCTACTCGCTTCTTCAATAACTTTACCCCAGTTGTCTTAATTTTATCTATCACCCGTTCAAAATTTACTTTCACCGACCGGTCACCCCCGTCTAACTCTTATCACCTTTTCTTTAAAATTTATCACTGCTCTATTCCTCTGTAAAAAATCGTTACCCAAAATAATGTCCAAACTCAAACCCTTAACTACCAAGAATGTACTGTCAAAATCTATACCATTTATCAAAAAGTTCAAGTGTATCTGTTTCGTCACACGCTTACTCCGTACCCCTGTGACTCCTATCACCGTAACCCCTGCTACTGGCAAAACTGGAATATTCTTGTTAAATTCTCTCAATTTGTTTAAAATGCTTTCTGCTATCACTGAAATTTCGCTCCCTGTATCCACCAGTGTTCTAAAATGCTTACCTTCTATATTTACCTGAATTTCCGTCCATCCTGCTCTCACTTCCGTTAAAGTATGGTTATCCTCTTCTAATAAATCAGCTACTATGTCCGTTTTGATGACGTTACTTGGGATGTCCTCCGTTGGTTGGACCTCATGCGCTTCTCTGAACAGTGGTCGGGTCCTGGCTACCACTGTGATTCTAGTTTTCCGGCTGTCGTCTGCTATTATTCATCTCCTGTTGCTGTTGACCATTGGGTCGTCCTTGCCGGTGGTTGGATGTCCCACTGGTACCTGGTCCTCCTTTGTCGGTCGGTACATATTGTTTCATGTTTTCTCTCCTCCTTTGTTCTTCTTTCGGTAGTTTGCATCTGAAACATTGTTGTCTGTGAGCATAGTTCTCTCTTCCGCATCTGGAACAGTTCCACTCGCCTGTCTGCTGAAAATGATTTCTGGGTCTATAATTATTATTGTGATGCTATTTCCCTGATAACTACTCTTATGTCGGTTAAAATCTGGGTTACTATTATGGTGATTAGCCTGTATAGGTCGTCTTAACTATTTCACGATCCCTAATACTTTGCAAAATATCTAAAATCCGTTCTAATTCACTTAAATTCTCTATCTCCTTCGTCATTAAGGTAATCTGTGCTTCTCTGGGTAGATGTTTACTCACATATCTGACGAACGATTTAAATGGTATAGGCGGTTCGAGGTACTTTGCCTCGTTATATAACTTTGTCACGTACAGTGTTATATTATTTTGCCCCACAAAATTACCTACTCCCATAATACGACTCCTCAGACTCTCTTGTTCCTCTTCCGGCCAAAATTTATCTTTAAATGCCCTCTTGAATGTTTCAAAACTGTCCCATTCTACTCTGTGCGCCTCCGCCCATATGATAGAATTGCCTTTAAAACATTTGACTATTTTCGTTAACTGTATTTCCCAATTATGATTACTAAAATGGTTATACTCTCGCGCCTGATTGAAAAATCTCATAGGGTGTATTATTCTGTTCTCGTGGTTAAAATTCTCTAACTCTATTTCACTGTTCGTGTCCCTAGTTACGATTATTCTTTCCGTAATACCGGTAAAATTTTTTTGAATCTCCCCCCGTAACTCATTTTTCACTTTCATTAAATCATTTTCAATCACATTACATTTAACATGCACATTATTATCGTTTTGTATGACTAGGTTATCTATTTCTTTAATTTTACTTTGTAACATGCTCATTCTCTCATTAGTGTTATTCTCATATTTTGACACTGTTTGGTCTATTGTTTCAAACTGTTTGGTTATGTCTATTACATCTAATTCACATCTCTCTATTTTGTTCTGTAAAATGCTAGTTTTCATTTCTATTTGTTTATTTGTTTCAGAATTAGTTTTACTCTCTATCTGCTCATTAACTGTGGTTAAACATTTATTCTCTATTTTTTCATACTGTGTTTCTATTTGGTTTTGAACTATCTCATTAATTTGCTTAATTTTGTCGTCTAATTGACTTATTTTATTATCAAATTGCTCATTACTAGTTTCTGTTTGTTTTGGGATACTGTCACACTGTATTTCTATTTCGTTTATTCTCTCGTCAAAATTACAACTCTGTTTCTTAATTTCTTTTTTAATATCGTTAAATTGTTCATCAAATTGGTTTAATTTATTATTTAATTGACCATTCTGTATTTACATTAACTGAAAAAGATCTTCTAACGAAACTTTATTGTTTATAATAGGCGTTGAGTTCGCCTGTGGTTCGTTTAACACCAATGATTCTGTTGCTGTGTTTTCTATATTGATACTTTCATTGTTATCTGCCATTTTTATTATACTGATAGTAATAAATTCTGTCTTAATTGTCATACAATTCTCTTCATACCACACATAACCTACATAGATAACACTGTTACGTGTATTACACTACCCGTCTACCTCTGTTTTTCGCTTATTTATATAATTTAATTTTACATAAAGTCCAAGTTCGTGCGCCATCTGTGACGTTTCACTCTTTTTTATATATAACTTAATAATAATAATTGTATGATGATCATGTATTATGTGATTTGTATAATTTAAACCACACATCCGGTGAAACACGTGCTCAGTTTTGATTAAATGCATTAGGCTTTTAGGGTCCAAGATTGCGTTAAGCAGAAAAGACAGAGGTTTTCGGGGTATTGAAATAACCATTTACACAACATGAGGAGAACAAATTCGATTTTATTCAGTTACTTGCGCTATAGGTTATAAACAATGGGAGTCATCAACGATTATTAAATTTCAAAATGGCGGCTACATTATTTCCGCTTTCGCCATGCGTTTAATGCTATATGCATGGGCTTTGTTTTTTTTAAAATAATTCTTTTTTAAATTCTATACTGCAGTTACTTTCAAATTATTATTTATTTCTCTAATTTGAATAATTACTCTGTAATTAGACACAAACCAACGCCCCAAATATAACTGATTTAAGGTTGGCCAACGATCACTTTCACTCTCTCACTTTCACTCTCAATCATACTGTAATATTGAACATGTTTGTTATTTATTCTGCTTTGAGCTCATCTTTTATATTTTTAAATTTAGAAAAGAAATTTAAGAAGGGCTTTCCTGAAATTGATGCGGCGTAGACTCCTCAGAAGACTCCCATGTCGGCTGGCAGGTGTTCGGCCGAACCTCCTTCTGTCTCTTTTGGTGCACTGAATTTACTGAATTCTCATATTGGTTGTCCACTGATTCTACATTATTGTTAGTGATTACATTTTTTAAATGATTACTGCATTTTTGACAACAATTACTGCATTTCTACGGCAAAAGCTGCCCACTGCACTGGTCGAGCATATGTGCTCGCTGAACTGTTATAGACGACTGGGGGCGAGTTAGACGCAATTGTTAGGTAAGTGGTTGTGCGTCTGATGTCATTGTTCATTGTTTTATAGCCACTGCCCTGGTTAATACGTATTTGTTTTCATGTCGTCATTGTTTATTTATGACGATCTGGCTTTGTGGACCAATGAAAAGTTCGTATTATTAGTTCGTTTCACTTATGCCGCCATTACACATGTTAAACTCTGCTCGTACCATGATGACCTTGGCTCGGCTCCCCTCTTGTTGAATCTGCGTATTCATTGGGACTTGTGCAAAACTAACTTAGCCCTTGTTAACATTTATGATTAGAATAAAATTTACAATAAAAGATTCCTGAATTCCATTATTATGGTAATAGGTATTTCTGTACTGTCACAAAACCCCCTCAATGAAAGGTTTGGTGTCGAGACACAAAAACATCCATTGACTCATTCATACGTTTCTAAAAGGATCAGTTCAGATATGTTACCACAACCCCCTGTAGTGTTAATATAAACAAAATTTCAATCATTTACCCTTGGTCCTATAGTGCTGATCGTACCTGTCTGACCTTACTGGACTTCTCCGGAGAGATCCCTACACCATAAGGCCATGAGGCACTGAACGCTCCTGTTCTGACGGTCCGGCCAGCTCAGGACCGTGGTCACAACACCACAAAACTCTGAAACATGTATACAAAATTTTAAAATAGTGGCCTTATGTATCTACACATCCGCAACTGATATGTCTCCCCTTAGATGCATTGGTTTGTGTTTTGCGGCGTTGGTTTTCTTTATTCATAAAATTCCAAATAACACACAAAAAATTATAACAAGATTTAGACAGATAATCCTTCTACTTTTCAACACTCCTATATATATTTTTTATCAAATTCTCTTACTCCAGTCAATATCAACTTGCTTCTCTCATCATAATGAAATATACCCTTATACTAAACAAAACAAATTCTACTCTCAAACAACAACTACTATCTCTACTCATTTATTTCAAATAACATCAGTATATTTAACTATCATGGCAGCATTTCAGAACTATTAAATTTTTCCACTCAACTTTCTTTACGTTAATTTTCTTTTTATAACAGAATCATTACCATAGATTTGCTAACCAACATAAAATTTATCATTATTACCGTCACTACCCCGGTAGTAACCTCCTAACCACACACACTATTACTTTATTAGGGATGGACTGTGACGCCCATTTGCCTTCACAAGGACTGCATTCTTTTAAATAGAGGAATCTATCGCCTCTGTGTCCTTGCTTTGGCGTTACATTGAAAGACTTAGGTATCAACATACGTTTGTTATATAGTTACACGCCCTTAATGGGGGTCTACCACCTGGCTTTGCTGTCTCTACTCAGACAGAGTGGCAGCCGCTGTTCCATAGTTCCGGGGATTTCCCCTAGTTTCACCCCCCATTAATTTCTACTATCAACCAATTTCAAATCAGTTATGGTCAAGGGACTTAATTTATGGCCATAGCTGACCGCTAACCAAAACCACGATTAGTGCTGGTAAGGCAGTAATCGCCCGAAAAGTCGGGGAAATCAACTTTACCTTCAGGCATGTTTTACATCACATCATCTTCATACACTGCACGGTCAATAATCACATATAATACAAAATTATATTAAAATTTGTGCAGTGTATTCATGCCTTCTTGAGGCATTTGATGATGGCAACGGTCTGTGCGTCACTCATCAACCCACTTCGCTAGCTACAATAGCACATGCCACTACTGCACTAACCCAATTAATTCTAACTTAATACCTCCTACATATACTGTTCATACAGTCCATTTTGACTTACATTTTCTAACACCAAACAACTATAAAACACCTTTTAACCTTGCTCAAAAACAAGTTCGTTAATTATTTAAAAATTTCTCACATAGACACTTTACAAGTTCAAG
The DNA here is from genome assembly GCA_034769895.1 of Magicicada septendecula. Classification (NCBI taxonomy): domain Eukaryota; kingdom Metazoa; phylum Arthropoda; class Insecta; order Hemiptera; family Cicadidae; genus Magicicada; species Magicicada septendecula. The sequence continues at coordinate 73,554,078 of CM068372.1, read as the reverse complement.
CTTTCACCTTCACTAACAACTTCTTCTACTATAAAATAGGAATTACAACAATGGATCACCTGATAAGATTATCTAAAATAAAATATATTCCCTTGCTCTCTGAAATAAGACAAATACTTGGAAAAAGAATTTTTTATCACTTACATTACAATAATTTTAACTATTTCGTTTCACAATTTCTGAACGAAACTACTTTAATTCGTGGAACACATGTATATAACATCCTCTCTCTCTCTCTCTGTCTTTTTCTTTCCTCTTTTTTTTTTTTGACTCTATACTTCCACGAACTCTGGGTCCCCCTCCCCATTCGTGCACGTTAAAATTTCTACTCACACCTTTTCGTGGAGCCAGACCACCGTTAGTTTCGCCCCGCGATTGAGGCTACCGCCAACCATGGTCTGCCTCCTTCGCCAAAACCACGATCAGAGGTGGTGAATCTGTGATCGCCCGAAAATGGGGGAGTGTCCCTCCTGGAAACATAAACAGCAAACTAAACTCATTCACACTCATTAATATGCAAATCTTATCTCAACCCTAAGATGACCAATATAACTTTAAGTTTGTTGCATTGTGTGTTCCTACTACTTTCCTAGTCTCCCTGTCCTCCAACACATATGAATTTTTCATTTTGATCCCCACTATCTCGTAAGGTCCTTCGTAAAGCAGGAAGAATTTCTTAATTTCCTTGTCTTGAGCGCTCGACAGATCGTGCCTCCTCACTAATACCAACTGTCCAACTTCATACTTTACCCACTTACCTTTTGCGTCGTGTCTAAGTTTTCTTCGTTCACCCTTGCTTAACAAATTCTCGTTGGCCAACCGGATCTTAATGCTCACATCCGTCCGCTCGCTCTCCTCTGGATAATCGAACAACTGCTCCAAAATTCTTGGGGGGCGTGTTCCCTTTACCAACTTGTGAGGTGTATAGCCGGTGGACTCGTGGGTGGTACTGTTCAGCCAATTTTCTACCCTCTTGACGTACAACGGCCACTCGCTGTGTTTAGCGTGACAATAGGCTCTAAAGATCCTGCCTATCTCTCTCATTACACGCTCATCCTGGTTTGACTGGGGATGGTACACAGCCATATGCTTCATGAGGATTCCTTCCCATCCTAAGGTCTGGCGCCATTTTCCACTGATGAACTGTGGCCCATGATCTGACAAAATCACCTTCGGCTTACCTACGTGAATCATGTAGTCCTTAGTCACCTTCTCACTCAATACCTTACTGGTAGCTCTCTTTACGCTATACAATTTCACATACTTTGAAAAAATGTCAAGTAATACAAAAATATACACAACTCCACCTCTACCCTTCGGCAATGGTCCAAACAAATCTACCGCAACTAAATCAAATGGTCTCTCTACCCTTATAAAATTCAACTCACCTTCAACCCTGTAGTTTACTACCTTTGATTTCTGACACAAATCACAACTCCTCAGCAGTTTCCTCACTCGTCTCTCCATACTCCTGAAAACACATGACTCCTTCAACACACTGACACACTTCTTCGCCCCAAAATGACCGTATCTAAAGTGACAATCCCAAATAATCTTCTCTTCCAGCCCTTCTGGTATGACTAACTTCCAATCACGCTCACCCCCTACTACCCTTTTAAACAATAATCCTTTGTAAACTTGGAAAATTTGGCTATATTCTGATTCCTCCAATTCCGTTTCTAAGCTGTTCATTATCTTACCCGATTTACCATCTGCTCTTTGCATGGTGCTGATATCCTTTAATTCTTCTCCAAATATCTTATCCTCCCTAGTTATCTTAAAAATCTCGATCTCCTTTATATCCCTACCTGTCCTGTTACTCTCACAATGTACTCTGGAGAGAGTGTCGGGTACCTTGTTCTCTGTTCCTCGGATGTATTCCCACTCGAAGTTGTATTCCTGGAGCACGAGCACCCATCTTGTTAGACGGCTGTGAGCAAGCTTGCAAGTGTTCAGAAAGGATAATGCCTTGTGGTCCGTTCGTATGATGGTCCTGTTTCCCAAAATGTAAGTTCTGAATTTTCCAACGGCGAATACAATACTCAGTAACTCCTTCTCAGTCGTATAATTCTTTTCCGCTGGCAGCAATGATCTACTCGCGAAGGCTATAGTGAGGTGCTCCTTCTCCTCATCCTCTTGATACAGTTCCGCCCCGATGGCTACATTACTGGCGTCTGTCTGTAAATAGAACACTTTCTCAAAATCCGGGTGGTTCATCATGATCATGTCACTGAATTTCCTTTTAATCTCCTCAAAGGCTCCACGCTCTACGTCACCCCATTTCCACTGTCGGTTCTTTTGCAGTATCACACTTAACCTTGCTGTCACGTGGGCGTAGTTCCTTGGGAATTTCAGGTAGAAGTTGCACAGCCCTAGAAAACTTTGAAGTTGCTTTATGTTCCTCGGTTCAGGGAAGCGCATGATCGATTCGACCTTGTCCGGGTTTGCGGAGATCCCTTCCGGCGTAATAATAAAACCTAAAAATTTAATTTCTGTCTGTAAAAATTCCGACTTCTCCCAATTCACTGTAAGTCGTCCTGTTTCCAATTTCATTAATACATATTTTAAATGTTCCAAATGATCCTCGAAGGTCCTGGATGCAATCAAGATGTCGTCCACATAAACTGTCAGGAAATCCAAGTCCTTGGGTCTCAGAATTTTGTCCAAGCATTTGATAAAACTCGCCACACTGGTATTTAATCCAAAAGGTAGTCTCCTGAACTGGTAATTCTTTCCGTTGAATAAAAATGCGGTGTATTTTCTACTCACCTCCGCTAACGGTACCTGCCAATATCCTGCAGTAAGGTCCAGCGATGTCATATACTTCACGCCGCTGAATTTCTGGAATATCTCATTTATCGCTTCTGGTGACTCTTGGTCGGGTATAAGTATCTGGTTTATTCTCCTTGCATCTAAACACAACCTGACTCTGCCGTCCTTCTTGATTACTACCACCAAAGGATTCGAGTAGGGCGATACTGATCTCTCTATAATTTTACCTTCCAGCATTTTATCCAATTCCTCTTGCACCGCTCGTCTTTTGGAGTAAGGCACAGGATAACTCCGTTGCATGAATGGTGTATGTTCTCTTATCTGTAATGTACATTCATAATCTTTTGCCCTACCTGGTACATCGGCAAACGCTCCCTTAAACTGCTCTACCACCTGCCATAACGCTGCACGCTGGCCACTCCCAACACCGGACCCTTCACTCCGAAACTTATCTGCCCTTATCTCCCACACTGCATCATTAATATTACTCATTTCGTTATCATCATCGTAAATATACTCTGCCTCTCTACACCAATTGATTCTAGTATCGCTATTATTCTCATCTACTCGCTTCTTCAATAACTTTACCCCAGTTGTCTTAATTTTATCTATCACCCGTTCAAAATTTACTTTCACCGACCGGTCACCCCGTCTAACTCTTATCACCTTTTCTTTAAAATTTATCACTGCTCTATTCCTCTGTAAAAAATCGTTACCCAAAATAATGTCCAAACTCAAACCCTTAACTACCAAGAATGTACTGTCAAAATCTATACCATTTATCAAAAAGTTCAAGTGTATCTGTTTCGTCACACGCTTACTCCGTACCCCTGTGACTCCTATCACCGTAACCCCTGCTACTGGCAAAACTGGAATATTCTTGTTAAATTCTCTCAATTTGTTTAAAATGCTTTCTGCTATCACTGAAATTTCGCTCCCTGTATCCACCAGTGTTCTAAAATGCTTACCTTCTATATTTACCTGAATTTCCGTCCATCCTGCTCTCACTTCCGTTAAAGTATGGTTATCCTCTTCTAATAAATCAGCTACTATGTCCGTTTTGATGACGTTACTTGGGATGTCCTCCGTTGGTTGGACCTCATGCGCTTCTCTGAACAGTGGTCGGGTCCTGGCTACCACTGTGATTCTAGTTTTCCGGCTGTCGTCTGCTATTATTCATCTCCTGTTGCTGTTGACCATTGGGTCGTCCTTGCCGGTGGTTGGATGTCCCACTGGTACCTGGTCCTCCTTTGTCGGTCGGTACATATTGTTTCATGTTTTCTCTCCTCCTTTGTTCTTCTTTCGGTAGTTTGCATCTGAAACATTGTTGTCTGTGAGCATAGTTCTCTCTTCCGCATCTGGAACAGTTCCACTCGCCTGTCTGCTGAAAATGATTTCTGGGTCTATAATTATTATTGTGATGCTATTTCCCTGATAACTACTCTTATGTCGGTTAAAATCTGGGTTACTATTATGGTGATTAGCCTGTATAGGTCGTCTTAACTATTTCACGATCCCTAATACTTTGCAAAATATCTAAAATCCGTTCTAATTCACTTAAATTCTCTATCTCCTTCGTCATTAAGGTAATCTGTGCTTCTCTGGGTAGATGTTTACTCACATATCTGACGAACGATTTAAATGGTATAGGCGGTTCGAGGTACTTTGCCTCGTTATATAACTTTGTCACGTACATTGTTATATTATTTTGCCCCACAAAATTACCTACTCCCATAATACGACTCCTCAGACTCTCTTGTTCCTCTTCCGGCCAAAATTTATCTTTAAATGCCCTCTTGAATGTTTCAAAACTGTCCCATTCTACTCTGTGCGCCTCCGCCCATATGATAGAATTGCCTTTAAAACATTTGACTATTTTCGTTAACTGTATTTCCCAATTATGATTACTAAAATGGTTATACTCTCGCGCCTGATTGAAAAATCTCATAGGGTGTATTATTCTGTTCTCGTGGTTAAAATTCTCTAACTCTATTTCACTGTTCGTGTCCCTAGTTACGATTATTCTTTCCGTAATACCGGTAAAATTTTTTTGAATCTCCCCCCGTAACTCATTTTTCACTTTCATTAAATCATTTTCAATCACATTACATTTAACATGCACATTATTATCGTTTTGTATGACTAGGTTATCTATTTCTTTAATTTTACTTTGTAACATGCTCATTCTCTCATTAGTGTTATTCTCATATTTTGACACTGTTTGGTCTATTGTTTCAAACTGTTTGGTTATGTCTATTACATCTAATTCACATCTCTCTATTTTGTTCTGTAAAATGCTAGTTTTCATTTCTATTTGTTTATTTGTTTCAGAATTAGTTTTACTCTCTATCTGCTCATTAACTGTGGTTAAACATTTATTCTCTATTTTTTCATACTGTGTTTCTATTTGGTTTTGAACTATCTCATTAATTTGCTTAATTTTGTCGTCTAATTGACTTATTTTATTATCAAATTGCTCATTACTAGTTTCTGTTTGTTTTGGGATACTGTCACACTGTATTTCTATTTCGTTTATTCTCTCGTCAAAATTACAACTCTGTTTCTTAATTTCTTTTTTAATATCGTTAAATTGTTCATCAAATTGGTTTAATTTATTATTTAATTGACCATTCTGTATTTACATTAACTGAAAAAGATCTTCTAACGAAACTTTATTGTTTATAATAGGCGTTGAGTTCGCCTGTGGTTCGTTTAACACCAATGATTCTGTTGCTGTGTTTTCTATATTGATACTTTCATTGTTATCTGCCATTTTTATTATACTGATAGTAATAAATTCTGTCTTAATTGTCATACAATTCTCTTCATACCACACATAACCTACATAGATAACACTGTTACGTGTATTACACTACCCGTCTACCTCTGTTTTTCGCTTATTTATATAATTTAATTTTACATAAAGTCCAAGTTCGTGCGCCATCTGTGACGTTTCACTCTTTTTTATATATAACTTAATAATAATAATTGTATGATGATCATGTATTATGTGATTTGTATAATTTAAACCACACATCCGGTGAAACACGTGCTCAGTTTTGATTAAATGCATTAGGCTTTTAGGGTCCAAGATTGCGTTAAGCAGAAAAGACAGAGGTTTTCGGGGTATTGAAATAACCATTTACACAACATGAGGAGAACAAATTCGATTTTATTCAGTTACTTGCGCTATAGGTTATAAACAATGGGAGTCATCAACGATTATTAAATTTCAAAATGGCGGCTACATTATTTCCGCTTTCGCCATGCGTTTAATGCTATATGCATGGGCTTTGTTTTCTTTAAAATAATTCTTTTTTAAATTCTATACTGCAGTTACTTTCAAATTATTATTTATTTCTCTAATTTGAATAATTACTCTGTAATTAGACACAAACCAACGCCCCAAATATAACTGATTTAAGGTTGGCCAACGATCACTTTCACTCTCTCACTTTCACTCTCAATCATACTGTAATATTGAACATGTTTGTTATTTATTCTGCTTTGAGCTCATCTTTTATATTTTTAAATTTAGAAAAGAAATTTAAGAAGGGCTTTCCTGAAATTGATGCGGCGTAGACTCCTCAGAAGACTCCCATGTCGGCTGGCAGGTGTTCGGCCGAACCTCCTTCTGTCTCTTTTGGTGCACTGAATTTACTGAATTCTCATATTGGTTGTCCACTGATTCTACATTATTGTTAGTGATTACATTTTTTAAATGATTACTGCATTTTTGACAACAATTACTGCATTTCTACGGCAAAAGCTGCCCACTGCACTGGTCGAGCATATGTGCTCGCTGAACTGTTATAGACGACTGGGGGCGAGTTAGACGCAATTGTTAGGTAAGTGGTTGTGCGTCTGATGTCATTGTTCATTGTTTTATAGCCACTGCCCTGGTTAATACGTATTTGTTTTCATGTCGTCATTGTTTATTTATGACGATCTGGCTTTGTGGACCAATGAAAAGTTCGTATTATTAGTTCGTTTCACTTATGCCGCCATTACACATGTTAAACTCTGCTCGTA